>CM039504.1:54454213-54539457 GCA_022432975.1 Begonia masoniana | reverse complement strand
TTCAGTTCGTTTGGAACAAATCGATGAAGTGAAGTTTCTTTTACTACATGAAACGCATTACTAAGAACCTTTAATTATCTGCGTCCTTGAAGGTTATTTGGATACTCATACACGTCGTTCTCATCACTTCACGTTAACCCTTGAAGGTGCAATGGATAACTTCGGTTTCTAACCACAGTCATGTAACGTAACCTCATTTGCTTGATACGTTCATTCGTTTGGACAACATCGATTGAAGTGAAGTTTCTATACTCCATCAATTGCATTACTAAGTATTAATTACGCGTCCTTGATGGTTATTGGGTCCTCAATACACGTTGTTCTCATCACTTCAAGTTAAATCCTTGAAGGATAAATGGATAACCTAGGTTATAACAACAAGTCATGTAACAGTTAACCTCATTTGCCTGATACGTTCAGTTCGTTTGGAACAAAATCTATTGAAGTTGAAGTTTCTTATATTCCATCAAACGCATTACTAAGTATTATTTATGCGTCCTTGAAGGTTATTGCGTTTTCAATACACGTCGTTCTCATCACTTCAAGGTTAAATGGATAACTTAGGTTCTAACCTTAAGTCATGTAAAAGTTAACCTTATTTGCTTGGTACGTTCAGTTCGTTTGGAACAAATCGATTGAAGTGAAGTTTCTTATACTCCATCAAACGCATTACTAAGTATTAATTACGCGTCCTTGAAGGTTATTGGGTCCTCAATACACGTCGTTCTCATTACTTCAAGTTAAATCCTTGAATGTTAAATGGATAACTTAGTGTCTAACCACAAGTCATGTAACAGTTAACCTCATTTGCTTGATACGTTCAGTTCGTTTGGAACAAATCGATTGAAGTGAAGTTTCTTATACTCCATCAAACGTATTACTAAGTCTTAATTACGTGTCCTGGAAGGTTATTGGATCCTCAATACACGTCGTTCTCATCACTTCAAGTTAAACCCTTGAAGGTGATATGGATAACTGAGGTTTTAACCACAAGTCATGTAACAGTTAACCTCATTTGCTTGATAAGTTTAGTTCGTTTGGAACAAATCGATTGAAGTGAAGTTTCTTTTACTCCATCAAACACATTACTAAGTATTAATTACGCGTCCTTGAAGGTTATTGGGTCCTCAATACACGTCGTTCTCATCATTTCAAGTTAAAACCTTGAAGGTGAATTGGATAACTTAGGTTCTAACCAAAAGTCATGTAACAGTTAACCTTATATGCTTGATACGTTCAGTTCGTTTGGAACAAATCGATTGATGTGAAGTTTCTTATACTCCATCAAACGCATTACTATGTCTTAATTACGCGTCTTTGAAGGTTATTGGATCCTCAATATACATCGTTCACATCACTTCAAGTTAAACCCTTGTAGGTGAAATGGATAACTTCGGTTCTAACCACAAGTCATGTAACAGTTAACCTCATTTGCTTGATACGTTCAGTTCGTTTGGAACAAATCGATTGAAGTGAAGTTTCTTATACTCCATCAAACGCATTACTATGTCTTAATTACGCGTCCTTGAAGGTTATTGGATCCTAAATACACGTTGTTCACATCACTTCAAGTCAAAACCTTGTAGGTGAAATGGATAACTTCGGTTCTAACCACAAGTCATGTAACAGTTAACCTCATTTGCTTCATACGTTCAGTTCGTTTGGAACAAATCGATTGAAATGAAGTTTCTCATACTCCATCAAACGCTTTACTAAGTATTAATTACGCGTCCTTGAAGGTTATTGGGTCCTCAATACACGTTGTTCTCATCACTTCAAATTAAATCCTTGAAGGTTAAATGGATAACTTAGGTTCTAAGCACAAGTCATGTAACAGTTAACCTCATTTGCCTGATACGTTCAGTTCGTTTGGAACAAAATCGATTGAAGTGAAGTTTCTTATACTACATGAAACGCATTACTAAGTCTTAATTACGCGTCCTTTGAAGGTTATTGGATACTCAATACACGTCGTTCTCATCACTTCAAGTTAAACCCTTGAAGGTGAAATGGATAACTTCGGTTCTAACCACATGTCATGTAACAGTTAACCTCATTTGCTTGATACGTTCATTTCGTTTGGAACAAATCGATTGAAGTGAAGTTTCTTATACTCCATCAATTGCATTACTAAGTATTAATTACGCGTCCTTGATGGTTATTGGGTCCTCAATACACGTCGTTCTCATCACTTCAAGTTAAATCCTTGAAGGTTAAATGGATAACCTAGGTTATAACAACAAGTCATGTAACAGTTAACCTCATTTGCCTGATACGTTCAGTTCGTTTGGAACAAAATCGATTGAAGTTGAAGTTTCTTATATTCCATCAAACGCATTACTAAGTATTAATTATGCGTCCTTGAAGGTTATTGCGTCTTCAATACACGTCGTTCTCATCACTTCAAGGTTAAATGGATAACTTAGGTTCTAACCTTAAGTCATGTAAAAGTTAACTTCATTTGCTTGATACGTTCAGTTCGTTGGGAACAAATCGATTGAAGTGAAGTTTCTTATACTCCATCAAACGCATTACTAAGTCTTAATTACGTGTCCTTGAAGGTTATTGGATCCTCAATACACGTCGTTCTCATCACTTCAAGTTAAACCCTTGAAGGTGAAATGGATAACTTGGGTTCTAACCACTAGTCATGTAGCAGTTAACCTCATTTGCTTGATACGTTCAGTTCGTTTGGAACAAATCGATTGAAGTGAAGTTTCTTTTACTCCATCAAACACATTACTAAGTATTAATTACGCGTCCTTGAAGGTTATTAGGTCCTCAATACACGTCGTTCTCATCACTTCAAGTTAAATCCTTGAAGGTGAAATGGATAACTTCGGTTCTAACCACAAGTCAAGTAACAGTTAACCTCATTTGCTTGATACGTTCAGTTCGTTTGGAACAAATCGATCGAAGTGAAGTTTCTTATACTCCATCAAACACATTACTAAGTATTAATTACGCGTCCTTGAAGGTTATTGGGTACTCAATACACGTCGTACTCATCAATTCAAGTTAAATCCTTGAAGGTTAAATTGATAACTTAGGTTCTAACCACAAGTCATGTAACAGTTAACCTCATTTGCTTGATACGTTCTGTTCGTTTGGAACAAATCAGTTGAAGTGAAGTTTTTTATACTCCATCAAACGTATTATTAAGTATTAATTACGCGTCCTTGATGGTTATTGGATCCTCAATACACGTCGTTCTCATCACTTCACGTTAAATCCTTGAAGGTTAAATGGATAACTTAGTTTCTAACCACAAGTCATGTAACAGTTAATCTCATTTGCTTGATACGTTCAGTTCGTTTGGAACAAATCGATCGAAGTGAAGTTTCTTATACTCCATCAAACACATTACTAAGTATTAATTACGCGTCCTTGAAGGTTAATGGGTCCTCAATACACGTCGTTCTCATCAATTCATGTTAAATCCTTGAAGGTTAAATTGTTAACTTAGATTCTAACCACAAGTCATGTAATAGTTAACCTCATTTGCTTGATACGTTCAGTTCGTTTGGAACAAATCGATTGAAGTGAAGTTTCTTATACTCCATGAAACGTATTATTAAGTATTAATTACGTGTCCTTGATGGTTATTGGATTCTCAATACACGTCGTTCTCATCACTTCAAGTTAAATCCTTGAAGGTTAAATGGATAACTTAGTTTCTAACCACAAGTCATGTAACAGTTAACCTCATTTGCTTGATACGTTCAGTTCGTTTGGAACAAATCGATTGAAGTGAAGTTTCTTATACTCCATCAAACGCATTACTAAGTCTTAATTACGCGTCCTTGAAGGTTATTGGATCCTCAATACACGTCGTTCTCATCACTTCAAGTTAAACCCTTGAAGGTGAAATGGATAACTTCGGTTCTAACCACAAGTCATGTAACAGTTAACCTCATTTGCTTGATACGTTCAGTTCGTTTGGAACAAATCGATTGAAGTGAAGTTTCTTATACTCCATCAAACGTATTATTAAGTATTAATTACGCGTCCTTGATGGTTATTGGTTCCTCAATACACGTTGTTCTCATCACTTAAAGTTAAATCCTTAAAGGTTAAATGGATAACTTAGGTTCTAACCACAAGTCATGTTACAGTTAACCTCATTTGGTTGATACGTTCATTTCATTTGGAACAAATCGATTGAATTGAATTTTCTAATACTCCATCAAACGCATTACTAAGTTTTAATTACACATCCTTGAAGGTTATTGGATCCTCAATACGCGTCGTTCTCATCACTTCAATTAAATCCTTGAAGGTGAAATAGATAACTTTGGTTTTAACCACAAGCCATGTAACAGTTAACCTCATTTGCTTGATACGTTCAGTTCGTTTAGGACAAATCGATTGAAGTTAAGTTTCTTATACTCCATCAAACGCATTACAAAGTCTTAATTACACGTCGTTGAAGGTTATTGGGTCCTCAATACACGTCATTCTCATCACTTCAAGTTAAATCCTTGAAGGTGAAATGGATAAGTTAGGTTCTAACCACAAGTCATGTAACTGGTAACCTCATTTGCTTGATACGTTCAGTTCTTTTGAAACAAATCGATTGAAGTGAAGTTTTTTATACTCCTTTAAACGCATTACTAAGTATTAATTACTCGTCCTTGAATGTTATTGGGTCCTCAATACACGTCGTTCTCATCACTTCAAGTTAAATCCTTGAAGGTAAAATGGATAACTTAGGTTCTACATGATGTGGGCAAGGATGGCATTGAAGAAGAATTGGGCCAAGAAGAATACTTAATGGAATTGAAAATACCAAATGGACCTATCACTAGAGCTCGGGCCAAGAAGCTTCAAGAAGAAGTCCAAAATAGCTTATTTCAAGAACCAAGACCACTAGAAGAAATGGGCTTTTAAGGTTATTAATGTGTTACAAATACAAATGGAGTTTGATTAGGCCCAAATGATCACCAATTCATCAAAGAAGGCTATAGAAGGAGTAATTTCGAAGTGACATCCACTAGGCATTTAATATTGTCATAGAGAAGGCCAAAGGGTGTTTTGATGGTTTCCAAAGAAGGCTGAACCTAGTCCATATTAGTAGTAAAGTTCTTTCTTATGTTTTCAAGGCTATTTAATGTCTATTCTAGACTATTCTTGTAAGCCTATAAATACTTGGGAGTTCTTCATTGTAAGACACACTAGAATGAGAATTATCTTGTGAGAATTTCCTCCAAACTGTTCTTCTGTAGAACTTGCGAAATTTCAAGTGCAACCACTTGATTTCCAACCCTTATAATATTGGTTTCTTGCTCTTCCATAGCAACGGGGTCAATATTCCTTTCTTGATACTATTGGTTTTTTTGTTGTCATATAACCACGAGGTCATTAGTCCTAAACTTTGAAACTACTATTGGGCGATCCTGAAGTTGATTCCATCTATTGACGTTGGGTCTCACAACAAGTTTGTTGAGGTTTGCATCACTAACCACAAGTCATGTAACAGTTAACCTCATTTGCTTGATACGTTCAGTTCGTTTGGAACAAATCGATTGTAGTGAAGTTTCTTATACTCCATCAAACGCATTACTAAGTCTTAATTACGCGTCCTTGAAGGTTATTGGGTCCTTAATACACGTCGTTCTCATCACTTCAAGTTAAATCCTTGAAGGTGAAATGGATAAGTTAGGTTCTAACTGATGCGAACCTCGGATCGAAAGGACCCGGGACCCGACAACAACGCAGAATAGTTCTAGGAACGCCTTTTTGATTCAAGAACAAAGTAAGGAACTAAGACCCCAATTGAAGAATTCGATGGAACCCTAGTTATCAAAACAGGAGCTTGACCCGAGCCACACCTTTTGGCTGTACCAAAGCTATCAAAACAGGAGCTTGACCCAGACCAAACTCGTTGGTAAGAACCAAAGCTATCAAGCGAGATTCTTCAAGTGTGACTTGAAGAAGATCGTTGTTCTTCGCAAAGAACCAAAGAGAAATTGATGCGAACCTCGGATCGAAAGGACCCAAGACCCGTCAACAACGCGGAATAATTTAAAGGAATGCCTTTTACATTCAAGAAAAAGTAAGGAACTAAGACCCCAATCGAAGAATTCGATGGAACCCTAGTTATCAAAACAGGAGCTTGACCCGAGCCACACCTGTTGGCTGAACCAAAGCTATCAAAATAGGAGCTTGACCCAGACCAAACTCGTTGGTAAGAGCCAAAGCTATCAAGCGAGATTCTTCAAGCGTGACATGAAGAAGATCGTTATTCTTCGCAAAGAACCAAAGAGAAATCCTCTCTAAAAAAACACAATTTTTAATTCAAACTTGTTCTTTTATTAAATCAAATAGTTTTGCCATTAAATAGGCTACACATTAAAATTAAATTAACAAATAATAAAAAACGAAAATAAAGATAAAATAACTAATAAAATCGTGAGATAATGATCATTGGCATAATCAGATATCATCTCACGTTTAAACTATGTTTGAATATGATTTGAATTGATTTGAGTAGATTCAGCTGGATAAGATCTTTTCCCACGAGATTTGTATGATTTGCATGTGCTTTGCATGTGACCTTTTAATTCCTCGTATAAGCATGTGCTTGGCGCATGTCCTCTTTAATTCCTACATGTGCATGTGCATGGCACATGTGTTTTAATTCTTACATGTGCATGTGTGTCGCATCCTCTCGAATCTTCATGCATCTTCGGCTTCCCTTGCTTCAAAAGATCTTTCAATACTCTTGGGCTTCTTACTCTACTCATTGGGCCGCCCGTATCTTCAATTGAATCTTTGTTCTTGGGCCTTGATCTGGTCTCAACTTGGATTACATCATAAATCAAGTCATGTGGATCTTTATCTCTTTCCAACCCACGTGAATCTTTATCTCTTTGTAGTTTGCATGGATCTTTACCCTTCTCTCTCCAATCTATTTGGGATTTGTGGAGCCCAACTCTGTGCCTTATGGGTCTTCTTTTTCCAATTTCGTGGAGCCCACTTCCATGCTACAAAGCTCTTTATTTTTATATCATTTTGCTTTTGTTGTGATGACTCTTTTTCTCGGGTTTCCGCAACTAAACCATGTGAAGCTTTGTTCGTTGGACCTCCTTTATTTTCTAATAGTTCATGGTCTTTGACAATGAGATTTATCGCTTCTAGGTTCACATCAAAAATCCTCTCTAAAAAAAACACTCAGTTTTTAATTGAAACTTGTTCTTCTCTTAAATAAAATATTTTTACCATTAAATAGGCTACACATTGAAATTAAACTAAATAATTAAAAAAAACGAAAATAAAACATAAAATAACTAATAAAATCGTGAGATAATGATCCTTTGCATGATAAGATATCATCTCACGTTTAAACTACGTTTGAATATGATTTGAATTGATTTGGGTAGATTCTGTTAGATAAGATTTCTCATACGTGATTTGTTTGAATTTGCATGTGCTTCGCATGTGACTTTTTAATTCTTACATGTGCATGTGCATGGCACATGTAAATCTTCATGCATTTTTAGCCTCCCTTGCTTTAAAAGATCTTCCAATAATTTTAGGCATCTTACTCTTGTCATTGGGCCCGCTGTATCTTCAATTTGATCCTTGTTTTTGGGCTTTGATTTGATCTCAACTTGGATCACATCATAAACCAAGTCATGTAGATCTTTATCTCTTTCCAACCCACGTGAATCTTTATCTCTTTGTAGTTTGTGTGGATCTTTACCCTTCTCTCTCCAATCTATTGGGATCTGTGGAGCCCAACTCTGTGACTTATGGGTCTTCTTTTGATGTGGGCAAGGATGACATTGAAGAAGAATTGGGCCAAGAAGAATACTTAATGGAATTGAAAATACCAAATGGACCTATCACTAGAGCTCGGGCTAAGAAGCTTCAAGAAGAAGTCCAAAATAACTTATTTCAAGAACCAAGACCCCTTGAAGAAATGGGCTTTAAAGTTATTAATGTGTTACAAATACAAATGGATTTTGATTAGGCCCAAATGATCACCAATTAAGCAAAGAAGGCTCTAGAAGGAGTAATTTCGAAGTGGCATCCACTAAGCATTTAATATTGTCATAGAGAAGGCCAAAGGGTGTTTTGATGGTTTCCAAAGAAGGCTGAACCTAGTCCATATTAGTAGCAAAGTTCTTTCTTATGTTTTCAAGGCTATTTAATGCCTATTCTAGACTATTCTTGTAAGCCTATAAATACTTGGGAGTTCTTCATTGTAAGACACTAGAATGAAAATTATCTTGTGAGAATTTCCTCCAAACTGTTCTTTTGTAGAACTTGCGGAAATTTCAAGTGCAACCACTTGATTTCCAACCCTTATAATATTGGTTTCTTGCTCTTCCATAGCAACGGGGTCAATATTCCTTTCTTGATACTATTGGTTTCTGGTTGTCATATAACCACGGGGTCATTAGTCCTAAACTTTGAAACTACTATTGGGCGATCCTGAAGTTGATTCCATCTATTGACGTTGGGTCTCACAACAAGTTTGTTGAGGTTTGCATCATCTTTTGTCAATTTTGTGGGGCCCACTTCCATGCTACAAAGTTCTTTATTTTTATAGCCTTTTGCTTTTGTTGTAATGACTCTTTTTCTCAGGTTTCCGCGACTAAACCGTGTGAAGCTTTGTTCGTTGGACCTTTTTTATCTTCTAATAGATCATGGTCCTTGACAATGAAATTTATCGCTTCTCGGTTCACATCATTCCCTCCCCCTTCGAAAAGATTCATCCTCGAATCTCCTGCATCATATAAAAACAATTTAGTAAAATTAAAAGATGTGCTTACATTACCGTATTCACTCGGTATGTCGATCTTGTAAGTGATGTCGTTGATGCGCTCTAGGACTTAGAAAGGTTCAACTCCTCGAATTTGTAGCTTGTAATTCAGTTTGTTCAGAAACCTTTCTTTTTGTAGACGTAGGCAAACAAAATCTCCAGGTACAAAAATAAGTCTTACCATTGTATGAACCAAGTTGCGTGCAAAGTAATCAATGACAAATTCTCCAATAAAATAATTTTGCATTTTATCTATCAACCTTATATATATAATAGGTGTAATATAAAAATCATGTGGCCTTACCAACCACTCAAACCTCTTTGATGTTTCCAGTTGACTTGGAACTAACGTACTTTGTACGAGATTTTTATGCTTCTCAATCTCTCTCAACGGAGAAATTTGACTTCGAAACTCCTCGGGAATTTTATATTTATTTTTCTGCAAAAGAAAAGAAATAACACTTAGAAGAAAACTTGGTGAGTCGTTAGATGATAAATAAACATCTTTATATAAAAGCAAAATCATCTCATGCTTATCCTCACTTTTGTTCATCAACGCAATTTGCTTCTCACTTGACTTTTGTTCACTCTCTCCCTCGATTTTTATCTCTTTTCCCTCGATTTTTCTCTTTTGCTCCCTCGGATTTTCATCCCTCTTTATGCTCTTTTCAACTATTTTTCTTTCTCCACTTTCTTTCTCTATTTTTGCCTCTTTTTAAACTAATTTCTTTTCGCCACTTTCTTTTTCTTTTTCGGCCTCTTTTTCAACTAATTTCTTTTCACCACTTTCTTTCTCTCTTTCATCCTTAATTATTTGAAATTCTTTCGCGATCCTCTCTTGATCTTCAATTGCCTCTCATGGCTTTAATGGTGTAAGGATAACAGTTTTTCCATTGTAAACCAATGAATACTCATTCTTGTAACCATTATACTTGCTGTTTCGGTCATATTGCCAAGGTCTTCCCAAAAGTATGTGTGTAGCTTGCATCGGCACTACATCACATAGAACTTTATCTTGGTACCTTCCAATTGATAAAGGAACTTCCACCTGTTTAGTCACCTTGATTTCTCCACAATCGCTTAACTATTGCAACTTGTATGGTTTTGGATGTTGCTCGGTTTGCAAGTTCAACTTTTGGACTAGTAATGTGCTTGCTACATTGGTGCAACTCCCACTATCGATGATCAAACTATAAACTTTGTTGTGCACATGACATCTTGTATAGAATATATGCTCACGTTGTATTTTGTCGCCATCTTCCTTAGTTTGCACATTCAATACTCGCCTTGTGACTAAAAGATCTCCTTTTACTGATTCCTCTGCCTCAACGTCACTACAATCCTCAAGTTGTGGCATCTCACCATCACTCGAACTCATACTCTCCACATCGCCATTGTCCCTGAAAATCATAGCTCTTTTATTTGGACAATTTGAATCTATGTGTCCGAACCCTTGGCATCGAAAGCACTTAATCTCTCGGGTTCTAATTGGATTTGAAGTCTCAGCCTTAGCTTTTTGTGGTAACACTTTATTGTTAGACACAGTTTTTCCCTTAGAATCCTCTCTCGATTTTGGCTTCTCATTTTTCCAATTTGCTTGCCAAGTTGCGGTTGATGTTGTACCAACCCTAGTACTTCTCTTAGCCTTTAGTTGCCACTCAATTTTGATTGATTTGTGTAGTAACTCCTCCAAGTCGATGTAGTGTTGTAGATCCACCACATCCGCAATTTCTCGATTCAATCCCCCAATAAAACGTGCCATGGTTGCTTCCTTATCTTCTTCCACATTAGCCCTTATCATGGCTACCTCCATCTCTTTATAATATTCCTCCACACTTTTGAAATCTTGTGTCAAATTTTGGAGCTTTCGACACATATCTCTATAGTAGTATGATGGAACATATCTTTTTTTCATGATGGCCTTCAAGTCTTTCCATGTGTGGATTTGTGCTTCACCATTCCTCCTCCGGTTATTAACTAATTGATCCCACCAAATACTAGCATAGTCTGTGAACTCCATGGTGATCAACTTAAACTTCTTATCCTCCCAATAATTTTGAAACACAAATACCAAGTCTACTTTTCGTTCCCAATCCAAATATCCCTCGGGGTCGTTCTTCCCTTGGAAAGGTGGAATATTTACCTTGATATTTCGTAAATCGTTGTCTTCTCGGTTTGTCCATTTATTTCTTTCTTTTGGATAATAACCATTATACTCTTCGAATTCTCCATCAAAATCCTTCCTTTGACGTGCATGACTAGGGGTCGGAGTTTCCAATCATTCCATTCTCCGATTTAGAGACGTGTATTGATCTTGCATGGCTCTCATGAACAATTTTAAATCAACATCGTTGTGTTCTCCGCTCATGATATTCTTTTTCGACCACAATAAGAAAATAAAAGAAAATTGTTAGAAGTAAAAGAAAAATAATCAAGTAATGGACCTTACCTCTTCCTCACGCGTTTGCTCTCGATGGATGTCACTCCACTCGTGTTTCGTTCAAAAATTAAGGCTTTTTCTATAATAGTTTCACCCTCTTGCCTATTACCTCTAGATCTCCTTCTAGTTCTTTACGTACGAACTTAATCGATGGTAAATATTCAACAAGCCAAACTATAAAAAATCAAACTTTAAAGCTTAAAAGTTCAAACTTGTAAAGATGGCTAAATCAAGGGTACGATTGAAATAACTCTGGATACTTGTCTAACATGTCATGTCGTCGCTCCCAAGTGGCTTCTTCAATGCCATGATTCATCCATAAGACTTTGACCAACGGAATCTCTTTGTTCCTCAGAGTCTTAACTGCAGATTCCAATATCTGCACTAGCTTCTCTTCATATGTTAGCGTTGGCTCAATCTCAAAATCCACTGGTTTAACAACTTGTGTAGGGTCCCGTATACATTTTCTTAACATTGACACATGGAAAAAATTATGAACTTTATCCAATGATGGAGGCAACTGCAGTCTGTAAGCTGTACTACCGATTCTAGCCAAAACGGGGAATGGTCCAATGAATCGTGGATTGAGCTTTCCCTTCCTACCAAATCTTAGTACTCCTTTAAATGGTGAAACCTTTATAAAAATCTCATCCCCAACAGAAAATTCAAGATCTCTTCTCCTCTGGTCTGCATAACTCTTCTGTCGGCTTTGTGCAGTAATCATTTTCCATTTAATAGTGGCAATCTTGTCTGACATCTGCTGCAACATCTCGGGACCTATGAGTTTTGCTTCACCAACTTCATCCCAATACAGAGGTGATCTACATTTCCTGCCATACAACGCCTCATAAGGTGCCATTCCTATGGTGGACTGGTAACTATTGTTGTAAGAGAACTCAACCAAGGGTAGGTATCGGCTCCAAGATGTCTGGAACTCTAGCACACAAGCCCTCAACATATCCTCAAGTATTTGGATAGTCCTCTCCGACTGACCATCTATCTGCGGGTGAAAGGCAGTGCTGTATGATAACCTTGTGCCAAGTGTGCTTTGTAGACCTTTCCAAAATCGTGAGGTGAACCTGGGGTCACGATCAGAGACAATAGATGCAGGGATTCCATGCAACCTAATAACTTCCTGTACATAAAGATCAGCAAGCTGGTCCATCGAGTAGGTTGTCCTTACTGGTAAGAAATAGGCTGATTTCGTCAGTCTATCAATCACAACCCAAATACTATCATGTCCCTTAGTTGTCTTAGGTAATCCTACAACGAAATCCATAGCTATGTGTTCCCACTTCCACTCGGGAATAGGTAGAGGCTGAAGGGTACCCCCTGGACGTTGGTGCTCGGCTTTAACTTGTTGGCAAACCAAACACGACTCTACATACTTAGCAACATCTCGCTTTAAGTTTGGCCACCAATAGAGTGACTTCAGGTCTCGATACATCTTGGTGCTGCCAGGATGTACAGAAAAGGGAGACGAATGCGCCTCAGCCAAGATCAATTTACGTAATCCTTCATCATTAGGGACATACCATCTATTTCTAAACCTCAGAATCCCATCCTTGGAAAGACTAAACTCAGAGGTGGTGTCCTTCACCTTGTTCATCATACTGTTATTCTCCTCTGAGTCCTTCTGTTGTGCTTCTTTGATCTTTTCCAGAACCGTCGGTTGAATGGTCAAATTTGCAAGCAAAGCTGACAACTCTGGAACTATCTCCAACTCCAATTTCTGAATCTCTGTCCTCAAAGGTATAGACATAGTTGATACAACGGGTTGCATTGTTGTTGACATCCTGCTCAATGCGTCAGCTACAGAGTTAGCCTTGCCCGGGTGATACTTGATCTCAAAGTCGTAATCCTTAACAAATTCCAACCAACACCTTTGCCTCATGTTCAATTCCTTTTGTGTAAAGAGGTACTTCAGACTTTTATGGTCAGAAAACACCTCACACTGCTGTCCATATAAGTAGTGTCTCCATATCTTCAAAGCAAAAACAACAGCGACTAATTCTAGATCATGGGTGGGGTAGTTCTGTTCGTAACTCTTTAACTGCCTAGAGGCATACGCTACAACTTTGCCTTCTTGCATCAAAACACAGCCCAAACCAACTTTTGATGCATCACAAAATACGCTAAACTTTCCTTCTTCGGTTGGAAGGGTCAATACTGGGGCTATTGTTAACTTCACCTTCAATGTCTGGAAGCTATCCTCACAAGCTTCGGTCCAAGAATACTTATTGTCCTTCTTTGTCAAATTCGTCAGGGGCTTAGCTATCATAGAAAATCCTCTGATGAACTTTCTGTAATAGCCTGCCAATCCAAGGAAACTGCGGACTTCGCTGGCGTTCTTTGGTTGTGGTCAATCCTTTACTGCCTGAATTTTGGTCGGGTCCACTGATATGCCATTAGCAGAAACTATATGACCAAGAAAATTAACCTTGTCTAACCAAAATTCACACTTGGATAATTTGGCATAGAGCTGGTGCTCCTTTAATGTCGTCAAAACTACTCTTAAATGTTCTGCATGGTCAGCTTCAGTCCGTGAGTATATCAGGATATCATCTATGAATACAATTACAAATTTGTCCAAATACTCACGAAACACACGATTCATTAAGTCCATAAAGGCTGCAGGTGCATTGGTCAGTCCAAATGACATGACCAAGAATTCGTAGTGTCCATAACAGGTTCTGAAGGCTGTCTTTGGTATATCTCCTTCCTTAACCTTCAGTTGGTAATAACCCGAACGTAAATCTATTTTTGAAAACACCTTTGCTCCTTGCAATTGGTCAAACAAATCATCAATCCGAGGTAAGGGGTACTTATTCTTGATTGTCAACTTATTTAGCTCCCTATAGTCTATGCACATTCTAAGGGAACCATCTTTCTTCTTGACAAAAAGGACAGGTGCACCCCAAGGGGAACTGCTAGGGCGTATAAATCCTTTGTCTACTAATTCCTGTAGTTGGACTTTTCACTCCTTTAACTCAACAGGTGCCATCCGGTAAGGATTCTTAGATACCGGTAAGGCCTCAGAGTACGTATCTATTACAAACTCTATTTCTCTATCAGGTTGTAAACCAAGCAAATCATCCAAAAATGCCTCAGGGAACTCTCGGACTATGGGAATATCCTGTAATTCCATTCTATCCTTCATCCGAACATCCATTACACTAGCCAGGTAACTCTCACAACCATTTTTCAGTAACCGGTAAATTTCTAGTGAGGATATAATCGGTATTTTGCTTATCTTAGGAATAGCTTGGAAGGAATAATGATCACCATTTGGGGGTAAAAAATCAACCATCCCAGATCTACAACTTATTGTGGCATAATGCCTAAATAACCAATTCATTCCTAATATCACCTCGTACCCTTTCATGTCAATTACAGTCAGTTCTACATATAGTTTCTTACTTCCTAAGGACACAACATCACCTTTAACAATCTGTTCAGAATGTAAGGACTTCCCTAATGGTAACATAACATCATATGGCCTTTCGGCTGGTAAAAGTTCTAAGTTGTGTTGGCATACAAACAAAGTTGATATAAACGAGTGTGTGGCTCCCGTATCTATAAGTGTGTAAGCAGCAAAACCGCAGATCATAATGGTACCTGTTATGACTGTATGCTGCACGGCTTCCTCATCCTCCATCATTGCGTAGACTCTAGGTGCTACCCTCGCACGGTTCGGATCTGGCGGCATGGGGCAGTCTCTGACTATATGTCCAACTTTATCACATCTGAAACAGCGGCCAGAACGCAACTTGCATTCGCCGGGGTGGTTGTTCTGACAGGTGGGGCATAAGGGCGCCAGAGGCCTCTTTCCTATTCCTTGGTCATCATTCTGGTTGAGGGGTCTCTTTATTCCTTTTTGTTGTTGTTGTGGTCCCCTGTTCTATTGCGGCTGCCAACCTTTGTTCTGACGTGGTGGCGGCTGAGTGTCCTTTGTGAGTTTTCTTGGCTGCTCACGCTGTGCGTATGCTGTCATTTCCGCCTCTTCCAGCTCCAAGGCCTTAGCCGTCACTTCACCATAAGGTACATTGTGTATCCCAGCAGTCTTTACTTTCCTATACAAACTCGACTTCAGTCCTTGAACAAATTGGTAAATCTTGTCCTCGTCATCCTCAATCATATGGGGAGCAAACCGTGATAAGGCATCAAATTTGCATATGTAATCCGTCACAGAGCCAGTTTGTCGCAGATTCATGAACTCCTTCTTCTTGTTGGCCCGAACAGTCCTATTGAAGTACTTGTTAAAGAAAGCAGTCTTGAACATCTCCCAGGTCATAGCTTCGGCATTAGCGGTGTTCTGGATCGAGTCTCACCAATGCCTTGCACTTAACTCCAAATGAAAGACAGCATAGGTGACCTTATCTCCCTCATCAACCTTTGCATACTTAAACATGTCTTCTATCTTTCGAACCCACTCCTCAGTATAAATAGGATCTGAAACATGTCCATTAAACATCGGGGGTCGAAGCCGGTGGAAACGCTCACCCCCATGATCATGAGTTGCATTAGTACTGGAGTTGCCTTGTTCCTCTCTAGCAGTCATCAATCGTTCGATCTGGTGAGATTGGCGCATGACCAACTCTGTCAACTGAGCAATAGCATTGCTATCCTCATTGGTCTCTCTCTGCTGACCTCTAACCATTTTGGGATTCCTAGGCAAATCATTACAGATATATCTTAACTTAATGACATATACTGAAATCATAAATACTTACAGTTGCTGGAGTGTGCTCATGTGACAGTCAGTGCTGGAAGGCAGTCTGCAGAATCGGTTTTAGAACCCGGTTTTGCTTTGACACCATAATTGTAACGACCCAGGAGGATCGTCACATAATCCGTATCTTTCTTAATCATTTAATCCTTATTACTCACACATGATTCATTATTAGCAGTGTATTTCCTTTTTTTTTTTAAACATAATTTAACTCAAGATGTCATATGCGTTTCGCTAAGCCTCAATTGGCAAAGGAAAAACATTACATATCTTCCGGCGGGCAGTACAATGTGTATCGGCTAGTGAAGGGAAAACTTTAAGTTATAGACTGCATCTACCGATAGAAGAATGGTGTCACTAGACGACAAAACCGTGTTTATTTCAATCCGGTGGAGAAGCTCTCTACATCATCCGATGAAATAAGGGAACATCATCCGGTGGTCATGTGCATCTCACGGTGAATAATAAACATGACCCGGTCACTAAACGACAAATTTCATTCTCATCATCCGGTGACTTATTACACTACATCTGCCGATCACTAGACGGGACAATAACACTCCATCATCTATGCTTACACTCTACATCTGCCGATCGGCATGGCTTAAACACTCTACATCTGCCGATCGCTAGACGACAAAATAATACTTTCATCATCCGATGGCTTAAACACTCTACATCTGCCGATCGCTAGACGACAAAATAACACTTTCATCATCCGATGGCTTAAACACTCTACATCTGCCGATCGCTAGACGACAAAATAGCACTTTTATCATCCGATGGCTAAACACTCTACATCTGCCGATCGCTAGACGACAAAATAACACTTTCATCATCCGATGGCTTAAACACTCTACATCTGCCGATTGCTAGACGACAAAATAGCACTTTTATCATCCGATGGCTTAAACACTCTACATCTGCCGATCGCTAGACGACAAAATAACACTTTCATCATCCGATGGCTTAAACACTCTACATCTGCCGATCGCTAGACGACAAAATAGCACTTTTATCATCCGATGGCTAAACACTCTACATCTGCCGATCGCTAGACGACAAAATAACACTTTCATCATCCGATGGCTTAAACACTCTACATCTGCCGATCGCTAGACGACAAAATAGCACTTTCATCATCCGATGGCTTAAACACTCTACATCTGCCGATCGCTAGACGACAAAATAACACTTTCATCATCGATGGCTTAAACACTCTACATCTGCCGATCGCTAGACGACAAAATAGCACTTTTATCATCCGATGGCTAAACACTCTACATCTGCCGATCGCTAGACGACAAAATAGCACTTTTATCATCCGATGGCTTAAACACTCTACATCTGCCGATCGCTAGACGACAAAATAACACTTTCATCATCCGATGGCTTAAACACTCTACATCTGCCGATCGCTAGACGACAAAATAACACTTTCATCATCCGATGGCTTAACACTCTACATCTGCCGATCGCTAGACGACAAAATAACACTTTCATCATCCGATGGCTTAAACACTCTACATCTGCCGATCGCTAGACGACAAAATAACACTTTCATCATCCGATGGCTTAACACTCTACATCTGCCGATCGCTAGACGACAAAATAACACTTTCATCATCCGATGGCTTAAACACTCTACATCTGCTGATCGCTAGACGACAAAATAACACTTTCATCATTCGATGGCTTAAACACTCTACATCTGCCGATCGCTAGACGACAAAATAGCACTTTCATCATCCGATGGCTTAAACACTCTACATCTGCCGATCGCTAGACGACAAAATAACACTTTCATCATCCGATGGCTAAACACTCTACATCTGCCGATCGCTAGACGACAAAATAACACTTTCATCATCCGATGGCTTAACACTCTACATCTGCCGATCGCTAGACGACAAAATAACACTTTCATCATCCGATGGCTTAACACTCTACATCTGCCGATCGCTAGACGACAAAATAACACTTTCATCATCCGATGGCTTAACACTCTACATCTGCCGATCGCTAGACGACAAAATAGCACTTTCATCATCCGATGGCTTAACACTCTACATCTGCCGATCGCTAGACGACAAAATAACACTTTCATCATCCGATGGCTTAACACTCTACATCTGCCGATCGCTAGACGACAAAATAACACTTTCATCATCCGATGGCTTAACACTCTACATCTGCCGATCGCTAGACGACAAAATAACACTTTCATCATCCGATGGCTTAACACTCTACATCTGCCGATCGCTAGACGACAAAATAGCACTTTCATCATCCGATGGCTTAACACTCTACATCTGCCGATCGCTAGACGACAAAATAACACTTTCATCATCCGATGGCTTAAACACTCTACATCTGCCGATCGCTAGACGACAAAATAACACTTTCATCATCCGATGGCTTAACACTCTACATCTGCCGATCGCTAGACGACAAAATAGCACTTTCATCATCCGATGGCTTAACACTCTACATCTGCCGATCGCTAGACGACAAAATAACACTTTCATCATCCGATGGCTTAACACTCTACATCTGCCGATCGCTAGACGACAAAATAACACTTTCATCATCCGATGGCTTAACACTCTACATCTGCCGATCGCTAGACGACAAAATAACACTTTCATCATCCGATGGCTTAAACACTCTACATCTGCCGATCGCTAGACGACAAAATAACACTTTCATCATCCGATGGCTTAAACACTCTACATCTGCCGATCGCTAGACGACAAAATAACACTTTCATCATCCGATGGCTTAAACACTCTACATCTGCCGATCGCTAGACGACAAAATAACACTTTCATCATCCGATGGCTTAAACACTCTACATCTGCCGATCGCTAGACGACAAAATAACACTTTCATCATCCGATGGCTTAAACACTCTACATCTGCCGATCGCTAGACGACAAAATAACACTTTCATCATCCGATGGCTTAAACACTCTACATCTGCCGATCGCTAGACGACAAAATAACACTTTCATCATCCGATGGCTTAAACACTCTACATCTGCCGATCGCTAGACGACAAAATAACACTTTCATCATCCGATGGCTTAAACACTCTACATCTGCCGATCGCTAGACGACAAAATAACACTTTCATCATCCGATGGCTTAAACACTCTACATCTGCCGATCGCTAGACGACAAAATAACACTTTCATCATCCGATGGCTTAAACACTCTACATCTGCCGATCGCTAGACGACAAAATAACACTTTCATCATCCGATGGCTTAAACACTCTACATCTGCCGATCGCTAGACGACAAAATAACACTTTCATCATCCGATGGCTTAAACACTCTACATCTGCCGATCGCTAGACGACAAAATAACACTTTCATCATCCGATGGCTTAAACACTCTACATCTGCCGATCGCTAGACGACAAAATAACACTTTCATCATCCGATGGCTTAAACACTCTACATCTGCCGATCGCTAGACGACAAAATAACACTTTCATCATCCGATGGCTTAAACACTCTACATCTGCCGATCGCTAGACGACAAAATAACACTTTCATCATCCGATGGCTTAAACACTCTACATCTGCCGATCGCTAGACGACAAAATAACACTTTCATCATCCGATGGCTTAAACACTCTACATCTGCCGATCGCTAGACGACAAAATAACACTTTCATCATCCGATGGCTTAAACACTCTACATCTGCCGATCGCTAGACGACAAAATAACACTTTCATCATCCGATGGCTTAAACACTCTACATCTGCCGATCGCTAGACGACAAAATAACACTTTCATCATCCGATGGCTTAAACACTCTACATCTGCCGATCGCTAGACGACAAAATAACACTTTCATCATCCGATGGCTTAAACACTCTACATCTGCCGATCGCTAGACGACAAAATAACACTTTCATCATCCGATGGCTTAAACACTCTACATCTGCCGATCGCTAGACGACAAAATAACACTTTCATCATCCGATGGCTTAAACACTCTACATCTGCCGATCGCTAGACGACAAAATAACACTTTCATCATCCGATGGCTTAAACACTCTACATCTGCCGATCGCTAGACGACAAAATAACACTTTCATCATCCGATGGCTTAAACACTCTACATCTGCCGATCGCTAGACGACAAAATAACACTTTCATCATCCGATGGCTTAAACACTCTACATCTGCCGATCGCTAGACGACAAAATAACACTTTCATCATCCGATGGCTTAAACACTCTACATCTGCCGATCGCTAGACGACAAAATAACACTTTCATCATCCGATGGCTTAAACACTCTACATCTGCCGATCGCTAGACGACAAAATAACACTTTCATCATCCGATGGCTTAAACACTCTACATCTGCCGATCGCTAGACGACAAAATAACACTTTCATCATCCGATGGCTTAAACACTCTACATCTGCCGATCGCTAGACGACAAAATAACACTTTCATCATCCGATGGCTTAAACACTCTACATCTGCCGATCGCTAGACGACAAAATAACACTTTCATCATCCGATGGCTTAAACACTCTACATCTGCCGATCGCTAGACGACAAAATAACACTTTCATCATCATAAGGTAAACATCAGACATCTAAACCAACCTGGTACTCCCACGATGTAGGGCTCTATTAGCCGGAAATCTTAATACATTCACTTACCTGGTCTCCTTAGCACTTGAGCTCCTTTCTCTTCAAACTTCTTCACCTAAAACATTTACATTGCAGTAGTTAAAACAAAAATCCTAATAGTTCTAATCTCAAGTTATCCTATAATTTAATAGCTAAAGTTATTCCCAAGTCCTTAGTCTAATACTCTGTGCAGTTTGAAATCCAAAACCAAAACAGACTGATTCGATTATCGATAACTCAGAGGTGGTTGTTCTAAATGTCAAGAATCAATTTTATAAAAGCATTCCCACTCTCAGATTCCAAATGTTCTTATTATTAGTCGACCATTGGAAAATCTAAAACTCCAATGCCGAGTAGAAAATAGGGCTAACAAGCTAACAGATAGCTATATTGTCTATTGCATACCTCGGGCACAGAGTAGTCAGAGAACTGATCGTCGAAGGGAGTATGCCGAAAGCAGGGAGCAAGAGCTTGGGAGAGAAGAAATCACCGAAAAGGAAGGTGTCGGCTACAGTGGTTCAAGTGAGGTTTAAAACATTTTCTTTTTCTTTATATATTGGTCATCACCCTCCATTATTACAACTTTGCCACCAAACCTAGTTTAAATCCACATGAAATTAATTATTCTTGGTATAAGTCCTAAACTGTAAAGATTAAATATTCATAACCGTTAATACAGTTAGGAAAATCACCTGGCCGTTAACTCGGGTGTTACATAAATCCTTGAAGGTGAAATGTATAACATAGGTTCTAACTACAAGTCATGTAACAGTTAACCTCATTTGCTTGATACGTTCAGTTCGTTTGGAACAAATCGATTATAGTGAACTTTCTTATACTCCATCAAACGCATTACTAAGTTTTAGTTACGCGTCCTTAAAGTCTTTTGGGTCCTCAATACACGTCTTACTCATCACTTCAAGTTAAATCTTTGAAGGCGAAATTGATAACTTAGGTTCTAACCACAAGACATGTAACAGTTCACTTCATTTACTTGATACGTTCAGATTGTTTGGAACAAATTGATTGAAGTGAAGTTTCTTATACTCCATCAAACGCATTACTAAGTATTAATTACGCGTCCTTGAAGGTTATTGGGTCCTCAATACACGTCGTTCTCATCACTTCAAGTTAAATCCTTGAAGGTGAAATGGATAACTTAGGTTCTAACCACAAGTCATGTAACAGTTAACCTCATTTGCTTGATACGTTTAGATCGTTTGGAACAAATCAATTGAAGTGAAGTTTCTTATACTCCATCAAACGCATTACTAAGTCTTAATTACGCGTCCTTGAAGGTTATTGGGTCCTCAATACATGTCGTTCTCATCACTTCAAGTTAAATCCTTGAAGGTGAAATGTACAACATAGGTTCTAACCACAAGTCATGTAACAGTTAACCTCATTTGCTTGATACGTTCAGTTCGTTTAGAACAAATAGATAGAAGTGAAGTTTCTTATACTCCATCAAACGCATTACTAAGTCTTAATTATGCGTCCTTAAAGTCTATTGGGTCGTTAATACACGTCGTTCTCATCACTTCACATTAAAACCTTGAAGGTGAAATGGATAACTTAGGTTCTAACCACAAGACATGTAACAATTAACCACATTTGCTTGATACGTTAGTTTTTTTGGAACAAATCGATTGAAGTGAAGTTTCTTATACTCTATCCAACGCATTACTAAGTATTAATTACGCGTCCTTGAAGGTTATTGGGTCCTCAATACACGTCGTTCTCATCACTTCAAGTTAAACCCTTATAGGTGAAATGGATAACTTAGGTTCTAACCACAAGTCATGTAACAGTTAACCTCATTTGCTTGATACGTTCAGTTCGTTTGGAGCAAATCGATTGAGGTAAAGTTTCTTATACAGCATCAAACGCATTACTAAGTATTAATTACGCATCCTTGAAGGTTATTGGGTTCTCAATACAAGTCGTTCTCATCACTTCAAGTTAAATCCTTAAAGGTGAAATGGATAACTTAGGTTCTAACCACAAGTCATGTAACAGTTAACCTCATTTGCTTGATACGTTCAATTCGTTTGTAACAAATCGATTGAGGTGAAGTTTCTTATACTCCATGAAACGCATTACTAAGTCTTAATTACGCGTCCTTGAAGGTTTTTTGGGTCCTCAATACACGTCGTTCTCATCACTTCAATTTAAATCCTTGAAGGCGAAATTGATAACTTAGGTTCTAACCAAGAGTCATGTAACAGTTAACTTCATTTGCTTGATACGTTTAGTTAGTTTGGAACAAATCAATTAAAGTGAAGTTTCTTATACTCCATCAAATGCATTACTAAGTATTAATTACGCGTCCTTGAAGGTTATTGGGTGCTCAATACACGTCGTTCTCATCACTTCAAGTTAAACCCTTGAAGGTGAAATGTATAACTTAGGTTCTAACCACAAGTCATGTAACAGTTAACCTCATTTGCTTTATACGTTCAGTTCGTTTGGAACAAATCGATTGAAGTGAAGTTTCTTATACTCCATCAAACGCATTACTAAGTCTTAATTACGCATCCTTGAAGGTTATTGGGTCCTCAATACACGTCGTTCTCATACTTGAAGGTGAAATGTATAGCATAGGTTCTAACCACAAGTCATGTAACAGTTAACCTCATTTGCTTGATACGTTCAGTTCGTTTGGAACAAATCGATAGAAGTGAAGTTTCTTATACTCCATCAAACGCATTACTAAGTCTTAATTATGCGTCCTTAAAGTCTATTGGGTCGTCAATACACGTCGTTCTCATCACTTCACATTAAAACCTTGAAGGTGAAATGGATAACTTAGGTTCTTTTCACAAGACATGTAACAGTTAACCACATTTGCTTGATACGTTTAGTTGTTTTGGAACAAATCGATTGAAGTGAAGTTTCTTATACTCTATCAAACGCATTACTAAGTATTAGTTATGCGTCCTTGAAGGTTATTGGGTCCTCAATACACGTCGTTCTCATCACTTCAAGTTAAACCCTTGAAGGTGAAATGGATAACTTAGGTTCTAACCACCAGTCATGTAACAGTTAACCTCATTTGCTGGATACGTTCAGTTCGTTTTGAACAAATCGATTGAAGTGAAGTTTTTTATACTCCATCAAACACATTACTAAGTCTTAATTACGCGTCCTTGAAGGTTATTGGGTCCTCAATACACGTCGTTATCATCACTTCAAGTTAAATCATTGAAGGTGAAAAGTATAACATAGGTTCTAACCACAAGTCATGTAACAGTTAACCTCATTTGCTTGATACGTTCAGTTCGTTTGGAACAAATCGATTGTAGTGAAGTTTCTTATACTCCATCAAACGCATTATTAAGTCTTAATTACGCATCCTTAAAGTCTATTGGGTCGTCAATACACATCGTTCTCATCACTTCACATTAAAACCTTGAAGGTGAAATGGAAAACTTAGGTTCTAACCTGAAGACATGTAACAGTTAACCACATTTTCTTTATACGTTTAGTTATTTTGGAACAAATCGATTGAAGTGAAGTTTCTTATACTCTATCAAACGCGTTACAAAGTATTAATTACGTGTCCTTGAAGGTTATTAGGTCCTCATTACACGTCGTTCTCATCACTTCAAGTTAAATCCTTGAAGGTGAAATTGATAACTTAGGTTTTAACCACAAGTCATGTAACAGTTAACTTTATTTGCTTGATACGTTCAGTTCGTTTGGAACAAATCGATTGAAGTGAAGTTTCTTATACTCCATCAAATGCATTACTAAGTATTAATTACGCGTACTTGAAGGTTTTTTTGGGTCCTCAATACACGTCGTTCTCATCACATCAAGTTAAATCCTTGAAGGTGAAATAGATAACTTAGGTTCTAACCACAAGTCATATAACAGTTAACCTCATTTGCTTGATACGTTCAGTTCGTTTGGAACAAATCGATTGAAGTGAAGTTTCTTATACTCCATCAAACGCATTACTAAGTCTTAATTACGCGTCATTGAAGGTTATTGGGTCCTCAATACACGTCGTTCTCATCACTTCAAGTTAAATCCTTGAAGGTGAAATGGATAACTTAGGTTTTCACCACAAGTCATGTAACAGTTAACCTCATTTGCTTGATACGTTCAGTTCGTTTGGAACAAATCGATTGAGGTTAAGTTTCTTATATTCCATCAAACGCATTACTAAATCTTAATTACGCATCCTTGAAGGTCTTTTTAGTCCTCAATACACGTCGTTCTCATCACTTCAAGTTAAATCCTTGAAAGTGAAATTGATAACTTAGGTTCTAACCACAAGTCATGTAACAGTTAACTTCATTTGCTTGATACGTTTAATTCGTTTGGAACAAATCAATTAAAATGAAGTTTCTTATACTCCATCAAACGCATTACTATGTATTAATTATGCGTCCTTGAAGGTTATTGGGTCCTCAATACACGTCGTTCTAATCACTTCAAGTTAAATCCTTGAAGGTGAAATGGATAAGTTAGGTTCTAACCACAAGTCATGTAACAGTTAACCTCATTTGCTTGATACGTTAGTTCGTTTGGAACAAATCGATTGAAGTGAAGTTTCTTATACTCCATCAAATGCATTACTAAGTATTAATTACGCGTCCTTGAAGGTTATTGGGTCCTCAATACACGTCGTTCTCATCACTTCAAGTTAAATCCTTGAAGGTGAAATGGATAAGTTAGGTTCTAACCACAAGTCATGTAACAGTTAACCTCATTTGCTTGATACGTTCAGTTCGTTTGGAACAAATCGATTAAAGTGAAGTTTCTTATACTCCATCAAATGCATTACTTAGTCTTAATTACGCATCCTTGAAGGTTATTGGGTCCTCAATACAGGTCGTTCTCATCACTTCAAGTTAAATCCTTGAAGGTGAAATGTATAACATAGGTTCTAACCACAAGTCATGTAACAGTTAACCTCATTTGCTTGATACGTTTAGTTCTTTTGGAACAAATCGATTGAAGTGAAGTTTTTTATACTCTATCAACGCATTACTAAGTATTAATTACGCGTCCTTGAAGGTTATTGGGTCTCAATACACATCGTTCTCATCACTTCAAGTTAAACCCTTGAAGGTGAAATAGATAATTTAGGTTCTAACCACAAGTCATGTAACAATTAACCTCATTTGCTTGATACGTTCAGTTTGTTTGGAACAAATCGATTGATGCGAAGTTTCTTATACTATATCAAACGCATTACTTAGTCTTAATTACGCGACCTTGAAGGTTTTTTGGGTCCTCAATACACGTTGTTCTAATCACTTCAAGTTAAATCCTTGAAGGTGAAATGGATAACTTAGGTTCTAAACACAAGTCATGTAACAGTTAACCTCATTTGCTTGATACGTTCAGTTCGTTTGGAACAAATCAATTGAAGTGAAGTTTCTTATACTCCATCAAACGCATTACTAAGTCTTAATTACGCGTCCTTGAAGGGTATTGGGTCCTCAATACACGTCGTTCTCATCACTTCAAGTTAAATCCTTGAAGGTGAAATGTATAACATAGGTTTTAACCACAAGTCATGTAACAGTTAACCTCATTTGCTTGATACGTTCAGTTCGTTTACAACAAATAGATAGAAGTGAAATTTCTTATACTCCATTAAACGCATTACTAAGTCTTAATTATGCGTCCTTAAAGTCTATTGGGTCGTTAATACACGTCGTTCTCATCACTTCACATTAAAACCTTGAAGGTGAAATGGATAACTTAGGTTCTAACCACAAGACATGTAACAGTTAACCACATTTGCTTGATACATTTAGTTTTTTTGGAACAAATCCATTGAAGTGAAGTTTCTTATACTCTATCAAACGTATTACTAAGTATTAATTGCGCGTCCTTGAAGGTTATTGGGTCCTTAATACACGTCATTCTCATCACTTCAAGTTAAACGCTTGAAGGTGAAATGGATAACTTAGGTTCTAACCACAAGTCATGTAACAGTTAACCTCATTTGCTTGATACGTTCAGTTCGTTTGGAAGAAATCGATTGAGGTGAAGTTTCTTATACTCTATCAAACGCATTACTAAGTATTAATTACGCATCCTTGAAGGTTATTGGGTTCTCAATACACGTCGTTCTCATCACTTCAAGTTAAATCCTTGAAGGTGAAATGGATAACTTAGGTTCTAACCACAAGTCATGTAACAGTTAACCTCATTTGCTTGATACGTTCAATTCGTTTGTAACAAATCGATTGAGGTGAAGTTCCTTATACTCCATGAAACGCATTACTAAGTCTTAATTACGCGTCCTTGAAGGTTTTTTGGGTCCTCAATACACGTCGTTCTCATCACTTCAAGTTAAATCCTTGAAGGATGAAATTGATAACTTAGGTTCTAACCACAAGTCATGTAACAGTTAACTTCATTTGCTTGATACGTTCAGTTCGTTTGGAACAAATCGATTGAAGTGAAGTTTCTTATACTCCATCAAACGCATTACTAAGTCTTAATTACGCGTCCTTGAAGGTTATTGGGTCCTCAATACACGTCGTTCTCATCACTTCAAGTTAAATCCTTGAAGGTGAAATGGATAACTTAGGTTCTAACCACAAGTCATGTAACAGTTAACCTCATTTGCTTGATACGTTCAGTTCGTTTGGAACAAATCGATTGAAGTGAAGTTTCTTATACTCCATCAAACGCATTACTAAGTCTTAATTACGCGTCCTTGAAGGTTATTGGGTCCTCAATACACGTCGTTCTCATCACTTCAAGTTAAATCCTTGAAGGTGAAATGGATAACTTAGGTTCTAACCACAAGTCATGTAACAGTTAACCTCATTTGCTTGATACGTTCAGTTCGTTTGGAACAAATCGATTGAAGTGAAGTTTCTTATACTCCATCAAACGCATTACTAAGTATTAATTACGCGTCCTTGAAGGTTATTGGGTCCTCAATACACGTCGTTCTCATCACTTCAAGTTAAATCCTTGAAGGTTATTGGGTCCTCAATACACGTCGTTCTCATCACTTCAAGTTAAATCCTTGAAGGTTAAATGGATAACTTAGGTTCTAACCACAAGTCATGTAACAGTTAACCTCATTTGCTTGATACGTTCAGTTCGTTTGGAACAAATCGATTGAAGTGAAGTTTCTTATACTCCATCAAACGCATTACTAAGTCTTAATTACGCGTCCTTGAAGGTTATTGGGTCCTCAATACACGTCGTTCTCATCACTTCAAGTTAAATCCTTGAAGGTGAAATGTATAACATAGGTTCTAACCACAAGTCATGTAACAGTTAACCTCATTTGCTTGATACGTTCAGTTCGTTTGGAACAAATCGATTGAAGTGAAGTTTCTTATACTCCATCAAACGCATTACTAAGTCTTAATTACGCGTCCTTGAAGGTTATTGGGTCCTCAATACACGTCGTTCTCATCACTTCAAGTTAAATCCTTGAAGGTGAAATGGATAACTTAGGTTCTAACCACAAGTCATGTAACAGTAACCTCATTTGCTTGATACGTTCAGTTCGTTTGGAACAAATCGATTGAAGTGAAGTTTCTTATACTCCATCAAACGCATTACTAAGTCTTAATTACGCGTCCTTAAAGTCTATTGGGTCGTCAATACACGTCGTTCTCATCACATCACATTAAAACCTTGAAGGTGAAATGGATAACTTAGGTTCTAACCACAAGACATGTAACAGTTAACCACATTTTCTTGATACGTTTAGTACTTTTGGAACAAATCGATTGAAGTGAAGTTTCTTATACTCTATCAAACGCATTACTAAGTATTAATTACGCGTCCTTGAAGGTTATTAGGTCCTCAATACACGTCGTTCTCATCACTTCAAGTTAAATCCTTGAAAGGTGAAATGGATAACTTAGGTTCTAACCACAAGTCATGTAACAGTTAACCTCATTTACTTGATACGTTTAGTTCGTTTGGAACAAATCGATTGAGGTGAAATTTCTTATACTCCATCAAACGCATTACTTAGTCTTAATTACGCGTCCTTGAAGGTTTTTTGGGTCCTCAATACACGTCATTCTAATTACTTCAAGTTAAATCCTTGAAGGTGAAATTGATAACTTAGGTTCTAACCACAAGTCATGTAACAGTTAACCTTCATTGCTTGATACGTTCAGTTCGTTTGGAACAAATCGATTGAAGTGAAGTTTCTTATACTCCATCAAACGCATTACTAAGTATTAATTACGCGTCCTTGAAGGTTATTGGGTCCTCAATACACGTCGTTCTCATCACTTCAAGTTAAATCCTTGAAGGTGAAATTGATAACTTAGGTTCTAACCACAAGTCATGTAACAGTTAACTTCATTTGGTTGATACGTTCAGTTCGTTTGGAACAAATCGATCGAAGTGAAGTTTCTTATACTCCATTGAACGCATTACTAAGTCTTAATTACGCGTCCTTGAAGGTTTTTTGGGTCCTGAATACACGTCGTTCTCATCACTTCAAGTTAAATCCTTGAAGGTGAAATGATAACTTAGGTTTTAACCACAAGTCATGTAACAGTTAACTTTATTTGCTTGATACGTTCAGTTCGTTTGGAACAAATCGATTGAAGTGAAATTTCTTATACTCCATCAAACGCATTACTAAGTATTAATTACGCGTCCTTGAAGGTTTTTTTGGGTCCTCAATACACGTCGTTCTCATCACATCAAGTTAAATCCTTGAAGGTGAAATAGATAACTTAAGTTCTAACCACAAGTCATATAAAAATTAACCTCATTTGCTTGATACGTTCAGTTCGTTTGGAACAAATCGATTGAAGTGAAGTTTCTTATACTCCATCAAACGCATTACTAATTTTTAATTACGCATCATTGAAGCTTATTGGGTCCTTAATACACGTCGTTCTCATCACTTCAAGTTAAATCCTTGAAGGTGAAATGGATAACTTAGGTTTTCACCACAAGTCATGTAACAGTTAACCTCATTTGCTTGATACGTTCAGTTCGTTTGGAACAAATCGATTGAGGTGAAGTTTCTTATACTCCATCAAACGCATTACTAAGTCTTAATTACGCGTCCTTGAAGGTTATTGGGTCCTCAATACACGTCGTTCTCATCACTTCAAGTTAAATCCTTGAAGGTGAAATGGATAACTTAGGTTCTAACCACAAGTCATGTAACAGTTAACCTCATTTGCTTGATACGTTCAGTTCGTTTGGAACAAATCGATTGAAGTGAAGTTTCTTATACTCCATCAAACGCATTACTAAGTCTTAATTACACGTCCTTAAAGTCTATTGGGTCGTCAATACACGCGTTCTCATCACTTCACAGTTAAACCTTGAAGGTGAAATGGATAACTTAGGTTCTAACCACAAGTCATGTAACAGTTAACCTCATTTGCTTGATACGTTCATTCGTTTTGGAACAAATCGATTGAAGTGAAGTTTCTTATACTCCATCAAACGCATTACTAAGTCTTAATTACGCATCCTTGAAGGTTATTGGGTCCTCAATACACGTCGTTCTCATCACTTCAAGTTAAATCCTTGAAGGTGAAATGGATAACTTAGGTTCTAACCACAAGTCATGTAACAGTTAACCTCATTTGCTTGATACGTTCAGTTCGTTTGGAACAAATCGATTGAAGTGAAGTTTCTTATACTCCATCAAACGCATTACTAAGTATTAATTACGCGTCCTTGAAGGTTATTGGGTCCTCAATACACGTCGTTCTCATCACTTCAAGTTAAATCCTTGAAGGTGAAATGGATAACTTAGGTTCTAACCACAAGTCATGTAACAGTTAACCTCATTTGCTTGATACGTTTCAGTTCGTTTGGAACAAATCGATTGAAGTGAAGTTTCTTATACTCCATCAAACGCATTACTAAGTCTTAATTACGCGTCCTTGAAGGTTATTGGGTCCTCAATACACGTCGTTCTCATCACTTCAAGTTAAATCCTTGAAGGTTAAATGGATAACTTAGGTTCTAACCACAAGTCATGTAACAGTTAACCTCATTTAGCTTGATACGTTAGTTCGTTTGGAACAAATCGATTGAAGGTGAAGTTTCTTATACTCCATCAAACGCATTACTAGTCTTAATTACGCGTCCTTGAAGGTTATTGGGTCCTCAATACACGTCATTCTAATTACTTCAAGTTTAATCCTTGAAGGTGAAATTGATAACTTAGGTTCTAACCACAAGTCATGTAACAGTTAACTTCATTTGCTTGATACGTTCAGTTCGTTTGGAACAAATCGATTGAAGTGAAGTTTCTTATACTCCATTGAACGCCTTACTAAGTCTTAATTACGCATCCATTAAGGTTTTTTGGGTCCACAATACACGTCGTTCTCATCACTTCAAGTTAAATCCTTGAAGGTGAAATTGATAACTTAGGTTCTAACCACAAGTCATGTACAGTTAACCTCATTTGCTTGATACGTTCAGTTCGTTTGGAACAAATCGATTGAAGTGAAGTTTCTTATACTCCATCAAACGCATTACTAAGTCTTAATTACGCGTCCTTGAAGGTTATTGGGTCCTCAATACACGTCGTTCTCATCACTTCAAGTTAAATCCTTGAAGGTGAAATGGATAACTTAGGTTCTACCACAAGTCATGTAACAGTTAACCTCATTTGGTTGATACGTTCAGTTCGTTTGAACAAATCGATCGAAGTGAAGTTTCTTATACTCCATTGAACGCATTACTAAGTCTTAATTACGCGTCCTTGAAGGTTTTTTGGGTCCTGAATACACGTCGTTCTCATCACTTCAAGTTAAATCCTTGAAGGTGAAATGATAAATTAGGTTTTAACCACAACTCATGTAACAGTTAACTTTATTTGCTTGATACGTTCAGTTCGTTTGGAACAAATCGATTGAAGTGAAGTTTCTTATACTCCATCAAACGCATTACTAAGTATTAATTTACGCGTCCTTGAGGTTTATTGGGTTCTCAATACACGTCGTTCTCATCACTCAAGTTAAATCCTTGAAGGTGAAATAATACTAAGTTCTAACCACAAGTCATGTAACCAGTTAACCCTTATTTGCTTGATACGTTCAGTTCGTTGGAACAAATCGATTGAGTGAAGTTTCTTTATACTCATCAAACGACACTTACTAAGTCTTAATTACGCGTCCTTGAAGTTATTGGGTCCTCAATAACGTCGTTTCATCACTTCAAGTTAAATCCTTGAAGGTGAAATGGATAACTTAGGTTTTAACCACAAGTCATGTAACAGTTAAACCTCATTTGCTTGATACGTTCAGTTCGTTTGGAACAAATCGATTGAAGTGAAGTTCTTATACTCCATCAAACGCATTACTAAGTCTAATTACGCGTCCTTGAAGGTTATTGGTCCTCAATACACGTCGTTCTCATCACTTCCAGTTAAATCCTTGAAGGTGAAATGGATAACTTAGGTTCTAACCACAAGTCATGTAACAGTTAACCTCATTTGCTTGATACGTTCAGTTCTTTTGGAACAAATCGATTGAAGTGAAGTTCTTATACTCCATCAAACGCATTACTAAGTCTTAATTACGCGTCTTGAAGGTTATTGGTCCTCAATACACGTCGTTCTCATCACTTCAAGTTAAATCCTGAAAGGTGAAATGATAACTTAGGTTCTAACCACAAGTCATGTAACAGTTAACCTCATTGCTTGATACGTTCAGTTCGTTTGGAACAAATCGAATTGAAGTGAAGTTTCTTATACTCCATCAAACGCATTACTAAGTCTTAATTATGCAGTCCTTGAAGGTTATTGGGTCCTCAATACACGTCGTTCTCATCACTTCAAGTTAAATCCTTGAAGGTTAAATGGATAACTTAGGTTCTAACCACAAGTCATGTAACAGTTAACCTCATTTGCTTGATACGTTCAGTTCGTTTGGAACAAATCGATTGAAGTGAAGTTTCTTATACTCCATCAAACGCATTACTAAGTCTTAATTACGCGTCCTTGAAGGTTATTGGGTCCTCAATACACGTCGTTCTCATCACTTCAAGTTAAATCCTTGAAGGTGAAATGGATAACTTAGGTTCTAACCACAAGTCATGTAACAGTTAACCTCATTTGCTTGATACGTTCAGTTCTTTGGAACAAATCGATTGAAGTGAAGTGTCTTATACTCCATCAAACGCAGTACTAAGTCTTAATTACGCGTCCTTGAAGGTTATTGGGTCCTCAATACACGTCGTTCTCATCACTTCAAGTTAAATCCTTGAAGGTGAAATGGATAACTTAGGTTCTAACCACAAGTCATGTAACAGTTAACCTCATTTGCTTGATACGTTCAGTTCGTTTGGAACAAATCGATTGAGGTGAAGTTTCTTATACTGCATCAAACGCATTACTAAGTCTTAATTACGCGTCCTTGAAGGTTATTGGGTCTCAATACACGTCGTTCTCATCACTTCAAGTTAAATCCTTGAAAGGTAAATGGATAACTTAGGTTCTAACCACAAGTCATGTAACAGTTAACCTCATTTGCTGATACGTTTCAGTTCGTTTTGGAACAAATCGATTGAGGTGAAATTTCTTATACTCCATCAAACGCATTACTAGTCTTAATTACAGCGTCCTTGAAGGTTTTGGGTCCTCAATACACGTCATTCTAATTACTTCAAGTTAATCCTTGAAGGTGAAATTGATAACTTAGGTTCTAACCACAAGTCATGTAACAGTTAACTTCATTTGCTTGATACGTTCAGTTCGTTTGGAACAAATCGATTGAAGTGAAGTTTCTTATACTCCATTGAACGCCTTACTAAGTCTTAATTACGCAGTCCTTGAAGGTTATTGGGTCCATCAATACACGTCGTTCTCATCACTTCAAGTTAAATCCTTGAAGGTGAAATGATAACTTAGGTTCTAACCAAAGTCATGTAACAGTTAACTTCATTTGCTTGATACGTTCAGTTCGTTTGGAACAAATCGATTGAAGTGAAGTTTCTTATACTCCATCAACGCATTACTAAGTCTTAATTACGGTCCTTGAAGGTTTATTGGATCCTCAATACACGTCGTTCTCATCACTTCAAGTTAAATCCCTTGAAGGTGAAATGTATAACTTAGGTTCTAACCACTACTCATGTAACAGTTAACCTCATTTGCTTGATACGTTCAGTTCGTTGGAACAAATCGATTGAAGTGAATTTCTTATACTCCATCAAACGCATTACTAAGTATTAATTACGCGTCCTTGAAGGTTTATTAGGGTCCTCAATACACGTCGTTCTCATCACTCAAGTTAAATCCTTGAAGGTGAAATGGATAACTTAGGTTCTAACCACAAGTCATAGTAACAGTTAACCTCATTTGCTTGATACGTTCAGTTCGTTTGGAACAAATCGATTGAAGTGCAAGTTTCTTATACTCCATCAAACGCATTACTAAGTATTAATTACGCGTCCTTGAAGCTTATGGGTCCTCAATACACGTCGTTCTCATCACTTTCAAGTTAAATCCTTGAAGGTGAAATGATAACTTAGGTTTTCACCACAAGTCATGTAACAGTTAACCTCATTTGCCTTGATACGTTAGTTCGTTTGGAACAAATCGATGAATGTGAAGTTTCTTACTCCATCAAACGCATTACTAAGTCTTAATTACGCATCCTTGAAGGCTTATTGGTCCTCAATACACGTCGTTCTCATCACTTCAAGTTAAATCCTTGAAGGTGAAATGGATAACTTAGTTTCTAACCCACAAGTCATGTAACAGTTAACCTCATTTGCTTGATACGTTCAGTTCTTTTGGAACAAATCGATTGAAGGTGAAGTTTCTTATACTCCATCAAACGCATTACTAAGTATTAATTACGCGTCCTTGAAGGTTATTGGGTCCTCAATACACGTCGTTCTCATCACTTCAAGTTAAATCCTTGAAGGTGAAATGGATAACTTAGGTTCTAACCACAAGTCATGTAACAGTTAACCTCATTTGCTTGATACGTTCAGTTCGTTTGGAACAAATCGATTGAAGTGAAGTTTCTTATACTCCATCAAACGCATTACTAAGTCTTAATTACGCGTCCTTGAAGGTTATTGGGTCCTCAATACACGTCGTTCTCATCACTTCAAGTTAAAACCTTGAAGGTGAAATGGATAACTTAGGTTCTAACCACAAGTCATGTAACAGTTAACCTCATTTGCTTGATACGTTCAGTTCGTTTGGAACAAATCAATTGAAGGGAAGTTTTTATACTCCATCAAACGCATTACTAAGTCTTAATTACGCATCCTTGAGGTTTATTGGGTCCTCAATACACGTCGTTCTCATCACTTCAAGTTAAATCCTTGAAGGTGAAATGGATAACTTAGGTTCTAACCACAAGTCATGTAACAGTTAACCTCATTTGCTTGATACGTTCAGTTCGTTTGGAACAAATCGATTGAAGTGAAGTTTCTTATACTCATCAAACGCATTACTAAGTCTTAATTACGCATCCTTGAAGGTGAAATGGATAACTTAGGTTCTAACCACAAGTCATGTAACAGTTAACCTCATTTGCTTGATACGTTCAGTTCGTTTGGAACAAATCGATTGAAGTGAAGTTTCTTATACTCCATCAAACGCATTACTAAGTCTTAATTACGCGTCCTTGAAGGTTATTGGGTCCTCAATACACGTCGTTCTCATCACTTCAAGTTAAATCCTTGAAGGTGAAATGGATAACTTAGGTTCTAACCACAAGTCATGTAACAGTTAACCTCATTTGCTTGATACGTTCAGTTCGTTTGGAACAAATCGATTGAAGTGAAGTTTCTTATACTCCATCAAACGCATTACTAAGTCTTAATTACGCGTCCTTGAAGGTTATTGGGTCCTCAATACACGTCGTTCTCATCACTTCAAGTTAAATCCTTGAAGGTGAAATGGATAACTTAGGTTCTAACCACAAGTCATGTAACAGTTAACCTCATTTGCTTGATACGTTCAGTTCGTTTGGAACAAATCGATTGAAGTGAAGTTTCTTATACTCCATCAAACGCATTACTAAGTCTTAATTACGCGTCCTTGAAGGTTATTGGGTCCTCAATACACGTCGTTCTCATCACTTCAAGTTAAATCCTTGAAGGTGAAATGGATAACTTAGGTTCTAACCACAAGTCATGTAACAGTTAACCTCATTTGCTTGATACGTTCAGTTCGTTTGGAACAAATCGATTGAAGTGAAGTTTCTTATACTCCATCAAACGCATTACTAAGTCTTAATTACGCGTCCTTGAAGGTTATTGGGTCCTCAATACACGTCGTTCTCATCACTTCAAGTTAAATCCTTGAAGGTGAAATGGATAACTTAGGTTCTAACCACAAGTCATGTAACAGTTAACCTCATTTGCTTGATACGTTCAGTTCGTTTGGAACAAATCGATTGAAGTGAAGTTTCTTATACTCATCAAACGCATTACTAAGTCTTAATTACGCGTCCTTGAAGGTTATTGGGTCCTCAATACACGTCGTTCTCATCACTTCAAGTTAAATCCTTGAAGGTGAAATGGATAACTTAGGTTCTAACCACAAGTCATGTAACAGTTAACCTCATTTGCTTGATACGTTCAGTATCTTTATGATTTAAGAATCTTCATGTTCATGCATCATGAATGTTTAATTAAATTGCATATGAAATGTTTAAGAGTATATTTGTTCATGACAGAAAGATATAAAACTTAGGCAACGTGAATTAAGTGAGGGTTGGGGGCGGTTTGGCGTTTGTCACTGTCCAAAAGAAGGACCATGATACGACCCGCAGGGAACTAGGCACATCCACTGTCAAACCCCCTTTACCGGCACAAATCCTCCCTTAATCCACATAACGTGAACGATGAATATGAATGATGTATATGAATGATAATTATGAACAATGAATATGAATGATGAACCAGGATGAAGACTTGAGTATGAGTATGAATAAGAAAAGATTCATGAGCATTTATTTTCTCAAAATGAGCATTCATGCATACTTATTAGTACTGCATTCCTTACTAAGCATTAGGCTTATAGTTTAAACCTTATGATGTAGGTGACGAGTTTTCACGTTGCATTTATGCAACGTGAATTAAGTGAGGGTTGGGGGCGGTTTGGCGTTTGTCACTGTCCAAAAGAAGGACCATGATACGACCCGCAAGGGAACTATGTGCACTCTCACTGTCAAACCCCCTTTACCGGCACAAATCCTCCCTTAATCCACATAACGTGAACGATGAATATGAATGATGTATATGAATGATAATTATGAACAATGAATATGAATGATGAACCAGGATGAAGACTTGAGTATGAGTATGAATAAGAAAAGATTCATGAGCATTTATTTTCTCAAATGAGCATTCCTGCATACTTATTAGTACTGCATTCCTTACTAAGCATTAGGCTTATAGTTTAAACCTTATGATGTAGGTGACGAGTTTTCAGGTGAGGATCTCAAAGTTAATGAGGACGTCTAAGCTCGGTTGCTGGAAGGTGTTCAGGGAGCAAATCTGTGACTGGATGGCCAAGGAACCCCCGGGTTAATGTTTTTATGATTTTAGTTATGATAACGAATATGATAGTTTAATAGGATAAGTCTATTTCATAACATTGAGTCTTCTTTTAAAGATGTCTGTTGACCACTGAATCTGGAAATAATTTTAAGGAGCATTGGTTGTCTGTTTGCTTACGTCTTCCGCTATATGAATTCTGGGTGAGTTACTGATTTTCATTAATAGGAATGTTATGCCATTGAAGTTTGAAGTCAGGAAGGTTAAGCTATCGGATGATGAGAGTGTTATTTTGTCATCTAGTGATCGGTAGATGTAGTGCGTTTAGCTAACAGTTGATGAGAGTGTTATTTTGTCATCTAGTGACCGGTAGAAGTAGTGCGTTTAGCTAACAGTTGATGAGAGTGTTATTTTGTCATCTAGTGACCGGTAGAAGTAGTGCGTTTAGCTAACAGTTGATGAGAGTGTTATTTGTCGTCTCGTCATCTTGTATATGTATTGCGCTGGTAGCTACGGAGGATGAGTGTTATTTTGTCATCTAGTGACCGGTAGATGCAGTGTATTAAAGCCCCCGGCTGATGAATCTGTTTTTGCCCCATCTCGTCAGTGACCAGCCGTGTAGTGTATTGCTAACTGCTGAACGAGGTTAATGAACCACGAGGATGCATGTGTCCCACCTGATGATAATTCTTTCGATCTATGCAGTTTTTAGAGGGTCACGAATGGTAAGCATGTTTACGTGACGAACTCGTATAGTGAATCTTTCTCTACCGGACTATGTGAACTCCTTGCTTGTCATTTAGCGACTGGCAGGATAGTTATAAGTATAGAAATCTGTTGGGGGTATGATCGGTAGATGCAAGTTTATTTCACCATCGGTAGGTGCAGCTTAAGAGATAAAGTCTTTAATTGGATGGAGCATTTTACCCTGCCCGCCGGCAGATGTATAATGCACACCTCTGCCGAGAGATGCCTATTGAATCGTGCAGGACATCTTGAGCTAAGTTATGTTTCAAAAAAAATATGTTTCAAAAAAAATATATTACAAAAAATGAGTAGAGTGTGAGTAATAAGAATTAAATAATTAAGAAAGATACGGATTATGTGACGATTCCTCTGGGGTCGTTACACGTTCAGTTCGTTTGGAACAAATTTATTGAAGTGAATTTTCTTATACTCCATCAAACGCATTACTAAGTCTTAATTACGCGTTCTTGAAGGTTATTTGGTCCTCAATACACGTCATTCTCATCACTTCAAGTTAAATCCTAGAAGGTGAAATGGATAACTTATGTTCTAACCACAAGTCATGTAATAGTTAACCTCATTTGCTTGATACGTTCAGTTCGTTTGGAACTAATCGATTGAAGTGAAGTTTCCTATACTCCATCAAAAGCATTACTAAGTATTAATTACGTGTCCTTGAAGGTTATTGGGTCCTCAATACACGTCGTTCTCATCACTTCAAGTTAAATCCTTGAAGGTTAAATGGATAACTTAGGTTCTAACCACAAGTCATGTACAGTTAACCTCATTTGCTTGATACGTTCAGTTCGTTTGGAACAAATCAATTGAAGTGAAGTTTCTTATACTCATCAAACGCATTACTAAGTCTTAATTACGCGTCCTGAAGGTTATTAGGTCCTCAATACACGTCGTTCTCATCACTTCAAGTTAAATACTTGAAGGTTAAATGGATAACTTAGGTTCTAACCAAAAGTCATGTAACAGTTAACCTCATTTGTTTGATACGTTCAGTTCGTTTGGAATAAATCGATTGAGGTGAAGTTTCTTATAGTCCATCAAACGCATTACTAAGTCTTAATTACGCGTCCTTGAAGGTTATTGGGTCCTCAATACACGTCGTTCTCATCACTTCAAGTTAAATCCTTGAAGGTTAAATGGATAACTTAGGTTCTAACCACAAGTCATGTAACAGTTAACCTCATTTGCTTGATACGTTCAGTTCGTTTGGAACAAATCGATTGAAGTGAAGTTTCTTATACTCCATCAAACGCATTACTAAGTCTTAATTACGCGTCCTTGAAGGTTATTGGGTCCTCAATACACGTCGTTCTCATCACTTCAAGTTAAATCCTTGAAGGTGAAATTGATAACTTAGGTTCTAACCACAAGTCATGTAACAGTTAACTTCATTTGCTTGATACGTTCAGTTCGTTTGGAACAAATCGATTGAAGTGAAGTTTCTTATACTCCATCAAACGCATTACTAAGTCTTAATTACGCGTCCTTGAAGGTTATTGGGTCCTCAATACACGTCGTTCTCATCACTTCAAGTTAAAACCTTGAAGGTGAAATGGATAACTTAGGTTCTAACCACAAGTCATGTAACAGTTAACCTCATTTGCTTGATACGTTCAGTTCGTTTGGAACAAATCGATTGAAGTGAAGTTTCTTATACTCCATCAAACGCATTACTAAGTCTTAATTACGCGTCCTTGAAGGTTATTGGGTCCTCAATACACGTCGTTCTCATCACTTCAAGTTAAATCCTTGAAGGTTATTGGGTCCTCAATACACGTCGTTCTCATCACTTCAAGTTAAATCCTTGAAGGTTATTGGGTCCTCAATACACGTCGTTCTCATCACTTCAAGTTAAATCCTTGAAGGTTATTGGGTCCTCAATACACGTCGTTCTCATCACTTCAAGTTAAATCCTTGAAGGTTATTGGGTCCTCAATACACGTCGTTCTCATCACTTCAAGTTAAAACCTTGAAGGTGAAATGGATAACTTAGGTTCTAACCACAAGTCATGTAACAGTTAACCTCATTTGCTTGATACGTTCAGTTCGTTTGGAACAAATCGATTGAAGTGAAGTTTCTTATACTCCATCAAACGCATTACTAAGTCTTAATTACGCGTCCTTGAAGGTTATTGGGTCCTCAATACACGTCGTTCTCATCACTTCAAGTTAAAACCTTGAAGGTGAAATGGATAACTTAGGTTCTAACCACAAGTCATGTAACAGTTAACCTCATTTGCTTGATACGTTCAGTTCGTTTGGAACAAATCGATTGAAGTGAAGTTTCTTATACTCCATCAAACGCATTACTAAGTCTTAATTACGCGTCCTTGAAGGTTATTGGGTCCTCAATACACGTCGTTCTCATCACTTCAAGTTAAAACCTTGAAGGTGAAATGGATAACTTAGGTTCTAACCACAAGTCATGTAACAGTTAACCTCATTTGCTTGATACGTTCAGTTCGTTTGGAACAAATCGATTGAAGTGAAGTTTCTTATACTCCATCAAACGCATTACTAAGTCTTAATTACGCGTCCTTGAAGGTTATTGGGTCCTCAATACACGTCGTTCTCATCACTTCAAGTTAAAACCTTGAAGGTGAAATGGATAACTTAGGTTCTAACCACAAGTCATGTAACAGTTAACCTCATTTGCTTGATACGTTCAGTTCGTTTGGAACAAATCGATTGAAGTGAAGTTTCTTATACTCCATCAAACGCATTACTAAGTCTTAATTACGCGTCCTTGAAGGTTATTGGGTCCTCAATACACGTCGTTCTCATCACTTCAAGTTAAAACCTTGAAGGTGAAATGGATAACTTAGGTTCTAACCACAAGTCATGTAACAGTTAACCTCATTTGCTTGATACGTTCAGTTCGTTTGGAACAAATCGATTGAAGTGAAGTTTCTTATACTCCATCAAACGCATTACTTAGTCTTAATTACGCGTCCTTGAAGGTGAAATGGATAAGTTAGGTTCTAAACACAAGTCATGTAACAGTTAACCTCATTTGCTTGATACGTTCAGTTCGTTTGGAACAAATCAATTGAAGTGAATTTTCTTATACTCCATCAAACGCATTACTAAGTCTTAATTACGCGTCCTTGAAGGTTATTGGGTCCTCAATACACGTCGTTCTCATCACTTCAAGTTAAATCCTTGAAGGTTATTGGGTCCTCAATACACGTCGTTCTCATCACTTCAAGTTAAACCCTTGAAGGTGAAATGGATAACTTAGGTTCTAACCACAAGTCATGTAACAGTTAACCTCATTTGCTTGATACGTTCAGTTCGTTTGGAACAAATCGATTGAAGTGAAGTTTCTTATACTCCATCAAACGCATTACTAAGTCTTAATTACGCGTCCTTGAAGGTTATTGGGTCCTCAATACACGTCGTTCTCATCACTTCAAGTTAAAACCTTGAAGGTGAAATGGATAACTTAGGTTCTAACCACAAGTCATGTAACAGTTAACCTCATTTGCTTGATACGTTCAGTTCGTTTGGAACAAATCGATTGAAGTGAAGTTTCTTATACTCCATCAAACGCATTACTAAGTCTTAATTACGCGTCCTTGAAGGTTATTGGGTCCTCAATACACGTCGTTCTCATTACTTCCAGTTAAATACTTGAAGGTTATTGGGTCCGCAATACACGTCGTTTTCATCACTTCAAGTTAAACCCTTGAAGGTGAAATGGATAACTTAGGTTCTAACCACAAGTCATGTAACAGTTAACCTCATTTGCTTGATACGTTCAGTTCGTTTGGAACAAATCGATTGAAGTGAAGTTTCTTATACTCCATCAAACACATTACTAAGTCTTAATTACGCGTCCTTGAAGGTTATTGGGTCCTCAATACACGTCGTTCTCATCACTTCAAGTTAAAAACTTGAAGGTGAAATGGATAACTTAGGTTCTAACCACAAGTCATGTAACAGTTAACCTCATTTGCATGATACGTTCAGTTCGTTTGGAACAAATCGATTGAGGCGAAGTTTCTTATACTCCATCAAACGCATTACTTAGTCTTAATTACGCGTCCTTGAAGGTGAAATGGATAAGTTAGGTTCTAAACACAAGTCATGTAACAGTTAACCTCATTTGCTTGATACGTTCAGTTCGTTTGGAACAAATCGATTGAGGCGAAGTTTCTTATACTCCATCAAACGCATTACTTAGTCTTAATTACGCGTCCTTGAAGGTGAAATGGATAACTTAGGTTCTAACCACAAGTCATGTAACAGTTAACCTCATTTGCTTGATACGTTCAGTTCGTTTGGAACAAATCGATTGAAGTGAAGTTTCTTATACTCCATCAAACGCATTACTAAGTCTTAATTACGCGTCCTTGAAGGTTATTGGGTCCTCAATACACGTCGTTCTCATCACTTCAAGTTAAAACCTTGAAGGTGAAATGGATAACTTAGGTTCTAACCACAAGTCATGTAACAGTTAACCTCATTTGCTTGATACGTTCAGTTCGTTTGGAACAAATCGATTGAAGTGAAGTTTCTTATACTCCATCAAACGCATTACTTAGTCTTAATTACGCGTCCTTGAAGGTGAAATGGATAAGTTAGGTTCTAACCACAAGTCATGTAACAGTTAACCTCATTTGCTTGATACGTTCAGTTCGTTTGGAACAAATCGATTGAAGTGAAGTTTCTTATACTCCATCAAACGCATTACTAAGTCTTAATTACGCGTCCTTGAAGGTTATTGGGTCCTCAATACACGTCGTTCTCATCACTTCAAGTTAAAACCTTGAAGGTGAAATGGATAACTTAGGTTCTAACCACAAGTCATGTAACAGTTAACCTCATTTGCTTGATACGTTCAGTTCGTTTGGAACAAATCGATTGAAGTGAAGTTTCTTATACTCAAGGCACTTATCACAATGGCTTGAACATGATGCCTCATCTTCGGCATATATAAAAAAATGTTCACAAAGCACACGCAATGTTTAGTAACTCCACGTGTCCCATTAACCCTCCTCATGAGCTCTTAACACTAACTCTCTAAAGAACATTTAGTGGATAAAAGTTTATCCTTTTTAAATAAAAATCCATCATGTTTATAATAATCATTACATGCATGTTCTCACATTCTTTCCAAACAAGATCAAATCTGAGTCCGATTCATATAAGTCCTTTATTAAATCAAATCCTAACAACTTAGATTGTAAAGTAGTTATAAGCACGTACTTTCTCGACAATGCATCGGCAACCACATTCTCTTTACCTTTTTTATAATGAATAACATAAGGAAATGTCTCTATGAACTCCATCCACTTTGCATGTCTCTTGTGCAACTTTCCTTGTGTCTTTAAGTGTTTTAGGCTTTCATGGTCGGAATGGATGATAAACTCCTTAGGCCACAAGTAGTGTTGCCACGTTTGTAATGTTCTCACCAAGGCATACAACTCCTTGTCGTATGTTGGATAGTTTAAGGCCGCACCACTAAGCTTTTCACTAAAGTAAGCGATCGGCTTCATATCCTGCATCAAAACACCACCATTCCTTTTCCCGACGCATCACATTCAATCTCAATGTTTTATCAAAATTTGGCAAAACTAACAAAGGTGCATTAGTTAACTTTTCTTTTAGAAGATTAAAAGATTCATCATGTAACTCAGTCCACTTAAAATCCACATTCTTTTTAACCAAATCATTCAATGGTGCTGCAATAGTACTAAAATCTCTAACGAATCTTCGGTAAAAACTAGCTAAGCCATGAAAACTACGTACCTCGTTAGCATTCTTAGGTGTCGGCCAATCCTTGATTGCCTTGACCTTTTCTTCGTCCACCGAAACTCCACTCGAGCTCACTACAAAACCAAGAAACACTACCGATTCCATGCAAAAAGTGCACTTTTTTAGGTTAGCATATAATTGGTTTATTCGCAAAACATCAAAAACAGATTTTAAATGTTTCACATGTTGTTCTAATGTTTTGCTATAAACTAATATATCATCAAAATAAACCACGACAAATTTTCCAATAAACGGTCGTAATACGTGATTCATTAACCTCATAAATGTGCTAGGTGCATTAGATAATCCAAAAGGCATGACTAACCACTCATAAAGTCCAAATTTTGTTTTGAAAGCAGTTTTCCACTCGTCTCCCTTTTTCATACGAATTTGATAATATCATTCTTTAAATCAATTTTTGAGAATAAACAAGCACCATATATTCATCAAGCATGTCATCTAACCTTGGTATAGGATGTCGATACTTTACCGTTATTTTATTGATTGCTCGACAATCCACACACATCCTCCATGATCCGTCCTTCTTTGGCACCAATATCACGGGTACTGAGCATGGGCTTAGGCTTTCTTTCACTAGACCCTTGTCCATTAACTCGTCCACTTGTCTTTGAATTTCCTTTGTTTCCTCTGGATTTGCTCGATATGCCGGTCGGTTGGAATTGTCGCACCCGGGATGAAATCAATTTGATGCTCGATTCCTCTAAGTGGTGGTACTCCTTTTGGTAACTCTCTGGGAATATATCCTTAAACTCCTGCAAAAGAGAAATCACAGCACTTGGAAGAAAATTTGGTAAGTCATTAGATGATAAATAAACATCTTTATATAAAAGCAAAATCATCTTACGCTTATCCTCACTTTTGTTCATCAACACGATTTGTTTCTCACTTGACTTTTGTTCACTCTCTCCCTCGATTTTTATCTCTTTTCCCTCGATTTTTCTCTCTTCCTCCCTCGGTTTTTCATCCCTCTTTGTACTCTTTTCAACTATTTTCTTTTCACCACTTTCTCTCTCTTTTTCAACTAATTTCTTTTAACCACTTTCTTTTTCTTTTTCAATCCTAATCTTTTGGAATTCCTTTGCAATCCTCTCTTGGTCTGCCATTGCCTCCCATGGCTTTAATGGTGTAAGGATAATAGTTTTTCCATTGTAAACCATCGAATACTCATTCTTGTAACCATTATGCTTGACGTTTCGGTCAAATTGCCAAGGTCTCCCCAAAAGTATGTGTGTAGCTTGCATTGGCACTACATCACATAAAACTTTATCTTGGTATCTTCCAATTGATAAAGGAACTTCCACTTGTTTAGTCACCTTGATTTCTCCACAATCGCTTAACCATTGCAACTTGTATGGTTTTGGATGTTGCTCGGTTTTCAAGTTCAACTTTTGGACTAGTAATGTGCTTGCTACATTGGTGCAACTCCCACTATCGATGATCAAACTACAAACTTTGTTGTGCACATGACATCTTGTATGGAATATATGCTCACGTTGTACTTTGTCGCCATCTTCCTTAGTTTGCACATTCAATACTCGCCTTGTGACTAAAAGATCTCCTTTTACTGGTTCCTCTACCTCAACGTCACTACAATCCTCAAGTGGTGGCATCTCACCATCACTCGAACTCACACTCTCCACATCGCCATTGTCCCTTAAAATCATAGCTCTTTTATTTGGACAATTCGAAGCTATGTGTCCGAACCCTTGGCACCGAAAGCACTTAATCTCTCGAGTTCTAATTGGATTTGAAGTCTCAGCCTTAGCTTTTTGTGGTAACACTTGATTGTTGGACACAGTTTTTTCCTTAGAATCCTCCCTCGATTTTGGCTTCTCATTTTTCCAATTTGTTTGCCAAGTTGCGGTTGATGTTGTACCAACCCTAGTACTTCTCTTAGCTTTTAGTTGCCGCTCTATTTTGATTGATTTGTGTAGTAATTCCTCCAAGTCGATGTAGTGTTGTAGATCCACCACATCCGCAATTTCTCGATTCAATCCCCCAATAAAACGAGCCATGGTTGCTTCCTTATCTTCTTCCACATTAGCCCTTATCATAGCTACCTCCATCTCTTTATAATATTCCTCCACACTTTTGAAACCTTGTGTCAAATTTTGGAGCTTTCGACACGCGTCTCTATAGTAGTATGATGGAACATATCTTTTTTTCATGATGGCCTTCAAGTCTTCCCATGTGCGATTTGTGCTTCACCATTCCTCCTCCGGTTTCTTAACTAATTGATCCCACCAAATACTAGCATAATCCGTGAACTCCATGGTGATCAACTTAAGCTTCTTATCCTCCGAATAATTTTGGAATTCAAATACCAAGTCTACTTTTCGTTCCCATCCAAATATCCCTCGGGGTCGTTCTTCCCTTGGAAAGGTGGAATATTTACCTTGATATTTCGTAAATCGTTGTCTTCTCGGTTTGTCCCCTCATCCTTTCTTTGGGTAATAACCACTATACTCTTCGGATTCACAATCAAAATCCTTCCTTTGTCGTGCATGATTAGGTGTCGGAGTTTCCAATCGTTCCATTCTCTGATTTAGAGCCGTGAATTGATCTTGCATGGCTCTCATGAACAATTTAAATCAACGTCGTTGTGTTCTTCTCCACTCATGATATTCTTTTTCGACCACAATAAGAAAATAAAAGAAAATTGTAGAAGTAAAAGAAAAATATCAGTAATAGACCTTACCTCTCCCTCACTTGTTTGCTCTCAATGGATGTCACTCCACTCGTGTTTCACTCAAAAATTAGGCTTTTTCTATAATAGTCTACCCTCTTGCCTTTTACCTCTAGATCTCCCTTTTAGTTCTTTACGTAGAACTTGATCGATGATAAATATTCAACAAGCCAAACTATAAAAAATCAAACTTCAAAGCTTAAAAGTTCAAACTTGTAAAGATGGCTAAATCAAGGGTATAAGTGAAATAAGACAAAACTTTAGACGAAGACAATATTTCAAATGAAGATTCAAAAATTTAAACCTTCAAAGAATAAATTTGGATAAAGACATATTTCGAATGAAGATTCAACAATTTGAATTTTCAAAGAACAATTATCTACGAATTTAAAAACGAATTTTTGAATTTAAAAAGCTAGAAATTTCAAAATCTCTAGCACAAAATTTCGATTTTTTTTTTTTGACTTCTCACAACTCTTTTTTTTTTTTTTTACTTTTGACAACTTTTTTTTTTGACTTTTGACAATTCTTTTTTTTTTGACTTTTGACAACTCTTTTTTTTTTTGACTTTTGACAAACTCTTTTTTGTACTTTCAAGAAGACAATTCACGAGAAAAAAAGAATCAATGATGACGAATAGAATAAGATGAAGAAAAAAATTTGATAACAAAAAAATTAAAGATAGCTTCTTGAATCAAGGAGCCGAAGCTCTGATACCAACTGATGCGAACCTCGGATCGAAAGGACCCGGGACCCGACAACAACGCGGAATAATTCTAGGAACGCCTTTTTGATTCAAGAACAAAGTAAGGAACTAAGACCCCAATCAAAGAATTCGATGGAACCCTAGTTATCAAAACAGGAGCTTGACCCGAGCCACACCTGTTGGCTGAACCAAAGCTATCAAAACAGGAGCTTGACCCAGACCAAACTCGTTGGTAAGAACCAAAGCTATCAAGCGAGATTCTTCAAGCGTGACTTGAAGAAGATCGTTGTTCTTCGCAAAGAACTAAAGAGAAATCCTCTCTAAAAAAAAACACTCAATTTTTTTAATTCAAACTTGTTCTTCATTAAATCAAATAGTTTGCCATTAAATAGGCTACAAATTGAAATTAAATTAACTAATAATAAAAAAAAAAACGAAAATAAAGATAAAATAACTAATAAAATCATGAGATAATGATCTTATGCATGATAAGATATCATCTCACGTTTAAACTACGTTTGAATATGATTTGAATTGATTTGAGTAGATTCTGTCGGATAAAATCTCCCATATGTGATTTGTTTGAATTTGCATGTGCTTCACATGTGATTTTTAATTCTTACGCGTGCATGTGCATGGCACATGTAAATCTTCATGCATATTTGGCCTCCCTTGCTTCAACTTGATTTTGATTATCTTCAATCCTCGACACATTCAATAGTTTTAAATCAAGTTGTCGCGGCTCCTCTCTCCCTTGGATCTCTAAAATTAATCCTTGCAAGGCCTCACGCATCTTCTTAGCTTTGGACCGTGTCATTGGGCCGCCAATGTCCTCAATTGGATCGTTGCTCTTGGGCTTGGGTTTTGTCGCTGCTTGGATCACATCATACGTTCAGTTCGTTTGGAACAAATCGATTAAAGTGAAGTTTCTTAAACTCCATCAAACGCATTAGTAAGTATTAATTACACTTCCTTGAAGGTTATTGGGTCCTAAATACACGTCGTTCTCATCACTTCAAGTTAAATCCTTGAACGTGAAATCGATAATTTAGGTTCTAACCACAAGTCATGTAACAGTTAACCTTATTTGCTTGATTCGTTCAGTATGTTTGGAACAAATTGATTGAAATGAAGTTTCTTATACTCCATCAAACGCACTACTAAGTCTTAATTACACGTTCTGGCAGGTTATTTGGTCCTCAATACACGTCGTTCTCATCAATTCAAGTTAAATCCTTGAAGGAGAAATGGACAACTTAGGTTCTTACCACAAGTCATGTAACAATTAACCTCATTTGCTTGATACGTTCAGTTCGTTTTGAACAAATCGATTAAAGTGAAGTTTCTTATACTCCATCAAACGCAATACTGAATCTTAATTACGCGTCCTTGAAGGTTATTTGGTCCTCAATATATGTCTTTCTCATCTCTTCAAGTTAAATCCTTGAAGGTGAAATGGATAACTTAGGTTCTAACAACAATTCATGTAACAGTTAACCTCCTTTGCTTGATACGTTCAGTTCGTTTGGAACAAATCGATTAAAGTGAAGTTTCTTATACTCCATCAAACGCATTATTAAGTCTTAATTACGCGTCTTTGAAGGTTATTGGGTCCTCAATACACGTCGTTCTCATCACTTCAAGTTAAATCCTTGAAGGTGAAATGGATAAGTTTGGTTCTAAACACAAATCATGTAACTGTTAACATCATTTGCTTGATACGTTCAGTTCTTTTGGAACAAATCGATTGAAGTGAAGTTTCTTATAGTCCATCAAACGCATTACTAAGTCTTAATTATACGTCCTTGAAGGTTTGATGGGTCATCAATACACGTCGTTCTCATCACTTCAAGTTAAATCCTTGTAGGTGAAATTGATAACTTAGGTTAAAACCACAAGTCATGTAACAGTTAACTTCATTTGCTTGATACGTTCAGTTCGTTTGGAACAAATCGATTGAAGTGATGTTTCTTATACTCCATCAAACGCATTACTAAGTATTAATTACGCGTCTTTGAAGGTTATTGGGTCCTCAATACACGTCGTTCTCATCACTTCAAGTTAAATCCTTGAAGGTGAAATGGGTGACTTAGGTTCTAACAACAAGTCATGTAACTGTTAACCTCATTTGCTTGATACGTTCAGTTCGTTTGGAACAAATTGATTGAAGTGAAGTTTCTTATACTCCAACAAACGCATTACTAAGTCTTAATTACGCGTCCTTGCAGGTTATTTGGTCCTCAACACACGTCGTTCTCATTACTTCAAGTTAAATCCTTGAAGGAGAAATGGACAACTTAGGTTCTAACCACAAGTCATATAACAGTTAACCTCATTTGCTTGATATGTTCAGTTCGTTTTGAACAAATCGATTAAATTGAAGTTTCTAATACTCCATCAAACGCAATACTGAGTCTTAATTACGCGTCCTTGATGGTTATTGGGTCCTCAATAAATGTCGTTCTCATCACTTCAAGTTAAATCCTTGATGGTGAAATGGATAACTTAGGTTCTAACCATAAGTTATGTAACAGTTAACCTCATTTGCTTGATACGTTCAGTTCGTTTTCAACAAATCGATTAAAGTGAAGTTTGTTATACTCCATCAAACGCAATATTGAGTCTTTATTACGCTTCCTTGAAGGTTTTTGGGTCCTCAATACATTTCGTTTTCATCACTTCAAGTTAAATCCTTGGAGGATAAATAGACCACTTAGGTTCTAACCACAAGTTATGTAACAGTTAACCTCATTTGCTTGATACGTACTGTTCGTTTTGAACAAATCGATTGAAGTGAAGTTTGTTATACTCCATCAAACGCATTACTAAGTATTAATTACGCGTCCTTGAAGGTTATTGGGTCCTCAATACACGTCGTTCTCATCACTTCAAGTTAAATCCTTCAAGGTTAAATGGATAACTTAGGTTCCAACAACAAGTCATGTAATAGTTAACCTCATTTTCTTGATATGTTCAGTTCGTTTGGAACAAATCGATTGAAGTGAAGTTTCTTATAATCTATCAAACGCATTACTAAGTCTTAATTACGCGTCCTTGAAGGTTATTGGGTCCTCAATACAAGTCGTTCTCATCACTTCAAGTTAAATCCTTCAAGGTTAAATGGATAACTTAGGTTCCAACAACAAGTCATGTAATAGTTAACCTCATTTGCTTGATATGTTCAATTCGTTTGGAACAAATCGATTGAAGTGAAGTTTCTTATAATCCATCAAACGCATTACTAAGTCTTAATTACGCGTCCTTGAAGGTTATTGGGTCCTCAATACACGTTGTTCTCATCACTTCAAGTTAAATCCTTCAAGGTTACATGGATAACTTGGGTTCTAACCACAAGTCATATAACAGTTAACCTCATTTGCTTGATACGTTCAGTTCGTTTAGAACAAATAAATTGAAGGGAAGTTTCCAATACTCCCTCAAACGCATTACTTAGTCTTAATTACGCGTCCTTGAAGAATATTGGGCCCTCAATAAACGTCGTTCACATCAGTTCAAGTTAAATCCTTCAAGGTTAATGGGATAACTTAGGTTCTAACCAAAGTCATGTAACTGTTAACCTCATTTGCTTGATACGTTCAGTTCATTTTGAACAAATCGATTGAAGTGAAGTTTGTTATACTCCATCAAACGCATTACTAAGTATTAATTACGCGTCCTTGAAGGTTATTTGGTCCTCAATACACGTCGTTCTCATAACTTCAAGTTAAATCCTTCAAGGTTAAATGGATAACTTAGGTTCTAACCACAAGTCATGTAACAGTTATCCTCATTTGCTTGATACGTTCAGTTTGTTTGGAACAAATGGATTGAAGTGAAGTTTCTTATACTCCATCAAACGCATTACTAAGTCTTAATTACGCGTCCTTGCAGGTTATTTGGTCCTCAATACACGTCGTTCTCAACACTTCTAGTTAAATCCTTGAAGGAGAAATGGACAACTTAGGTTCTAACCTCAAGTCATGTAACAGTTAACCTCATTTGTTTGATACGTTCAATTCGTTTTAAACAAATCGATTGGAGTGAAGTTTCTTATACTCCATCAAACGCATTACTAAGTATTAATTACGTGTCCTTGAAGGTTATTGGGTCCTCAATACACGTCGTTCTCATCACTTCATGTTAAATCCTTGAAGGTTAAATGGATAACTTAGGTTCTAACCACAAGTCATGTAACAGTTAATCTCATTTGCTTGACACGTTTAGTTCGTTTGAAAACAAATCGATTGAAGTGAAGTTTCTTATAATCCATCAAACGCATTACTAAGGCTTAATTACGCGTCCTTGAAGGTTATTGGATCCTCAACACACGTCCTTTTCATCACTTCAAGTTAAACCCTTGAAGGTGAAATGGATAACTTTGGTTCTAACCACAAGTCATCTAACAGTTAACCTCATTTGCTTGATACGTTCAGTTCGTTTTGGAACAAATCGATTGAAGTGAATTTTCTTAAACTACATCAAACGCATTACTAAGTATTAATTACGGGTCCTTGAAGGTTATTGGGTCCTCAATACACAACGTTCTCATCACTTCATGTTAAATCCTTGAAGGTGAAAAGGATAACTTAGGTTCTAACCACAAGACATGTAACAGTTAACCTTATTTGCTAAATACGTTCAGTTCGTTGGGACCAAATCGATTGAAGTGAAATTTCTTATACTCCATAAAACGCATTATTAAGTATTAATTACGCGTCCTTAAAGGTTATTGGGTCCTCAATACACGTCATTCTCATCACTTCAATTTAACTCTTTGAATGTGAAATTGATAACTTAGGTTCTAACCAAAAGTCATGTAACAATTAACCTCATTTGCTTGATATTTTCAGTTCGTTTGGAACAAATCAATTGAGGTGAAGTTTCTTATACTCCATCAAACGCTTTACTGAGTCTTAATTACGCGTCCTTGAAGGTTTTTTGGGTCCTCAATACACGTCATTCTCATCACTTCAAGTTAAATCCTTGAAGGTTAAATTGATAACTTAGGTTCTAACCACAAGTCATGTAACAGTTAACTTCATTTGCTTGATACGTTCAGTTCGTTTGGAACAAATCGATTGAAGTGAAGTTTGTTATACTCCATCAAACGCATTACTAAGTATTAATTACGCGTCCTTGAAGGTTATTTGGTCCTCAATACACGTCGTTCTCATAACTTCAAGTTAAATCCTTCAAGGTTAAATGGATAACTTAGGTTCTAACCACAAGTCATGTACAGTTAACCTCATTTGCTTGATACGTTCAGTTTGTTTGGAACAAATGGATTGAAGTGAAGTTTCTTATACTCCATCAAACGCATTACTAAGTCTTAATTACGCGTCCTTGCAGGTTATTTGGTCCTCAATACACGTCGTTCTCAACACTTCTAGTTAAATCCTTGAAGGAGAAATGGACAACTTAGGTTCTAACCACAAGTCATGTAACAGTTAACCTCATTTGCTTGATACGTTCAGTTCGTTTGGAACAAATCGATTGAAGTGAAGTTTCTTATACTCCATCAACGCATTACTAAGTATTAATTACGCGTCCTTGAAGGTTATTTGGTCCTCAATACACGTCGTTCTCATCACTTCATGTTAAATCCTTGAAGGTTAAATGGATAACTTAGGTTCTAACCACAAGTCATGTACAGTTAACCTCATTTGCTTGATACGTTCAGTTTGTTTGGAACAAATTGATTGAAGTGAAGTTTCTTATACTTCATCAAACGCATTACTAAGTCTTAATTACGCGTCCTTGAAGGTTATTGGGTCCTCAATACACGTCGTTCTCATCACTTCAAGTTAAAACCTTGAAGGTGAAATGGATAACTTAGGTTCTAACCACAAGTCATGTAACAGTTAACCTCATTTGCTTGATACGTTCAGTTTGTTTGGAACAAATCGATTGAAGTGAAGTTTCTTATACTCCATCAAACGCATTACTAAGTCTTTATTACGCGTCCTTGAAGGTTATTGGGTCCTCAACACACATCGTTCTCATAACTTCAAGTTAAAACCTTGATGGTGAAATGGATAACTTAGGTTCTAACCGCAAGTCATGTAACTGTTAACCTCATTTGCTTGATACGTTCAGTTCTTTTGGAACAAATTGATTGAAGTGAAGTTTTATATACTCCATCAAACGCATTACTAAGTCTTAATTACGCGTCCTTGAAGGTTATTAGGTCCTCAATACACATTGTTCTTATCACTTCAAGTTAAAACCTTGAAGCTTAAATGAATAACTTAGGTTCTAACCACAAGTAATGTAAATGTTAACCTGATTTGCTTGATACGTTTGGTTCTTTTGGAACAAATAGATTGAAGTGAAGTTACTTCTAGTTCATCAAACCCATTCCAAAGTCTTAATTACGCGTCTTTGAAGGTTATTGGGTCCTCAATACACGTGTTCTCATCACTTCAAGTTAAAACCTTGAAGGATAAATGATAACTTAGGTTCTAACCACAAGTCATGTAACAGTTGACCTCATTTGCTTGATACGTTCAGTTCGTTTGGAACAAATCGATTGAAGTGAAAGTTTCTTATACTCCATCAAACGCATTACTAAGTCTTAATTACGCGTCCTTAAGGTTATTGGGTCCTCAATACACGTCGTTCTCATCACTTCAAGCTTAAAACCTTGAAGGTGAAATGTATAACGTAGGTTCTAACCACAAGTCATGTACATGTTAACCTCATTTGCTTGATACGTTCAGTTTCGTTTGGAACAATCGATTGAAGGTGAAGTTTCTTATACTCCATCAAACGCATTACTAAGTCTTAATTACGCGTCCTTGAAGGTTATTGGGTCTCAATACAGTCGTTCTCATCACTTCAAGTTAAAACTTAAGGTGAAATGATAACTTAGGTTCTAACTACAAGTCATGTAACAGTTAAACTCATTTGCTTGATACGTTCAGTTCGTTTAGGAACAAATCGATTGAAGGTGAAGTTTCTTATACTCCATCAACGCATTACTAAGTCTTAATTACGCGTCCTTGAAGCGTTATTTGGTCCTCAATACACGTCGTTCTCATAACTTCAAGTTAAATCCTTCAAGGTAAATGGAAAACTTAGGTTCTAACCACAAGTCATGTAACAGTTATCCTCATTGCTTGATACGTTCAGTTCGTTTGAACAAATGGATTGAAGTGAAGTTTCTTATACTCCATCAAACGCATTACTAAGTCTTAATTACGCGTCCTGACAGGTTATTTGGTCCTCAATACACGTCTTCTCAACATTTCTAGTTAAACTCCTGAAGGAGAAATTGGATCAACTTAGGTTCTAACCTCAAGTCATGTAACAGTTAACCTCATTTGCTTGATACGTTCAATTCGTTTTAAAAAATCGATTGGAAGTGAAGTTTCTTATACTCCATCAAACGCATTACTAAGTATTAATTACGTGTCCTTGAAGGGTTATTGGGTCCTCAATACACGTCGTTCTCATCACTTCAATGTTAAATCCTTGAAGGTTAAATGGATAACTTAGGTTCTAACCACAAGTCATGTAACAGTTAACCTCATATGCTTGATACGTTCAGTTCGTTTGGAACAAATTGATTGAAGTGAAGTTTCTTATACTCCATCAAACGCATTACTAAGTCTTTAATTACGCAGTCCTTGAAGGTTATTGGGTCCTCAATACACCTCGTTCTCATTCACTTAAGTTAAACCTTGAAGGTGAAATGGATAACTAGGTTCTAACCACAAGTAATGTAACGTTAAGCTCATTTGCTTGATACGTTCAGTTCTTTGGGAACAAATTGATTGAAGTAAGTTTCTTATACTCCATCAAACGCATTCTAAGTCTTAATTACGCATCCTTGAAGGTTATTGGGTTCTCAATACACGTCGTTCTCATCACTACAAGTTAAACCTTGAAGTTTAATGGATAACTTAGGTTCTGACCACAAGTCAAGTAACAGTTAACCTCATTTGCTTGATATGTTCAGTTCTTTTGGAACAAATTGATTGAAGTGAAGTTTAATATACTCATCAAACGCGTTTCTAAGTCTTTATTACGCGTCCTTGAAGGTTATTGGGTCCTCAATACACGTCGTTCTCATCACTTCAAGTTAAAACCTTGAAGGTGAAATGGATAACTTAGGTTCTAACCACAAGTCATGTAACAGTTAACTTCATTTGCTTGATACGTTCAGTTCTTTTGGAACAAATCGATTGAAGTGAAGTTTCTTATACTCCATCAAACGCATTACTAAGTCTTAATTACGCGTCCTTGAAGGTTATTGGGTCCTCAATACACGTCGTTCTCATCACTTCAAGTTAAAACCTTGAAGGTGAAATGGATAACTTAGGTTCTAACCACAAGTCATGTAACAGTTAACCACCTTTACTTGATACGTTCAGTTCTTTTGGAACAAATCGATTTAAGTGAAGTTTCTTATACTCCATCAAATGCATTACTAAGTCTTAATTACGCGTCCTTGAAGGTTATTGGGTCCTCAATACACATTGTTCTTATCACTTCAGTTAAAACATTGAAGGTGAAATTGAGAATTTAGGTTCTAACCACAAGTCCATGTAACAGTTAACCTCATATTCTTAATACGTTCAGTTCGATTGGACAAATTGATTGAAGTGAAGTTTCTTATACTCCATCAAACAGATTGCTAAGTCTTTATTACGACGTTTTTGAAGGTTATTGGGTCCTCATACACCTCGTTCTTATTACTTTAAGTTAACACCTTGAAGGTGAAATAGATAACTTAGGTTCTAACCACAAGTCATGTACTGTTACCTCATTTGCTTGATACGTTCTGTTCTTTTGGAACAAATTGATTGAAGTAAAGTTTCTTATACTACATCAAACGATTTCTAAGTCTTTATTAACGCGGCCTTGAAGGTTATTGGGTCCTCACACACATCGTTCTCATCACTACAAGTTAAACCTTGAAGGTGAAATCAGATAACTTAGGTTCTAACCACTGTCAAGTAACAGTTAACCTCATTTGCTTGATACATCTGTTCTTTTGGAACAATTGATTGAAGTGAAAGTTTCTTATACTCCATCAAACACATTACCAAGTCTTAATTACGCGTCCTTGAAGGTTATTGGGTCCTCAAGACACATCGTTCTCATCACTTCAAGTTAAACCTTGAAGCGGAAATGGATAACTTAGGTTATAACCACAAGTCATGTAAATGTTAACCTGATTTGCTTGATACGTTCGTTTTTTGGAACAAATAGATTGAAGGTGAAGTTGTCTAGTTCATCAAACCCATTCCAAAGTCTAATTACGCGTCTTGAAGGTTTTGGGTCCTCAATACCGTTGTTCTCATCACTTCAAGTTAAAACTTGAAGGTGAAATTGAATAACTTAGGTTCTAACCACAAGTCATGTAACAGTTAACCTCATTTGCTTGATACGTTCAGTTCTTTGGAACAAGTAGATTGAAGTGAAGTTTCTTAGACTCCATCAAACGCTTTACTAAGGTCTTAATTACGCGTCCTTGAAGGTTATTAGGTCCTCAATACACAGTGTTCTCATCACTTCAAGTTAAAACCTTGAAGGATGAAATGAATAACTAGGTTCTAACCACAAGTCATGTAAATGTTAACCTGATTTGCTTGATACGTTTCGTTCTTTTGGAACAAATAGATTGAAGTGAAGTTTCTTCTAGTTCACATCAACCTATTTCCAAAGTCTTAATACGCGTCTTTGAAGGTTATTGGGTCCTCAATACACGTTGTTCTCATCACTTCAAGTTAAAACCTTGAAGGGAAATGTAATAACTTAGGTTCTAACCACAAGTCATGTAACAGTTAACCTCATTTGCTTGATACTGTTCAGTTCGTTTGGAACAAATAGATTAAGTGAAGTTTCTTATACCCATCAAATGCATTACTAAGTCTTAAATACGCGTCCGTAAGATTATTTGGTCCTCAATACACGTCGTTCTCATCACTTCAAGTTAAAACCTTGAAGGTGAAATGAATAACTTAGGTTCTAACCACAAGTCATGTAACAGTTAACCTCATTTGCTTGATACGTTCAGTTCGTTAGGAACAAATCAATTGAAGTGAAGTTTCTTATACTCCATCAAACGCATTTCTAAGTCTTTATTACGCGTTTTTGAAGGTTATTGGTTCTCAACACACGTCGTTCTCATCACTACAAGTTAAAACCTTGAAGGTGAATGAATAACTTAGGTTCTAACCACAAGTCATGTAACATTAACCTCATTTGCTTGATATGTTCAGTTCTTTGGGAACAAATTGATTGAAGTGAAGTTTCTTATACTCCATCAAACGCATTTCTAAGTCTTTATTACGCGTTTTTGAAGGTTATTGGGTCCTCAATACACGTCGTTCTCATCACTTCAAGTTAAAACCTTGAAGGTGAAATGGAGAACTTAGGTTCTAACCACAAGTCATGTAACATTAACCTCATTTGCTTGATACATTCGGTTCTGTTGGAACAAATAGATTGAAGTGAAGTTTCTTGTATTCATCAAACCCATTCCAAAGTCTAATTACGTGTCGTGAAGATTATTGGCTCCTCAATACACGTCATTCTAATCACTTCAACTTAAAACCTTGAAGGTGAAATGGAGAACTTAGGTTCTAACCACAAGTCATGTAACAGTTAACCTCATATGCTTGATACGTTCAGTTCGTTTGGAACAAATTGATTGAAGTGAAGTTTCTTATACTCCATCAAACGGAATCCTAAGTCTTTATTACGCGTTTTTGAAGGTTATTGGGTCCTCAATACACCTCGTTCTCATTACTTTAAGTTAAAACCTTAAAGGTGAAATAGATAACTAAGGTTCAAACCACAAGTAATGTAACTGTTAAGCTCATTTGCTTGATACGTTCAGTTCTTTGGGAACAAATTGATTGAAGTAAAGTTTCTTATACTCCATCAAACGCATTTCTAAGTCTTTATTACGCATCCTTGAAGGTTATTGGTTCTCAACACACGTCGTTCTCATCACTACAAGTTAAAACCTTGAAGGTTTAGTGGATAACTTAGGTTCTGACCACAAGTCAAGTAACAGTTAACCTCATTTGCTTGATATGTTCAGTTCTTTTGGAACAAATTGATTGAAGTGAAGTTTAATATACTCCATCAAACACATTACTAAGTCTTAATTACGCGTCCTTGAATGTTATTGGGTCCTCAATACACGTCGTTCTCATCACTTCAAGTTAAAACCTTGAAGCTGAAATGGATAACGTAGGTTATAACCACAAGTCATGTAAATTTTAACCTGATTTGCTTGATACATTCGGTTCTGTTGGAACAAATAGATTGAAGTGAAGTTTCTTGTAGTTCATCAAACCCATTCCAAAGTCTTAATTACGTGTCTTTGAAGGTTATTGGTTCCTCAATACACGTTGTTCTCATCACTTCAAGTTAAAACCTTGAAGGTTAAATGAATAACTTAGGTTCTAACCACAAGTCATGTAACAGTTAACCTCATTTTCTTGATAAGTTCAGTTCGTTTGGAACAAATCGATTGAAGTGGAGTTTCTTATACTCCATCAAATGCATTACTAAGTCTTAAATATGCGTCCGTGAACATGATTGGCTGCTCAATACACATAATTATTGTCACTTCAACTTAAAACATTGAAGGTGAAATTGAGAATTTAGGTTCTAACCACAAGTCATGTAACAGTTAACCTCATATGCTTAATACGTTCAGTTCGATTGGAACAAATTGATTGAAGTGAAGTTTCTTATACTCCATCAAACAGATTGCTAAGTCTTTATTACGCGTTTTTGAAGGTTATTGGGTCCTCAATACACCTCGTTCTTATTACTTTAAGTTAAAACCTTGAAGGTGAAATAGATAACTTAGGTTCTAACCACAAGTCATGTAACTGTTAACCTCATTTGCTTGATACGTTCTGTTCTTTTGGAACAAATTGATTGAAGTAAAGTTTCTTATACTACATCAAACGATTTTCTAAGTCTTTATTACGCGTCCTTGAAGGTTATTGGGTCCTCAACACACATCGTTCTCATCACTACAAGTTAAAACCTTGAAGGTGAAATAGATAACTTAGGTTCTAACCACATGTCAAGTAACAGTTAACCTCATTTGCTTGATACATTCTGTTCTTTTGGAACAAATTGATTGAAGTGAAGTTTCTTATACTCCATCAAACACATTACCAAGTCTTAATTACGCGTCCTTGAAGGTTATTGGGTCCTCAAGACACATCGTTCTCATCACTTCAAGTTAAAACCTTGAAGCTGAAATGGATAACTTAGGTTATAACCACAAGTCATGTAAATGTTAACCTGATTTGCTTGATACGTTCGGTTTTTTTGGAACAAATAGATTGAAGTGAAGTTTTTTCTAGTTCATCAAACCCATTCCAAAGTCTTAATTACGCGTCTTTGAAGGTTATTGGGTCCTCAATACACGTTGTTCTCATCACTTCAAGTTAAAACCTTGAAGGTGAAATGAATAACTTAGGTTCTAACCACAAGTCATGTAACAGTTAACCTCATTTGCTTGATACGTTCAGTTCTTTTGGAACAAGTAGATTGAAGTGAAGTTTCTTATACTCCATCAAACGCTTTACTAAGTCTTAATTACGCGTCCTTGAAGGTTATTAGGTCCTCAATACACATCGTTCTCATCACTTCAAGTTAAAACCTTGAAGTTGAAATGGATAACTTAGGTTATAACCACAAGTCATGTAAATGTTAACCTGATTTGCTTGATACGTTCGGTTCTTTTGGAACAAATAGATTGAAGTGACGTTTCTTCTAGTTCAACAAACCCATTCCAAAGTCTTAATTACGCGACTTTGAAGGTTATTGGGTCTACAATACACGTTGTTCTCATCACTTCAAGTTAAAACCTTGAAGGTGAAATGAATAACTTAGGTTCTAACCACAAGTCATGTAACAGTTAACCTCATTTGCTTGATACGTTCATGTTCGTTTGGAACAAATAGATTGAAGTGAAGTTTCTTATACTCCATCAAATGCATTACTAAGTCTTAAATACGCGTCCGTGAAGATTATTTGGTCCTCAATACACGTCGTTCTCATCACTTCAAGTTAAAACCTTGAAGTTGAAATGGATAACTTAGGTTCTAACCACAAGTCATGTAATAGTTAACCTCATTTGCTTGATACATTCAGTTCTTTTGGAACAAATCGATTGAAGTGAAGTTTCTTATACTCCATCAAACGCATTACTAAGTCATAATTACACGTCCTTGAAGGTTTTTGGGTCCTCAATACACGTCGTTCTCATCACTTCAAGTTAAAACCTTGAAGGTGAAATGTATAACTTTGGTTCTAACCACAAGTCAAGTAACCGTTTACGTCATTTGCTTGACACGTTCAGTTCGTTTGGATCTAATCGATTGAAGTGAAGTTTCTTATACTCCATCAAACGCATTACTAATTCTTAATTACGCGTCCTTGAAGGTTTTTGGGTCCTCAATACACGTCTTTCTCATCACTTCAAGTTAAAACCTTGAAGGTGAAATGGATAACTTAGGTTTTAACCACAACTAATTGAACAGTTAACCTCATTTGCTTGATACGTTCAGTTCGTTTGGAACAAATCGATTGAAGTGAAGTTTCTTATATTCCATCAAACGCATTACTAAGTCTTAATTACGTATTCTTGAAGGTTATTGGTTCCTCAATACATGTCGTTCTCTTCACTTCAAGTTAAAACCTTGAAGGTGAAATGGATAACTTAGGTTCTAAGCACAAGTCATGTAACAGTTAACCTAATTTGCTTGATACGTTCAGTTCGTTTGGAAGAAATCGATTGAAGTCAAGATTCTCATACTCCATCAAACGCATTACTAATTCTTAAATACGCGTCCTTGAAGGTTATTGGGTCCTCAATACACGTCGTTCTCATCACTTCATGTTAAAACCTTGAAGGTGAAATGTATAACTTTGGTAACCACAAGTCATGTAACAGTTAACCTCATTTGCTTGATACGTTCAGTGATGCGAACCACACCAACGATGTGACGGTGACCCATGATCAAAATATTGGCGTCGTCGCTAACCCAGAATCTTCAAGTTCGAAAAGGAAATCCGTGACCCGAAATATATACAGATCCGAACCTTGGAATGAGGAGGACGCCACAAACGAATATTCCTGTTCGTTTGATAAGTCAGATTTTTAACGCCACAAGGAGAACCTTGATAAGTTCGGAGTTTCTTCAAGAAACTAAGAGAAATTCTCTCACAATTAGATAAAACCTGATTTTTTTGTTAAATCAAATAGTTTTGCCATTAAATAGGCTACACATTAAAATTAAATTAAATAATTAAAAAAACGAAAGTAAAAATAAAATAACTAATCAAATCATGAGATAATGATCCTTGGCATGATCATATGTCATCTCATGTTTAAACTACGTTTGAACATGATTTGAATTGATTTGAGTAGATTCGATCGGATTAGATCTTTTCCCACGAGATTTGTATGATTTGCATGTGCTTTGCATGTGACTTTTTAATTCTTCGTATATGCATATGCTTGGCGCATGTCCTCTTTAATTCCTACATCTGCATGTGAATCTTTATCTCTTTCCAACCTACGTGAATCTTCTAACAGATCATGGTCCTTGACTTTGAGATTTTTTGCTCCTCTGTTCACATCATTCCCTTCCCCTTCGAAAAGATTCGTCCTCGAATCTCCTGCATCATATAAAAACAAGTTAGTAAAATTAAAAGATGTGCTTACATTACCATATTCACTCGGTAGGTCGATCTTGTAAGCGATGTCGTTGATGCGCTCTAGGAATTGAAAAGGTTTATCTCCTCGAGGTTGTAGCTTGTTATTCCGTTTGTTTGGAAACCTTTCTTTTTGTAGACGTAGCCAAACTAAATCTCCGGGTTCAAAAATAAGTCTTACCATTGAATGAAATTTCTTAGCAAATTCATCCTTTTTACTTTCATACACAACAACAAACTTATTAGTAAACAGAGTTAATAAATTTAACGGATTTAATAGATTAAAATCATCAATAATATCAAACAGTGAATAATATCGAATAGAAATAAAATCCTTTAAAACGCAAAAATCAGATTTGAAACTCACAAAACATGTATCTACAATTTTGTCAGAAACCAAGTTATGTGCTAAGCAATCAATGACAAATTTTCCAATAAAATAATTTTGCATATTATCTATTAACTTTAAACATATAATAGGTGCAATATAAAAATCATATGGTCTTACCAACCACTCAAACCTATTTGATGTTTCCGGTCGACTTGGAACTAACATACTCGGTACGAGATTTTTATGCTTCTCAATCGCTCTCAAAGGAGAAATTTCTCTTCAAAACTCCTCGGGAATTTCATATTTATTTTTTTGTAAAAGAAAAGAAACAACACTTGGAAGAAAACTTGGTAAGTCGTTAGATGAAAAATAAATATCTTTATATAAAAGCAAAATCATCTCACGCTTATCCTCACTTTTGTTCATCAATACAATTTGTTTCTCACTTGACTTTTCTTTCCTCTCTCCCTCGGTTTTTATCTCTTTTCTCTCAATTTTTCTCTCTTGCTCCCTTGGTTTTTCATCCATCTTTGTGCTTTTTTCAATTATTTTTCTTTCTCCACTTGCTTTTTCTATTTTGACATCTTTTTCAACTAATTTCTTTTCACCTTTTTCTTTCTCCCTCTCATCCTTAATGATTTGAAATTCTTTCGTGATCCTCTCTTGATCTTCTCGATCCTCTTCGACGTTGGCCCGTATCATCGTCATCTCCCTATCCTTGTAAAACTCATCTACACTTCGACTCCCTTGCTGAAGAGTTTGCAATTTGTTGTGTAGATCACGCCGGTAATGACTCGGTACAAATCGACATCGCATCACTCTCTTCATCTCTGCCCAACTCTCAATGGGAAGGTCTCCGTCTTGCCTTCGATCGAGACACAACTTGTCCCACCACACTATCGCCTACCCTGTAAATTCTATGGCAGCAAGCTTCATTTTCTGTCGCTCGGAGTAGTTGTGGCAATAAAAAATTAGCTCTATTTTTTGCTCCCAGTCCAGGTACTCCTCCGGATCACTTTTTCCTCGAAACTCAGGAATCTTTATCTTGATATCTCCCAAATTATAATTGAGTCGGCCTCGGTCTTGTCTTGCACGGTCATTCCCATGTCTTCCACGACTACCCACAGACACCCTATCAAGATCATCCTCCACGTCTCTCTTATTAATTTCATCGATCTCTTCCGTAAGGACTTGCCTCCGCTGATTTCTTCTTGGTGGATTCTGCCGAGCCTGGGGTTGTACTCGTGTCGCAATCTGTTCCACTTGATCAATTCGCTCGCGGATCTCATTAATCCCTTGTCTCATCAGCCGCCTCATCTCCCCCATGATCACCTCCATTTGTAAATTTTCAATGTTAGCTGGACGTTGGTTTGTCTTCTGCGTCGGACATGGCTAGGTATTCTCTGCAAGAAGTAGAAGGTGAAGTAAAATAGGACCTCACAACACTCCCTCACGTGTTTCACTCGAAAATGTGGAAAATCACTCAATTTCACTAGTGTTTGCACTCAATAATACTGGCTTTTACCTTTAGATATGTTCACCCACTCGTGCCTTTTTCCACTCGAATTTTTTTTTTTTAAAACTAACCAAATAGTAATAAATGAGTCTTCCTGCAATGAAAAAAAAAATGACAAACCAAAATAAAAAGAACAAAAAATAAATGAATAATGGACCTCACAGCACTCCCTCACGTGTTTCACTCGAAATGTAGAAAAATCACTTAATTACACTCGTGTTTACTCTCAATAATATTGGCTGTTACCCTCTAATATGCTCACTCACTCGTGCCCTTTTCCACTTAAATTCTCTTTAATTTCTTTCGAAACTAACCGAATAAAAATGGAAGTTCACAAGTGACGAATCAAACAAGACAAACCAAAATAACAGACACTACAATTAGTGATAAAAGAACTAGCTCAAAATAATTAGAATAGTATAAGGATGCAAAGGAACAATCCAATGAAGTAAGCTAGTCAAACAAATTTAAAGAACCACAATTTTTTTTTGTTGAATTTGATACAGAATTGGTAACCGAATTTGTAGATGACGTTTTAGTCCTCAAACCAGATCAGAATTTTGCGTTCAGGTATGATTTGGAAAGAGAAAAATCTCATCTAACAACTTAAAGAATAACACTTTTGCAATCGGAACCTTTATCAAGATGAAAATTGCGAATTACTTGTGAGCATTAACAATCCTTGACAGTTACGAAATTTCACTTTTGAATAAGCAAACTAGATCCGATTTTGACGTTTCAATACAGATCGGAAAGATAAAATGCTAATTCACAAATCATAAGATGCTGACAATTTTGTTTGATGTCTATAAACCATTCAAATGATTAAAATGGTTTTAACCAGATTCTAGTACACCAGAACGAAATCGGCGACAGTTACAAAAACAAAAATTTGAATGGGTAAAAAAGATCCAATTTTGACGTTTCAACATAGATCAGAAAGCTAACACGTCGTTCTATGATTCATATGAAGACAACGTATTCGTTTGACACATACTTGAATAGCGAATCATCGAGATAAATTGAAAGAGATTTCAAGACTCAAGAACAAAATTTCTGAAACAAAACAAAACAAAAAAGGAAGGGATAGAACCTGACGAACTCGATTTTGGCTCTGATACCAAATGATGCGAACCACGCCAACAATGTGACGGTGACCCACGATCAAAATATTGGCGTCGTCGCTAACCCAGAATCTACAAGTTCGAAAAGGAAATCCTTTGATAAGGCACAGAACCCTAACTCCACCCAAAAGCGCACTTAAGGGGGGAGGTTTGACCCTGCCCTTATATCCTGTGCTAGGAGACACTCCATTTTCGATGTGGGACATATCATCCCCACCCCCTTGAGACCCGACCGCCTTGGTCGGCAATCTGTCGAACCTCAAGCGACACCGGGGAACAGAGATGGTGGCTCTGATACCAAATGATAAGGCACAGAACCCTAACTCCACCCAAAAGCGCACTTAAGGGGGGGAGGTTTGACCCTGCCCTTATATCCTGTGCCAGGAGACACTCCATTTCTGATGTGGGACATATCATCCTTGACCCGAAATCTATACAGATACAAACCTTGAAATGAGGAGGACACCATAAACGAATATGTCTGTTCGTTTGATAAGTCAGATTTTGAACGCCACAAGGAGAACCTTGATAAGTTCGGAGTTTCTTCAAGAAACTAAGAGAAGTTCTCTCACAATTAGATAAAACCTGATTTTTTTCTTAAATCAAATAGTTTTGCCATTAAATAGGCTAAACATTAAATTTAAATTAAATAATTAAAAAAAAAATAAAATAAAAATAAAATAACTAATCAAATCGTGCGATAATGATCCTTGGCATGATCAGATGTCATCTCATGTTTAAACTACGTTTGAACATGATTTGAATTGATTTGAGTAGATTCGATCGGATAAGATCTTTTCCCACGAGATTTGTATTATTTGCATGTGCTTTGCATGTGACTTTTTAATTCTTCGTATATGCATATGCTTGGCGCATGTCCTCTTTAATTCTTACATCTGCATGTAGATCCTTATCTCTTTCCAACCCACGTGAATCTTCTAATAGATCATGGTCCTTGACTTTGAGATTTATTGCTCCTCTATTCACATCATTCAGTTCATTTGGAACAAATCAATTGAAGTGAAGTTTCTTATAGTTCATCAAACCCATCACTAAGTCTTAATTACGCGTCCTTGAAGGTTATTGGGTCCTCAATACACGTCGTTCTCATAACTTCAAGTTAAAACCTTGAAGGTGAAATGAATTAGGTTCTAACCATATGTCATGTAACAGTTAACCTCGTTTGCTTGATACGTTCAGTTCGTTTGGAACAAATCGATTGAAGTGAAGTTTCTTATACTCCATCAAACACATTACCAAGTCTTAATTACGCATCCTTTAAGGTTATTGGGTCCTCAATACACGTCGTTCTCATCACTTCAAGTTAAAACCTTGAAGGTGAAATGTAAAACTTAGGTTCTAACCACAAGTCATGTAACAGTTAACCTCATTTGCTTGATACGTTCAGTTCGTTTGGAACAAATCGATTGAAGTGAAGTTTCTTATACTCCATCAAACGCATTACTAAGTCTTAATTACTCGTCCTTGATGGTTATTGGGTCCTCAATACACGTCGTTCTCATCACTTCAAGTTAAAACCTTGAAGGTGAAATGGATAACTAAGGTTTTAACCACAAGTCATGTGACAGTTAACCTCATTTACTTGAGACGTTCAGTTCTTTTAGAACAAATCGACTGAAGTGAAGTTTCTTATATTTCATCAAACCCATCACTAAGTGTTAATTTCGCGTCCTTGAATGTTATTGGGTCCTCAATACACGTCGTTCTCATCACTTCAAGTTAAAACCTTGAAGGTGAAATGTATAACTTAGGTTCTAACCACAAGTCATGTAACCGTTAACCTCATTTGCTTGACACGTTCAGTTCGTTTGGATCGAATCGATTGAAGTGAAGTTTCTTATACTCCATCAAATGCATTACTGATTCCTAATTACGCGTCTTTGAAGGTTATTGGGTCCTCAATACACGTCGTTCTCATCACTTCAAGTTAAAACCTTGAAGGTGAAATGGATAACTTAGGTTCTAACCAAGATTCATGTAACAGTTAACCTCATTTGCTTGATACGTTCAGTTCTTTTGGAACAAATCGATTGAAGTGAAGTTTCTTATACTCCATCAAACGCATTACTAAGTCATAATTACGCGTCTTTGAAGGTTATTGGGTCCTCAATACACGTCGTTCTCATCACTTCAAGTTAAAACCTTGAAGGTGAAATGTATAACATAGGTTCTAACCACAAGTCATGTAACCGTTAACCTCATTTGCTTGACACGTTCAGTTCGTTTGGATCAAATCGATTGAAGTGAAGTTTCTTATACTCCATCAAACGCATTACTAATTCTTAATTACGCGTCCTTGAAAGTTATTGGGTCCTCAATACACGTCATTCTCATCACTTCAAGTTAAAACCTTGAAGGTGAAATGTAAAATTTAGGTTCTAACCACAAGTGATGTAACAGTTAACCTCATTTGCTTGATTCGTTCAGTTCTTTTGGAACAAATCGATTGGAGTGAATTTTCTTATAGTTCATCAAATCCTTCACTAAGTCTTAATTACGCGACCTTGAATGTAACACCCGACAAGACGACCAGGTGACTTCCTAACTGTTTTAACGGTCATGAATATTCAATCTTCACGGTTTGGAATTTTATGCCATGCTTAATTAATTTCATGTGGATTTAAAATAGGTCGAGTGGTAAAGTTGTAATAATAGTGGATTGAGACCGGTTGATACGAACCAAGATAGGTCCAAGCCCAATATCAAGGTATATAATCCATCTAACAAAGGAAGCTCTAATGTGAATAAAGGTGCGACCAAACTCAAGCCCAAAGACAAACATCAATGTCAAAATATTGTAGTTATTCATGGAGAAACATGTTTTACGGAGATCAACATCTTCAATTCAGCATCCCCTTACATTATGACATTCTTCAAGGTGAGGCATAAATGGAGGATCAAGCACACGTTCAAAGATTATTGGATTACTTCTCAAATGTTTCTATAGTGGGCTGGATCGCGTAATTTTAGAAAGTTTCTTAATGTAACGACCCCGGCCAGGAGCCGTCACGTGTTCATATCCTTTCATTAATCGTTTGCTTGACTTTTACTATTATTACATTCACTTACTATCTCTCAGCAGACTTTCACATTTTACATATATATTTTTTTTTTCTAAACTGGTAATAGAGACGCAGAACCATTAAGGAAGACGAACCCTCTCATGCCCAACTTCCCACGCCTCGTCGGCTCAAACTTTCACAGAGTCGAGCGACTGGACTCGGTCATCGGTTTCTTGACAATTTCGGGAAAAGAGGAAGTGCCCTCAATTCTCTTAACAAAATACCACTCGGGTCTGCATGGGTTGCATGCGTTGACAACCCTCAGAAACTTAGTCGTCCGGTCATCACGTGTATTACGCGTGACTCGCTTATCATCACCTAAAAGGAGACATCCTCCGGTGGGCACGTGGGCCTCGCGTGCTAAATTAAAACATCATTCGGTCACTAAATGACAAAACACATTTTACATCTTCCGGTCGCTAAGCGACAAAACACATTTTACATCTTCCGGTGACGTCATCCGGAAGACTAAACCATCATACAACTATTCTTCGGCATCTGCCGATGACGTCAGCCGGAAGACTAAACCAACAAACAACTACCCTTCGGCATCTGCCGATGACGTCAGCCGGAAGACTAAACCAACAAACAACTATCCTTCGGCATCTGCCGATGACGTCAGCCGGAAGACTAAACCATCAAACAATTAACTCTCGGCATCTGCCGATGACGTCAGCCGGAAGACTAAACCATCAAACAATTAACTCTCGGCATCTGCCGATGACGTCAGCCGGAAGACTACCTCTTCCAGCTTCCGTCTTACGGTAGAGAACTCTAAATCATCAAATGACTCCTTCCAACAGAAAGAAAACACAACTCATTCAAAATGCATATAGCGGAAGACTTAAGCAACAGACCATTTATAAATCTATATAATCATTCCCTGACTCAGTGATCCACTAGACGGTTTCAAAGCTCAACGTTTTAAAATAATCTCATCCTACTTAAACTACCATATTCTTTAACATACTGTAACATAAGAGTCTTAACCAGGGTCATAAATCGCCTCTCCAGTCCCGCACTGTCACCTTGAGCATCCTCCAGCAACCAGCCTTAAGCATCCTCTTTGAACATAACATCCTCACCTGAACCTTCTTCACCTACACCATAAGGTTTAACTATAAGCCTAATGCTTAGTAAGGAATGCATGCTGACAGATATACATGAGTACACAATTTAAAGGGACATAAGTTCATAAACCATTCTTCATTCATGTTCATCTTTATCCTTTACATAACATGTATTAAGGCAGGGAACGAGGGAGGAAGACAGGGGTACATAGTCATTTGCCTATCGCGGCAGTCGTACATAATCATTTGCCTATCGCGGCAATCATGATACATCACTCGGCCTCCCCAGTGGGAGAATTCGCGAGCCATACATATCATTAACTCGGCCTCCACCAGTGGGAGATTTCGCGAGTCGTACATATCATTAACTCGGCCTCCACCAGTGGGAGAATTCGCGAGTCATGCATAACATAGTCTTTCCCCGCTCTGCACTTAATCTTGGTTACATTTGCTTTTCATATTCTCAACTTAAATCATAACAGGGACACAGTGCATAGACATAAAGTTCGTAGAGAGAAGTCATATCATGAGGACAAGTAAAACATCCTGTAACTTACATTTACTTACACAACTTCTTCATATCGTGGAAATAACAAATCATAGTCAATAAGCTAACATCTCAGTGATTTCCTAATACCCTTGCGGTGTAGGGCCCTAGTGGCCGAAAATCTTAATACATTCACTTACCTGGATTCCTTAGCAATCCGAGCTTCTTTCCTTTAAACTTCTTCACCTAAAACATGTACATTACAGTAGTTAAAACAAAGTCCTAATAGTCCTAATCATAAACCATCCTAGGATCTAATAGCTAAAGTCATTCCGATTCCTCTGTTTGACACACTGCAGTCTGAAATCCGAAACTAGGTGGACAGGTTTTACCATTGATTAAATCCGAGTTGGTTACTTAAAATGCTCAGAATCGATTCGGGATGACATTTCTACTCTCAGATTTTAAAAAGTCTAAAGCTACTCGGCCACTGCTAAAAATATCCGAACTCAGTGCCGAGCTGAAAACAGAGCTCTATTTACTAATGAATGACTACATTGTCCATTTCATACCTCGGGTGTGGATTTGCAGAGAAGAGCAAGCTCGAAACCAGCCGTCGGTAAGGGAAGTTCTGGTAGCCGAGAGCAAGAACTTGGGAAAGGAGGAATCGCCGAGAGGGAATGTCGGCTACAGTGGTAATAAATGAGGTTTAAGGTTTCCATTTCTATTTATACTAAATCCATCGATTTTAATTACAAAACTGCCACCCAACCTTGTTTCACACAACTTGTAATAAATTTGTCTTAACATTAAATTTAAATCATAACGGTTAAATAAGAGGGTGACAATGAAAATGGTCAGAAAATCACCTGGCCGAAATGTCGGGTGTTACACTTAATTATTGTTTTAAAAAGTTTCTTAATTATAGTTTTAGAAAGCTTTCCTAATCATAGATTTAGAAAGTTTTCCTAAGTATTATTTTAGAAAGTTTCCTAATTATCGTTTTAGTAATATTTCCTAATTACTTTTAGGATATTTTGTAGCCTATTTAAAGGCATAGGCGCTTCAACATTATAAAAAGCAATATACATGATTTTGAGTTACTCTTTGTGAGAATTTTCTCTTTTGTTCTTTGTGAAGAACTAGATCTTCTTCAAGTCAAAACTTGAAAGATCAACTTGATAGCTTTGGTTCTAACCACAAGTTCGGTTACGGGTCAAGCTCCTTGTTTGAAAACTTTTTCTCCGTCGGCAAGGTTCGATTGGGGTCAAGTTCCTTATACTTGATTTCACAGGCGTTCCTGAGTTTCTAATTCTGCGTTGTTGAAGGGTCTCGGGTTTCATATACCCGTGGTTCTCATCACCGGTATTTAAAGAAAATGGAAAGGGTTCAAACCTAAATTAAACCTCATTGTTGCTGTCATTACTCTCGGCGATTTTCTGTCCCGAGCTCTCGCTCTCTGTCAGCTGGAAATCTCTCCTTCGACGATCGGTGTCCTTGCTACTTCTCGGCTACTTTGTACTTGAGGTACGAGTTTGGCAATGTAGCTATCTAATAGTCGTTAAGCTCTGTTTTCAGCTATGTGTTGAAGTTCTGGATTCTTCAATGGCCATGTAATAATAAGGACGTTTTAAAATCCGAGATCGGTAATGTCATTCCGAATCGATTCTGGACATTTAAAATAACCAACCCTGAGTAATAGATAGTCGAGTCTGTCTATTTCGGTTTTTGGATTCGGGAATGACTTTAGCTATTAGACCCTAGGATGACTTGTGATTAGAACTAATAGGATTTTTGTTTTAACTACTGCGATGTAAATGTTTTAGGCGAAGAAGTCCGAAGAGAAGAGCTCAAGTTGCTAAGGAAACCAGGTAAGTGAATGTATAGGTTTCTCGGTCATTAGGACCCTACATCAAAGGATGCTAGATAGTAACTGACATGACGATTAGAGGCCATTTATGCTACTGTCTCGTACTTATGTTAATGTTTAGTTTAATGGTAAGTTTTCATGTTGGGAGGATGCTCTGTTCTGTAGCTTGATGATTTAAGAATTTCCATGTGCATGCATCATGACTATTTTATGCATACGAAAATGTTTTAAGAGCATGGTTTTTTCATGAATAAAGTAAGAAGAGAAAACTTATGCAACGTGGGCTAAGTGAGGGTTGGGGGCGGTTCGGCGTATGTCACAGTCCAAAAGAGGAACATATGAATATGACCCGCAGTAGGGACCAAGATCAAATTCACTGTCAAACCCCTTTTACCGGCACAAATCCTCTCTTAATCCACACAACTTAAATGAAGAATATGATCAATGATTATGAATGATGATTACGAGCAAAGATATGAACAAGAAAAGACTTATGAGCATGTGTTTCCCGAATTGTACATTCATGCATCCATGTTAGTGTTGCATTCCTTACTAAGCATTAGGCTTATAGTTAAACCTTATGATGTAGGTGAAGAGTTAACAGGTGAGGATTCCCAATCCAGAGATGATGCTTAAAGCCGGTTGCTAGAGGATGCTCAGAATGACAGTGCAAGGCTAGATAGGCGATTAAGACCCCTGATTAATGCGTGCATGATGTCAGTATGATTTTAAATATGAAAGTCTGGGTAGGATAAGATTATTTTAAAACATTGAGTTTGAAATTGTTTGATTTTATTACTGGGTCTGAGAATGTTTTTTTTAAGGATATGGAACGTGTTATTAACCTAAGTCTTCCGCTATGTGTATTCTGGATGAGTCTATGATTCTCACTCATTGAAGTTTATAGTTACCAAGTTAAGATTTGGGTGAGTTGTGGTACTTTCCCTTGGATGAAGTTGGTTGATAATTATAGTGTTTTACTGCCGGATGAAAGAAGCTGGATGAGGCAATCACCCGGCTGACGTCATCGGCGGATGTCAAATGATAGAAGTTGAACGATTGAGTCTTCTGGTTTAGTCACCGGATGATGTAGTATGTTTAGTCACCGGATGATGTAGTATGATTAGTCACCGGATGATGTAGTATGTTTAGTCACCGGATGATGTAGTATGTTTAGTCACCGGATGATGGGAATGTAGTTTGTCGTTTAGTCACCAGTTGATGAAAATGTGGTTTTGTCATTTAGTCACCGGATGATGTGTGTATTTTCTTGTCGTTTAGTGCCCGAGTAATGTTTTAATTAGTCACGCGAGGCGCACATGACCACCGGTCGATGTAGTGTAAATATGAACATCTAGTGGAGAATGTTCAAGATCGGGCGATGTCTTTAATCAGACACGTGCAATGCCCGTGACCACCGGTGGATGTCTATTGCTGGTTGGAATCAGACGTGTCGCGTGGCGGGCACGTGATCATCGGTCGATGTGAGTTTATGACCCTATCGGTAGATGCAGTTTAAGAGATGTTAAAAAAAAATATAATATTAACACTAATAATGAACAAGGTGTGTGAGGTAAGAACAAAACGATTAAGAGGCAAGTAATGAATTGTGTGGCGATTCCTCCTGGGGTCGTGACAATTATGGTATCAAAGCAAAAATCGGGTTCTAAAATCGATTCTGTAAACTGCCTTCCAGCACTGACTGTCAACTGAGTACACTCCAGCAACTGTAAGTATTTATGATTCTAGTAATGTCATTAAGTTAAGATGTGTTTATGACTAATTGTTTAGGAATCCCAAGATGGTGAGAGGTCAACAGAAAGATGATAACGTGGATAGTCACACTATTGCTCAACTAACTGAGTTAGTAATTCGCCAATCCCACCAAGTTGAGCAGCTCATGACCGCCAGGGAAGAACAAGGGAATTCGAGTACGAATATTGCCCGAGAACATGGGGATGAGCATTTTCACCGACTTCGACCCCCGACTTTCAATGGTCAAGTTTCAGATCCTGTTTATGCTGAGGAATGGATTCGAAAGATGGAGGACATGTTCAAGTATGCAAAGGTGGACGAGGGAGATAAGGTCACATGTGTCGTCTATTATCTGGAACTGAGTGCAAGGCATTGGTGGGACTCGATCTAGAGCACCATTAATGCAGGAGCTATGACCTGGGAAATGTTTAAAACTACTTTCTTTGACAAGTATTTCAATAGGACTGTTCGGGCCAGCAAGAAGAAGGAGTTCATGAATTTACGTCAAACTGGCTTTGTGACGGATTACATATGCAAATTTGAGGCTTTATCACGGTTTGCTCCCCGATTGGTTGAGGATGATGAGGACAAGATTCATCAATTTGTTCAAGGATTGAAGCCGAGTCTATACATGAGGGTGAAGACTACTGGGATACATAATGTACCGTATGGTGAGGTGACGGCTAGGGCCTTGGAATTGGAAGAGGCTGAGATAACAACATATGCACAGCGTGAACAGCCAAGGAAATTCACTAAGGAAGCTGAGCCGCCACCGCGTCAGAACAAAGGGTGGCAACCGCAACAGAACAGGGGCCAACCACAACAACAGAGAGGTGTAAAGAGACCCTTCAATCGAAATGATGATTAGGAGAAAGGAAAACGACCATTAGCTCCCCTATGCCCCACCTGCCAGAAGAATCACCCCGGCGAATGCAAGTTGCATTCTGGCCGTTGCTACAGATGTGATAAGGTTGGACATATAGTCAGAGACTGCCACCAGATCCAAACCGAACAAGAGTAATGCCCAAAGTCTTTGCTATGATGGAAGATGAGGATGCCATGCAACATACGGTCATAGCAGGTACAATTATGATCTGTGGTAATTCTGCTTATACACTCATAGACACAAGAGTCACACACTCATTTATAGCAACCATGTTTGTGTGTAAGCATAAGTTAGAACTTTTACCAACTGATAGGCCATATAGTGTCATGTTACCGTCAGGGAAATCCTTACATTCTGAACAGATAGTGAAGGGTGACATTGTGTCCATAGGAGATAAGAAGTTATATGTAGAATTGATTGTAATCGACATGAAGGGATATGAGGTTATATTAGGGATGGATTGGTTATTCAGACATCATGGCACAATAAGTTGTAGGTCTGGTTTGGTTAAATTCAGACCCTCGAATGGAGATCGGTATACCTTTCAAGCTATCCTAAAAATAAGTAAAATGCCGATTATATCCTCGCTAGAGACTCAACGAATATTGAAAGGTGGTTGTGAGAGTTACCTAGCTAGTATAATGGATGTTCGGGTGAAAGATAAGATAGAATTACAAGATATTTCTATAGTCCGAGAGTTTCCGGAAACATTTTTGGATGATTTTCCGGGATTACCACCTGATAGAAAAATAGAGTTTGTAATTGATACATATCCCGAGCCATTACCTGTATCTAAGAATCCATATCGCATGGCACCTGTTGAGTTGAAGGAGTTGAAAGTCCAACTGCAAGAATTGGTTGATAAGGGATTTATACGCCCTAGCAGTTCACCCTGGGGTGCACACGTGCTATTTGTCAAGAAGAAAGATGGTTCCCTTAGAATGTGTATAGATTACAGAGAATTGAACAAGTTGACAATTAAGAATAAGTACCCCTTGCCCCGAATTGATGACTTGTTTGACCAATTACAAGGAGCTAAAGTATTTTCGAAGATTGATTTACGTTCGGGCTATTACCAATTGAAGGTCAAGGAGAGTTATATACCTAAGACAGCTTTCAGGACCCGTTATGGACATTATGAATTCCTTGTAATGTCGTTTGGATTAACTAATGCACCTGTAGCTTTTATGGATTTGATGAACCGAGTGTTTCGTGAATATTTGGATAAGTTTGTGATTGTATTCATAGATGATATCTTAATTTACTCACGGACTAAAGCTGACCACGAGGAACACTTAAGAATAATCTTGACAACCCTGAAACAGCAACAACTCTATGCCAAGTTGTCTAAGTGTGAGTTCTGGTTGGATAAAGTCAACTTCTTAGGTCATGTTGTTTCTGCCGATGGCATATCAGTAGATCCAACTAAAATTCAGGCTGTTAAGGATTGGCCACAGCCAAGGAATGCCAGTGAAGTCCGTAATTTTCTTGGTTTGGCAAGCTATTATAGGAAGTTTATTAAAGGATTTTCTATGATAGTTAAACCTTTAATTAATTTGACAAAGAAGGACATCAAGTACTCTTGGACCGAAGTTTGTGAAGATGGCTTCCAAGCACTTAAATTGAAATTAACAACAGCCAAGGAATGCCAGTGAAGTCCGTAATTTTCTTGGTTTGGCAAGCTATTATAGGAAGTTTATTAAAGGATTTTCTATGATAGCTAAACCTTTAATTAATTTGACAAAGAAGGACATCAAGTACTCTTGGACCGAAGTTTGTGAAGATGGCTTCCAAGCACTTAAATTGAAATTAACAACAGCTCCACTGTTGACTCTCCCAACTGAGGAAAGAAAGTTTAGTGTTTACTGTGATTCATCCAAGGTTGGATTGGGGTGTGTCTTTCATGCGAACCTAGGATCGAAAGGACCCGGGACCTGACAACAACGTAGAATAATTGAAAGGAACGCCTTTTTAATTCAAGAACAAAGTAAGGAACTAAGACCCCAATCGAAGAATTCGATGGAACCCTAGTTATCAAAACAGGAGCTTGACCCGAGCCACACCTGTTGGCTGAACCAAAGCTATCAAAACAGGAGTTTGACCCAGACCAAACTCGTTGGTAAGAACCAAAGCTATCAATCGAGATTCTTCAAGCCTGACTTGAAGAAGATCGTTGTTATTCGCAAAGAACTAAAGAGAAATCCTCTCTAAAAACTCAACCTTTTTAATTCAAACTTGTTCTCCTAAATCAAAAGTGTTTTGCCATTAAATAGGCTACACATGAAAATTAAATTAAATAATAAAAAAAACGAAAATAAAAATAAAATAACTAATAAAATCGTGAGATAATGATCCTTTGCATGATAAGATATCATCTCACGTTTAAACTATGTTTGAATATGATTTGAATTGATTTGAGTAGATTCTGTCGGATAAAATCTCTTATACGTGATTTGTTTGGATTTGCATGTGCTTATCATGTGACTTTTTAATTCTTGCACGTGCATGTGCATGGCACATGTAAATCTTCATGCATCTTTGGCCTCCCTTGCTTCAACTTGATTTTGATTATCTTCAATCCTCGACACATTCAATAGTTTTAGATCAAGTTTTCGCGGCTCCTCTCTCCCTTGGATCTCTAAAATTAATCCTTGCAAGGCCTCACGCATCTTCTTAGCTTTGAACCGTGTCATTGGGCCACCAATGTCCTCAATTGGATCGTTGCTCTTGGGCTTGGACTTTGTCGCTGCTTGGATCACATCATTCCCTCCCTCTTCGAAAAGATTCGTCCTCGAATCTCCTGCATCATATAAAGATAAGTCACTAACATTAAAAGATGCACTAACATTACCATATTCGCTAGGTAAGTCGATCTTGTAGGCATTGTCGTTTATGCGTTCAAGGACTTGAAATGGTCCATCTCCTCGTGGATGCAACTTGCTTTTTCGTTGATTTGGAAACCTTTCCTTTTGTAAATGTAGCCAAACCAAATCTCCAGGTTCAAAAATAAATCTTACCATTGCATGAAATTTCTTAACAAATTCGTCTTTTTTACTTTCATGCACAAGAACAAACTTATTTGTAAACAAAATTAATAAATTTAACGGATTTAATGGATTAAAATCATCAACAATATCAAACAATGAATAATACCTAATAGAATTAAAATCTTTTAAAACATAAAAATCAGATTTGAAACTCGCAAAATATGTATCTACAATTTTGTCATAAATCAAGTTGTATGCAAAGTAATCAATGACAAATTTTCCAATAAAATAATTTTGCATATTATCTATTAACCTTAAAAATATAATAGATGCACTATAAAAATCATATGGTCTTACCAACCACTCAAACCTATTTGATGTTTCCGGTCGACTTGTAACTAGCGTACTCGGTACGAGGTTTTTATGCTTTTCAATCTCTCTCAAAGGAGAAATTTCTCTTCGAAACTCCTCGGGAATTTCATATTTATTTTTTTGCAAAAGAAAAGAAACAACACTTGGAAGAAAACTTGGTAAGTCGTTAGATGATAAATAAACATCTTTATATAAAAGCAAAATCATCTCAAGCTTAGTGATCCCAGGATGACTTGTGATTAGAACTAATAGGATTAACGACAATGCTTACTCATTGGATCTACGAGGCGAACATAACATTTTTTCTACTTTTAATGTTGCTGATTTATCTCCCTTTGATGTAGGATCTGATTCGAGGTCGAATCCTTTTGAGGAGGGAGGGAATGATAGGCTTGAAGAGGTGGATTCTATAGAAGCAAATCAAGAGGATACATCAATGGCTAAAGAGGATTCAATACAATTACCACAAGGTCCATTGACAAGAGCTCGAGCTAAAGCATTTCAAAAGGCTATTCAAAACTTACTTTATGTTGGAAAGATTGCTCAAACTGAAGAAGGAAGTTTTCAACGTTATTACACACTTATTGAAGCCTTAAATGAAGAGAATTCAGCTTGAGAAGATATATTACTTTATGGGACGATTTGGTATTTGGCTTTCTTAGTTCAAGTTTATTATTTTTAGTGTTTTTCCATGCCCAAAGACTTGTGTTAATGGGCCAAACAAATTTGGGCTATTTTTGGGTTATTTTAGGGTTTCTTTTATGCCTACTATAAAAGGGGCAAGTTTATCTTTGTAAAAGGGGCTATTATTTTGGTGAATGCATTGTGAGAGTATTCTCCTCTTTGTTCTTGAATGAACCAAACCAAACTCAACAAGAATTGATCAACTTGTTGTTTCATTTAGGAGTTGGGGTCTTTAGGACATAGTTTCCTACGGGTTTCTCTTCGTACACCTACTCTATTTCTTAGTTTCTGGGGTTCTTTTCCATCTTTTGAGGGTTCTAAGGGTTTGCACCCAAAGGGTTCGCATCATTTTGGTATCAGAGCGTTGGTTCTACAAATCGGGTACTATCTATCTTTTTTTGTTTCTTTGTAATCGTTGTTTGAATCTATTGATCCTTACAAAAAAAAAAAAAATATTCGTTCTATTGTTCTTGCTGATTGGCAATATCGTTCTTCAGCATAAACTTGTCAAATTCCTCTCCTCAATCTTCTTTTGGTGTTGGTGTCTTTTCATATTATGTTGGTGTCTTTTCATATTCTATTGGTGTCTTTTCATATTCTGTTTGTCTTTACACATTCCATTCTTCAATCTTCCTTTGTAGTTGGTGTCTTTTCATTTTCTGTTTGTCTCTATCTATACTTGTGGGCCACAAAATTCATTTATTGTTGTTGGTTACTTCTTGATTAAGCTGCTACAAAAAAAAAAAAAAAATTTCGTGCAAAAAAAAAAAAAAAATTCTGAAATTATATATTTGTGCAAAAAAAAAAAAAAAAACAGATTGTGGCAGCATCTTTAATTACATTTCTTGAGAAATTGTGGCTAGTTTTCTTTCTATTATAACATCTTCAACCTATTTCTAAAGCTTAAACCTTCTTCCAATTTAATTGTCTTCGATCATATGTGTTCTTTAAATCCTACTCTCTTACTTGATTATGACGTTGGACATTATTGCTTGAGTTTGGGTTTTGCTTTGGTTATTAAAGGACATTGTTGGGAATACTAGAGTGGTAAAAGGCAAGAGAGAGAGATCATAAAAAAAAAGCATTCGAGAATGACTTTAGCTATTAGACCCTATGATGACTTGTGATTAGAACTAATAGGATTTTTGTTTTAACTACTGCGATATAAATGTTTTAGGCGAAGAAGTTCGAAGAGAAGAGCTCAAGTTGCTAAGGAAACCAGGTAAGTGAATGTATAGGTTTCTCGGTCATTAGGACCCTACATCAAAGGATGCTAGATAGTAACTGACATGACGATTAGAGGCCATTTATGCTACTGCCTCGTACTTATGTTAATGTTTAGTTTAATGGTAAGTTTTCATGTTGGGAGGATGCTCTGTTCTGTAGCTTGATGATTTAAGAATTTCCATGTACACGCATCATGACTATTTTATGCATACGAAAATGTTTTAAGAGCATGGTTTTCTTATGAATAAAGTAAGAAGATAAAACTTATGCAACGTGGGCTAAGTGAGGGTTGGGGGCGGTTCGGCGTATGTCATAGTAAAAAAGAGGGACATATGAATATGACCCGCAGTAGGGACCAAGATCAAATTCACTGTCGAACCCCCTTTACCGGCACAAATCCTCTCTTAATCCACACAACTTAGATGAAGAATATGATCAATGATTATGAATGATGATTACGAGCAAAGATATGAACAAGAAAAGACTTATGAGCATGTGTTTCCCGAATTGTACATTCATGCATCTATTTTAGTGTTGCATTCCTTACTAAGCATTAGGCTTATAATTAAACCTTATGATGTAGGTGAAGAGTTCACAGGTGAGGATTCCCAATCTAGAGATGATGCTTAAAGCCGGTTGCTAGAGGATGCTCAGAATGACAGTGCAAGGCTAGATAGGTGATTAAGACCCCTGGTTAATGCGTGCATGATGTCAGTATGATTTTAAATATGAAAGTCTGGGTAGGATAAGATTATTTTAAAACATTTAGTTTGAGATTGTTTGATTTTATTACTGAGTCTGAGAATGTTTTTTTTAAGGATATGGAAGTGTTATTCACCTAAGTCCTCCGCTATGTGTATTCTAGATGAGTCTATGATTTTCACTGATGCGAACCTCGGATCGAAAGGACCCGGGACCCGACAACAACGCGGAATAATTGAAAGGAACGCCTTTTGATTCAAGAACAAAGTAAGGAACTAAGACCCCAATCGAAGAATTCGATGGAACCCTAGTTATCAAAACAGGAGCTTGACCCGAGCCACACCTGTTGGCTGAACCAAAGCTATCAAAACAGGAGCTTGACCCAGACTAAACTCGTTGGTAAGAATCAAAGCTATCAAGCGAGATTCTTCAAGCGTGACTTGAAGAAGATCGTTGTTCTTCGCAAAGAACTAAAGAGAAATCCTCTCTAAAAAAAACACTCAATTTTTTAATTCAAACTTGTTCTTTATTAAATCAAATAGTTTGCCATTAAATAGGCTACACATTAAAATTAAATTAAATAATAATAAAAAATGAAAATTAAAATAAAATAACTAATAAAATCGTGAGATAATGATCCTTGACATAATCATATATCATCTCACGTTTGAATATGATTTGAATTGATTTGAGTAGATTCTGTCGGATAAGATCTTTTCCCACGAGATTTGTATTATTTGCAAGTGCTTTGCATGTGACCTTTTAATTCCTCGTATATGCATGTGCTTGGCGCATGTCCTCTTTAATTCCTGCATGTGCATGTCCATGGCACATGTGTTTTAATTCTTACATGTGCATGTGCGTCGCACCCTTTCTTCAAAAGATCTTCCAATAATCTTGGGCTTCTTGCTCTTGTCATTGGGCCCACCGTATCTTCAATAGGATCCTTATTCTTGGGCTTTGACTTGGTCTCAACTTGGATCACATCATAAACCAAGTCATGTGGATCTCTATCTCTTTCCAACCCACGTGAATCTTTATCTCTTTGTACATTGTGTGGATCTCTACCCTTCTCTTTCCAATCCATTGGGAATTGTGGAGCCCAATTTCGTGTCTTGTGGGTCTTATTTTGCCAAGTTTGTGGGGCCCACTTCCATGCTACAAAGCTCTTTATTTTTATAGTTTTCTGCTTTTGTTGTGATCGCTCTTTTCCTCGGGTTTCCACAACTAAACCATGTGAAGCTTTGTTCGTTGGACCTCCTTTATCTTCTAATAGATCATGGTCCTTGACATTGAGATTTATCGCTTCTCGGTTCACATCATTCCCTCCCCCTTTGAAAAGATGCGTCCTCGAATCTCCTGCATCATATAAAAATAAGTTAGTAAAATTAAAATATGTGCTTACATTACCGTATTCACTCGGTAGGTCGATCTTGTAAGCGATGTCGTTGATGCGCTCTAGGACTTGGAAAGGTTCATCTCCTCGAGGTTGTAGCTTGTTATTCAGTGTGTTCGGAAACCTTTCTTTTTGTAGATGTAGCCAAACCAAATCTCCAGGTTCAAAAATAAATCTTACCATTGCATGAAATTCTTAACAAATTCGTCTTTTTTTACTTTCATGCACAAGAACAAACTTATTAGTAAACAAAATTAATAAATTTAACGGATTTAATGGATTAAAATCATCAACAATATCAAACAATGAATAATACCTAATAGAATTAAAATCCTTTAAAACATAAAAATCAGATTTGAAACTCGCAAAATATGTATCTACAATTTTGTCATAAATCAAGTTGTATGCAAAGTAATCAATGACAAATTTTCCAATAAAATAATTTTGCATATTATTTATTAAACTTAAACATATAATAGGTGCAATATAAAAATCATATGGTCTTACCAACCACTCAAACCTATTTGATGTTTCCGGTCGACTTGTAACTAGCGTAGTCGGTACGAGGTTTTTATGATTTTCAATCTCTCTCAAAGGAGAAATTTCTTTTCGAAACTCCTCGGGAATTTCATATTTATTTTTCTGTAAAAGAAAAGAAACAACACTTGGAAGAAAACTTGGTAAGTCGTTAGATGATAAATAAACATCTTTATATAAAAGCAAAATCATCTCACGCTTATCCTCACTTTTGTTCATCAACACGATTTGTTTCTCACTTGACTTTTGTTCACTCTTTCCCTCGGTTTTTATCTCTTTTCCCTCGATTTTTCTCTCTTCCTCCCTCGGTTTTTCATCCCTCTTTGTACTCTTTTCAACTATTTTTCTTTCTCCACTTTCTTTTTCTATTTTGGCCTCTTTTTCAACCCTAATCTTTTGGAATTCCTTTGTAATCCTCTCTTGGTCTACAATTGCATCCCATGGCTTTAATGGTGTAAGGATCACAGGTCTTCCATTGTTAACCAATGCATACTCATTCGTTGATCCATCGGTCTTGAATTTTTGTGAAAATACATGGGTAGCAGCGATTTTGCTCTTAGGTTCCTGTCTCGGTTTCGACTTTTCATCCTCCCAATTTGATTTCCATGATGAATTCAAAGTTGATCCCATCTTAGAATTTCTTTTTGATCTTAGTTGTCATTCGATCTTGATTGATTTATGAAGCAATTCTTCTAAGTTTACATAATGTTGTAGATCTATGACATCCGCAATCTCTCTATTTAGGCCTCTAACAAATCGAGTAATTGTTTCTTCATCGTCTTCCTCCACATTAGCCCTTTTCATTGCTATTTTCATATCTTTATAATAATCTTCCACGCTTTTATAACCTTGAGTCAAATTTTGGAGTTTTCGACACAAATCTCTATAATACTGTGATGGAACAAATCTTTTTCGCATGAGTGCCTTCATGTCCTTCCATGTCTGAACTTGTGACTCACCATACCTTCTTCGGTACTTTACTAATTCATCCCACCAATTGTTAGCGTAGTCCGTGAACTTCATTGTCACCAATTTAAGTTTTTTTTCCTCCGTGTAGTTTTGGTATTCAAACAATATGTCCACCTTTCTTTCCCATTCCAAATACACCTCGGGATCACTTTTTCCTTGGAAAGAAGGGATATTTACCTTGATGTTACTTAAATCACCATCTCCTCGGTACGACCTATCATTTCTTTCTCTTTGATAATATCCATTATACTCTTCGAATTCTACATCAAAATCCTTCCTTCGCTGCATATGACTAGGGGATGGAGATTCCAATCGGTCCATCCTCGTATTTAAAGCCTTGAAATTTTCTTGCATGGCTTTCATGAACAACTTTAAGTCCACCTCGTTTTGTTCTTCACTCATGATTTTCTTTTCCGACCACAATAAGAAAATAAAAGAAAATAGTTAGAAGTAAAAGAAAAATAATCAAGTAATGGACCTTACCTCTCCCTCACGTGTTTGCTCTCAATGGATGTCACTCCACTCGTGTTTCCCTAAAAAATTAAGGCTTTTTCTATAATAGTCTCACCCTCTTGTCTTTTACCTCTAGATCTCCCTTTTAGTTCTTTACGTAAGAACTTGATCGATGGTAAATATTCAACAAGCCAAACTATAAAAAATCAAACTTTAAAGCTCAAAGGTTCAAACTCGTAAAGATAGCTAAATCAAGGGTATGATTAAAATAAGACAAAACTTTGGATGATGACAATCTTTCAAATGAAAAGTCAACAATTTGAACCTTCAAGGAATAAATTTGGATAAAGACAATATTTTGAATGAAGATTCAATAATTTGAATTTTCAAAGAACAATTATCTACGAATTTTTGAATTTAAAAGGCTAGAAATTTCAAAATCTCTAGAACAAAATTTCGATTTTTTTTTTTTTTTGACTTCTCACAACTCCTTTTTTTTTTACTTCTCACAACTCCTTTTTTTTTTGACTTTTGACAACAACTCTTTTTTTTTTTTACTTTTGACAATTTTTTTTGTACTCTTCGAATTTCAAGAGGAGAAATTCACAAGAAGAAAAAAATTGATGATAAAAATCGAGACTTGATAATAAAGACGGAATTTTTTTTTTTTTTTTTTGTGCTTTTTTTGAGTACTAGGACGAATAGAATAAGATGAAGAAAATATTGATAACAAAAATTAAAGATAGCTTCTTGAATCAAGGAGCCGAAGCTCTGATACCAACTGATGCGAACCTCGGATCGAAAGGACCCGGGACCCGACAACAACGCGGAATAATTGAAAGGAACGCCTTTTGATTCAAGAACAAAGTAAGGAACTATGACCCCAATCGAAGAATTCGATGGAACCCTAGTTATCAAAACAGGAGCTTGACCCGAGCCACACCTGTTGGCTGAACCAAAGCTATCAAAACAGGAGCTTGACCTATCAAGCGAGATTCTTCAAGCGTGACTTGAAGAAGATCGTTGTTCTTCGCAAAGAACTAAAGAGAAATCCTCTCTAAAAAAACACTCAATTTTTTAATTCAAACTTGTTCTTTATTAAATCAAATAGTTTGCCATTAAATAGGCTACACATTAAAATTAAATTAAATAATAATAAAAAATGAAAATTAAAATAAAATAACTAATAAAATTGTGAGATAATGATCGTTGGCATAATCATATATCATCTCACGTTTGAATATGATTTGAATTGATTTGAGTAGATTCTGTCGGATAAGATCTTTTCCCACGAGATTTGTATGATTTGCAAGTACTTTGCATGTGACCTTTTAATTCCTCGTATATGCATGTGCTTGGCGCATGTCCTCTTTAATTCCTGCATGTGTATGTCCATGGCACATGTGTTTTAATTCTTACATGTGCATGTGCGTCGCACCCTTTCTTCAAAAGATCTTCCAATATCTTGGGCTTCTTGCTCTTGTCATTGGGCCCACCGTATCTTCAATTGGATCCTTATTCTTGGGCTTTGACTTGGTCTCAACTTGGATCACATCATAAACCAAGTCATGTGGATCTCTATCTCTTTCCAACCCACGTGAATCTTTATCTCTTTGTACTTTGTGTGGATCTCTAACCCTTCTCTCTCAATCCATTGGAATTGTGGAGCCCAATTTCGTGCCTTGTGGGGTCTATTTTGCCAAGTTTGTGGGGCCCAATTCCATGCTACAAAGCTCTTTATTTTTATAGTTCCTGCTTTTGTTGTGCGCTCTTTTCCTCGGGTTTTCCACGACTAAACCGTGTGGGCCTTTTTCTTTGACTTTTTTTAAGGCTTAACGCGTTGGGTTGAATGGGTCTGTCGGCGACGGAGCTGCGATAAGAATGGCGTTCGAATGGAGACTGAGCTCTTTTCCCTAAAACACCCTGAACGTGCGTTTCCTCTGCTGAAGAACGAATTGTTTGTGGATCCTTGCTGTTGTATTTGGTTAGAGATGGGTTTGTTTGCTTTTGTTTTCAGATCCTGAATTTTCGTTGTTGGTTTTCGGTAAGGAAGTAAAAGCACATTGCTGATTTGATTATTTGGATTTAAAAAA
>CM039504.1:54393576-54454113 GCA_022432975.1 Begonia masoniana | reverse complement strand
CTTGGGCTTCTTGATATTCATTGGGGCGCCACCGTAATCTTCAATTGGACCTATTCTGGGCTTGACTTGGTCTCAACTTGGATCACATCATAAACCAAGTCATGTGGATCTCTATCTCTTTCCAACCCACGTGAATCTTTATCTCTTTGTACTTTGTGTGGATCTCTACCCTTCTCTCTCAAATCCATTGGGAATTGTGGAGCCCAATTTCGTGCCTTGTGGGTCTTATTTTGCCAAGTTTGTGGGGCCCAATTCCATGCTACAAAGCTCTTTATTTTTATAGTCTTCTGCTTTTGTTGTGATCGCTCTTTTCCTCGGGTTTCCACGACTAAACCATGTGAAGCTTTGTTCGTTGGACCTCCTTTATCTTCTAATAGATCATGGTCCTTGACATTGAGATTTATCGCTTCTCGGTTCACATCACTCACTCATTGAGGTTTATAGTTACCAAGTTAAGACTTAGGTGAGTTGTGGTATTTTTCGTTGGATGAAGTTGGTTGATGATTATAGTGTTTTACTACCGCATGAAAGAAGCTGGATGAGGTAATCAACCGGCTGATGTCATCGGCGGATGTCAAATGATAGAAGTTGAACAATTGAGTCTTCCGGTTTAGTCACCGGATGATGTAGTATGATTAGTCACCGGATGATGTAGTATGTTTAGTCACCGGATGATGGGAATGTAGTTTGTCGTTTAGTCACCGGTTGATGAAAATGTGGTTTTGTCATTTAGTCACCGGATGATGTGAGTATTTTCTTGTCGTTTAGTGCCAGAGTAATGTTTTAATTAGTCACACGAGGTGCACATGACCGCCGGTCGATGTAGTGTAAATATGAACGTCTAGTGGAGAATGTTCGAGACCGGGCGATGTCTTTAATTAGACACGGGCATTAGTGGAGAATGTTCGAGACCGGGCAATGTCTTTAATTAGACACGTGCAATGCCCGTGACCACCGGTGGATGTCTATTGCTGGTTGGAATCAGATGTGTCGCGTGGCGGAGACGTGATCATCGGTCGATGTGAGTTTATGACCCTATCGGTAGATGCAGTTTAAGAGATGCTAAAAAAAAATATAATATTAACACTAATAATGAACAAGGTGTGTGAGGTAAGAACAAAACGATTAAGAGGCTAAGTAATGAATTGTGTGGCGATTCCTCCTGGGGTCGTGACATTGAATGTTATTGGGTCCTCAATACTCGTCGTTCTCATCACTTCAAGTTAAAACCTTGAAGGTGAAATGTATAACTTAGGTTCTAACCACAAGTGATGTAACAGTCAACCTAATTTGCTTGATAAGTTCAGTTTGTTTGGAAAAAATCGATTAGAGTGAAGTTTCTTATAGTTCATCAAACCCATCACTAAGTCTTAATTACGCGTCCTTGAAGGTTATTGGGTCCTCAATACACGTCGTCCTCATCACTTCAAGTTAAAACCTTGAAGGTGAAATGAATAACTTAGGTTCTAACCACATGTCATTTAACAGTTAACCTCATTTGCTTGATACGTTCAGTTCTTTTGGAACAAAACGATTGGAGTGAAGATTCTTATAGTTCATCAAACCCATCACTAAGTGTTAATTTCGCCTCTTTGAAGGTTATTGGGTCCTCAATACACGTCGTTCTCATCACTTCAAGTTAAAACCTTGAAGGTGAAATTGATAACTTAGGTTCTAACCACAAGTCATGTAACAGTTAACCTCATTTGCTTGATACGTTCAGTTCGTTGGGAACAAATCGATTGAAGTCAAGTTTCTCATACTCCATCAAAAACATTACTAAGTCTTAAATACGCGTCCTTGAAGGTTATTGGGTCCTAAATACACGTCGTTCTCATCAATTCATGTTAAAACCTTGAAGGTGAAATGTATAACGGTAACCACAAGTCATGTAACAGTTAACCTCATTTGCTAGATACGTTCAGTTCTTTGGGAACAAATCGATTGAAGTGAAGTATCTTATAGTTCATCAAACCCATCACTAAGTCTTAATTACGCATCCTTGAAGGTTATTGGGTCTTCAATACACGTCGTTCTCATCACTTCAAGTTAAAACCTTGAAGGTGAAATGAATAACTTAGGTTCTAACCACATATCATGTAACAGTTAACCTCGTTTGCTTGATACGATCAGTTCGTTTGGAACAAATCGATTAAAGTGAAGTTTCTTATACTCTATCAAACGCATTACTAAGTCTTAACTACTCGTCCTTGATGGTTATTGAGTCCTCAATACACGTCGTTCTCATCATTTCAAGTTTTAACCTTGAAGGTGAAATGGATAACTTAGGTTTTAACCACAAGTCATGTAACAGTTAACCTCATTTACTTGAGACGTTCAGTTCTTTTGAAACAAATCGACTGAAGTGAAGTTTCTTATATTTCATCAAACCAATCACTAAGTGTTAATTTTGCGTCCTTGAATGTTATTGTGTCCTCAATACACGTCGTTCTCATCACTTCAAGTTAAAACCTTGAAGGTGAAATGTATAACTTAGGTTCTAACCACAAGTCATGTAACCGTTAACCTCATTTCCTTGACACGTTCAGTTCGTTTGGATCAAATCGATTGAAGTGAAGTTTCGTATACTCCATCAAACGGATTACTAATTCATAATTACGCGTCCTTGAAGGTTATTGGGTCCTCAATACACGTCGTTCTCCTCATTTCAAGTTAAAACCTTAAAGGTGAAATGTATAACTTAGGTTCTAACCACAAGTCATGTAACCGTTAACCTCATTTGCTTGATACGTTCAGTTCGTTTGGATCAAATCGATTGAAGTGAAGTTTCTTATACCCAATCAAACGCATTACTAATTCATAATTACGCGTCCTTGAAGGTTATTAGGTCCTCAATACACGTCGTTCTCATCACTTCAAGTTAAAATATTGAAGGTGAAATGTATAACTTAGGTTCTAACCACAAGTGATGTAACAGTTAACCTCATTTGCTTGACACGTTCAGTTCTTTTGGAACAAATCGTTTGGAGTGAAGTTTCTTATAGTTCATCAAACCCATCACTAAGTCTTAATTACGCGTCCTTGAAAGTTATTGGGTCCTCAATACACGTCGTTCTCATCACTTCAAGTTAAAACCTTGAAGGTGAAATGGATAACTTAGGTTTTAACCACAAGTCATTAAACAGTTAACCTCATTTGCTTGATACATTCAGTTCGTTTGGAACAAATCGATTAAAGTGAAGTTTCTTATACTCCATCAAGCGCATTACTAAGTCTTAATTACGCATCCTTGAAGGTTATTGGGTCCTCAATACACGTCATTCTTATAACTTCAAGTTAAAACCTTGAATGTGAAATGGATAACTTAGGTTCTAACCACAAGTCATGTAACAGTTAACCTCATTTGCCTGTTACGTTCAGTTCGTTTGGAACAAATCGATTGAAGTCAAGTTTCTCATACTCCATCAAACGCATTACTAGGTCTTAAATACGCGTCCTTGAAGGTTATTGGGTCCTCAATACACGTCGTTCTCATCACTTCAAGTTAAAACCTTGAAGGTGAAATGTATAACTTAGGTAACCACGGGTCATGTAACAGTTAACCTCATTTGCTTGATACGTTCAGTTCCTTTGGAACAAATCGATTGAAGTGAAGTTTCTTATAGTCCATCAAACGCATTACTAAGTCTTCATTACGCGTTCTTGAATGTTATTGTGTCCTTAATACACGTCGTTCTCATCACTTCAAGTTAAAACCTTGAAGGTGAAATGGATAACTTAGGTCCTAACCACAAGTCATGTAACAGTTAATCTCATTTGATTGATACGTTCAGTTCTTTTGGAACAAATCGATTGAAGTGAAGTTTCTTATACTCAATCAAACGCATTACTAAGTCTTAATTACTCGTCCTTGAAGGTTATTGGGTCCTTAATACACGTCGTTCTCATCACTTCAAGTTAAAAACTAGAAGGTGAAATGGATAACTTAGGTTTTAACCACAAGTCCTGTAACATTTAACCTCATTTGCTTGAGACGTTCAGTTCTTTTGGAACAAATCGACTGAAGTGAAGTTTCTTATAGTTCATCAAACCCATTACTAAGTCTTAATTATGCGTCCTTGAATGTTATTGGTTCCTCAATACACGTCGTTCTCTTCACTTTAAGTTAAAACCTTGAAGGTGAAATGTATAACATAGGTTCTAACCACAAGTCATGTAACCGTTAACCTCATTTGCTTGACACGTTCAGTTCGTTTGGATCAAATCGATTGAAGTGAAGTTTCTCATACTTCATCAAACGCATTACTAATTCTTAATTACGCGTCCTTGAAGGTTATTGGGTCCTCAATACACGTCGTTCTCATCACTTCAAGTTAAAACCTTGAAGGTGAAAAGAATAACTTAGGTTCTAACCACAAGTCGTGTAACAGTTAACCTCATTTGCTTGATACGTTCATTTCTTTTAGAACAAATCAATTGAAGTGAATTTTCTTATACTCCATCAAATGCATTACTAAGACATAATTACGCGTCCTTGAAGGTTCTTGGGTACTCAATACACGTCGTTCTCCTCACTTCAAGTTAAAACCTTGAAGGTGAAATGTATACATTTGGTTCTGACCACAAGTCATGTGATATGATATCAGGTCCCTTACTCCTCTCAAAAGTGCACTTAAGAGTAGAGGTTTGGACCCAATATATATATTAGCCCAGACAAGTCTCTGTTTCCGATGTGGTATCACATCATCCCTTCACCCTTTAAGGGCGACTGCCTCAGTCGGCGATCTGACCGGACATCCCGTAGGATGGCTGCCTCAATCGGCGGTCTGCCTGATGTGCTGCTTAACCGGCTGACAGAAGTGAGGCTCTGATACCAAATGATATGATATCAGGTCCTTTACTCCTCTCAAAAGTGCATTTAAGAGTAGAGGTTTGGACCCAATATATATATTAGCCCAGACAACTCTCTGTTTCCGATGTGGTATCACATCATCCCTTCACCCTTTAAGGGCGACTGCCTCAGTCGGCGATCTGACCGGGACATCCCGTAGGATGGCTGCCTCAATCGGCGGTCTGCCTGATGTGCTGCCTAACCGGCTGACAGAAGTGATGCTCTGATACCAAATGATACAAACCACGTCAACGATGTGACGGTGACCCACGATCAAAATATTGGCATCGTCGCTAACCCAGAATCTACAAGTTCGAAGAGGAAATCCTTGACCCGAAATCTATACAGATCCGAACCTTGGAATGAGGAGGACGCCACAAACGAATATGCCTGTTCGTTTGATAAGTCAGATTTTGAACGCCACAAGGAGAACCTTGATAAGTTTGGAGTTTCTTCAAGAAACTAAGAGAAATTCTCTCACAATTAGATAAAACCTGAATCCCTCTTAAATCAAATAGTTTTGCCATTAAATAGGCTACACATTAAAATTAAATTAAATAATTAAAAAAAACGAAAATAAAAATAAAATAACTAATAAAATCGTGACATAATGATCATTGGCTTGATCAGATGTCATCTCATGTTTAAACTCCATTTGAACGTAATTTGAATAGATTCAGCTGGATAAGATCTTTTTCTACGAGATTTGTTTGATTTGCATGTGCTTTGCATGTGACTTTTTAATTCCTCGTATACGCATGTGCTTGGCGCATGTCCTCTTTAATTCTTACTTGTGCATGTGCATTGCACCTCCCTTTCTTCAAAAGATCTTCCAATAATCTTGGGCGTCTTGCTCTTGTCATTGGGCCCGCCGTATCTTCAATTGGATCCTTATTCTTGGGCTTTGGCTTCGTCTGAACTTGGATCACATCATCATGTAACCGTTAACCTCATTTGCTTGACACGTTCAGTTCGTTTGGATCAAATCGAATGAAGTGAAGTTTCTTATACTCCATCAAACGCATTACTAATTCTTAATTACGCGTCCTTGAAGGTTATTAGGTCCTCAATACACGTCGTTCTCATCACTTCAAGTTAAAATCTTGAAGGTGTAATGTATAACTTAATTTCTAACCACAAGTGGTGTAACAGTTAACCTCATTTGCTTGATACGTTCAGTTTCTTATAGTTCATCAAACCCATCACTAAGTCTTAATTACGCGTCCTTGAAGGTTATTGGGTCCTCAATACATGTCGTTCTCATCACTTCAAGTTAAATCCTTCAAGGTTAAATGGATAACTTAGGTTCTAACTACAAGTCATGTAACAGTTAACCTCATTTGATTGATACGTTCAGTTCTTTTGGAACAAATCCATTGAAGTGAAGTTTCTAATTATCAATCAAACGCATAACTAGGTCTTAATTACTCGTCCTTGAAGGTTATTGGGTTCTCAATACACGTCGTTCTCATCACTTCAAATTAAAAACTTGAAGGTGAAATGGATAACTTAGGTTTTAACCACAAGTCCTGTAACAGTTAACCTCATTTGCTTGAGACGTTCAGTTTTTTTGGAACAAATCGACTGATGTGAAGTTTCTTATAGTTCATCAAACCCATCACTAAGTGTTAATTACGCGTCCTTAAATGTTATTGGGTCGTCAATACACGTCGTTCTCATCACTTCTTGTGAATATCTCCACGTGAATCTTTATCTCTTTGTAGTTTGTGTGGATCTTTATCCTTCTCTCTCCAATCCATTGGTATTTGTAGGGCCCAACTCCATGCCTTATTAGTCTTCTTTTGGCAAGTTCGTGGGGCCCACTTCTATGCTACAAAGCTCTTTATTTTTATATTCTTTTGCTTTTGTTGTGATCGCTCTTTTCCTCGGGTTTCCACGATAAAACCATGTGAAACTTTGTTCGTTGGACCTCCTTTATCTTCTAATAGATCAGAGTCCTTGACATTGAGATTTATCGCTACTCGGTTCATATCATTACGCGTACTTAAAGGTTATTGGGTCCTCAATACACGTCGTTCTCATCACTTCAAGTTAAAACCTTGAAGGTGAAATGTAAAACTTAGGTTCTAACCATAAGTCATTTAACAGTTAACCTCATTTGCTTGATACGTTTAGTTCGTTTGGCAAAAATCGATTGAAGTTAAGTTTCTTATACTCCATTAAACGCATTGCTAAGTCTTAATTACTCGTACTTAAAGGTTATTGGGTCCTCAATACACGTCGTTCTAATCACTTCAAGTTAAAACCTTGAAGGTGAAATAGATAACTTAGGTTCTAGCCACAAGTCATGTAATAGTTAACCTAATTTGCTTGATACATTTAGTTCTCTGGGAACAAATCGATTGAAGTCAAGTTTCTTATAGTTTATCAAACCCATCACTAGGTCATAATTACGCGTCCTTGAAAGTTATTGGGTCGTCTATACACATCGTTCTCATCACTTCAAGTTAAAACCTTGAAGGTGAAATGGATAACTTAGGTTTTAACCACAAGTCATGTAACAGTTAACCTCATTTGCTTGATACGTTCAGTTCGTTTGCAACAAATCGATTGAAGTGAAGTTTCTTATATTCCATCAAATGCATTACTAAGTGTTAATTACGCGTCCTTGAAGGTTATTGGGTCCTCAATACACGTCGTTCTCATCAGTTCAAGTTAAAACCTTGAAGGTGAAATATATAACTTAGGTTCTAACCACAAGTCATGTAACAGTTAACCTCATTTGCTTTATACGTTCATGTCGTTTGGAACAAATCGATTAAAGTGAAGTTTCTTATACTCCATCAAATGCATTACTAAATCTTAATTACACGTCCTTGAAGGTTATTAGGTCCTCAAAACACGTCGTTCTCATTACTTTACGTTAAAACCTTGAAGGCGAAATGTATAACTTAGGTGCTAACCGCAAGTCATGTAACAGTTAACCTCATTTGCTTCATAGGTTCAGTTCGTTTCGAATAAATTGATTGAAGTGAAGTTTCTTATACTCTATCAAACGCATTACTAAGTCTTAATTACGTGTCCTTGAAGGTTATTGGGTCCTCAACACACGTCGTTCTCAATACATTCAAGTTAAAACCTTGAAGGTGAAATGTATAAATTAGGTTATAACCACAAGTCATATAACAGTTAACCTCATTTGCTTGATATTTTCAGTTCTTTTTGAACAAATCGATTGAAGTGAAGTTTTTTATAGTTCATCAAACCCATCACTAAGTCTTAATTACGCGTGCGTGAAGGTTATTGGATCCTCAATACACGTCGTTCTCATCTCTTCATGTTAAAACCTTGAAGGCGAAACGGATAACTTAGGTCCTAACCAAAAGTAATGTAACAGTTAACCTCATTTGCTTGATACGTTTAGTTCTTTTAGAACAAATCGATTGTAGTGAAGTTTCCTATAGTTCATCAAACCCGTCACTAAGTGTTAATTACGCGTCCTTGAATGTTATTGGTATCTCAATACACGTTGTTCTCATCACTTCAAGTTAAAACCTTGAAGGTTAAATTGATAACTTAGGTTCTAGCCACATGTCATGTAATAGTTAACCTCAATTGCTTGATACGTTCAGTTCTTTTAGAATAAATCAATTGAAGTGAAGTTTCTTATAGTTTATCAAACCCATCACTAAGTCATAATTACGCGTCTTTGAAGGTTATTGGGTAGTCTATACACGTCGTTCTCATCACTTCAAGTTAAAACCTTAAAGGTGAAATGAATAACTTAGGTTCAAGCCACATGTCATGTAATAGTTAACCTCATTTGCTTGATACGTTCATTTCTTTTGGAACAAATCGATTGAAGTGAAGTTTCTTATAGTTTATCAAACCCATCACTAAGTCATAATTACGCGTCCTCAAAGGTTATTGGGTTGTCTATACACTCCGTTCTAATCACTTCAAGTTAAAACCTTGAAGGTGAAATTGATAACTTAGGTTCAAGCCACATGTCATGTAATAGTTAACGTCATTTGCTTGATACGTTCAGTTCATTTGGAACAAATCGATTGAAGTTAAGTTTCTTATACTCCATCAAACGCATTACTAAGTCTTAATTACGCGTCCTTGATGGTTATTGGGTCCTCAAAACACGTTGTTCTCATCACTTCACGTTAAAACCTTGAAGGTGAAATGTATAACTTAGGTTCTAACCACAAGTCATGTAACAGTTATCCTCATTTGCTTGATACGTTCAGTTCGTTTAGAACAAATCGATTAAAGTGAAGTTTCTTATACTCCATCAAACGCATTACTATGTCTTAATTACGTGCCCTTGAAGGTTATTGGATCCTCAATACACATCGTTCTCATCATTTCATGTTAAAAACCTTGAAGGTGAAATGTATAACTTAGGTTCTAACCACAAGTCATGTAACAGTTAACCTCATTTGCTTCATACGTTCAGTTCTATTTAAACAAATTGATTGAAGTGAAGTTTCTTATACTCCGTCAAACGCATTACTATGTCTTAATTACGCGTTCTTGATGGTTATTCGGTCCTCAAAACACGTCGTTCTCATCACTTCACGTTAAAACCTTGAAGGTAAAATGTATAACTTAGGTTCTAACCACAAGTCATGTAACAATTAAACTCATTTGCTAGATACGTTCTTTTCTTTTGGAACAAATCGATTGAAGTGAAGTTTCTTATAATCCATCAAACGAATTACTAAGTCTTAATTACGCTTCCTTGAAGGTTATTGGGTCCTCAATACACATCGTTCTCATCACTTTAAGTTAAAATCTTGCAGGTGAAATGTATAACTTAGTTTCTAACCACAAGTGATGTAATTGTTAATCTCATTTGCTTGATTCGTTCAGTTCTTTTGGAACAAATCGATTGAAGTAAAGTTTCTTATACTCCATCAAATGCATCACTAATTCCTAATTTCTCGTCCTTGAAGGTTATTGAGTCCTCAATACACGTCATTCTCATTACTTCAAGTTAAAAACTTGAAGGTGAAATGTATAACTTAGGTTCTAACAACAAATCAAGTAAAAGTTAACCTCATTTGCTTGATACGTTCAGTTCTTTTGGAACAAATAATTTGAAGTGAAGTTTCTTATACTCCATCAAACGCATTACTAAATCTTAATTACACGACCTTGAAGGTTATTGGGTCCTCAAAACACGTCGTTCTCATCACTTCACGTTAAAACCTTGAAGATGAAAGTTATAACTTAGGTTCTAACCACAAGTCATGTAACAGTTAACCTCATTTGCTTGATACGTTCAGTTCCTTTAGAACAAATTGATTGAAGTGAAGTTTTTTATAATCCATCAAATGCATTACTAAATCTTAATTAGTCGTCCTTGAAGGTTATTGGGTCCTCAATACACGTCGTTCTAATCACTTCAAGTTAAAACCTTAAAGGTGAAATGGATAACTTAGATTCTAACCACAAGTCATGTAACAGTTAACCTCATTTGCTTGATACGTTCAGTTCGTTTGGAACAAATCGATTGAAGTGAAGCTTCTTATGCACCATCAAACGCATTACTAGGTCTTAATTACGTGTCGTTGAAGGTTATTGGGTCCTCAATACACGTCGTTCTCATCACTTCAAGTTAAAACCTTGAAGGTGAAATGTATAACTTAGGTTCTAACCACAAGTCATGTAACAGTTAACCTCATTTGCTTGACACTTTCAAATCGTTTGGAACAAATCGATTGAAGTGAAGTTTCTTATACTCCATCGAACGCATTACTAAGTCTTAATTACGTGTCCTTGAAGGTTATTGGGTCCTCAAAACACGTCGTTCTCATCACTTCAAGTTTAAACCCTTGTAGGTGAATTGTATAACTTAGGTTCACAAGTCATGTAACAGTTAACCTCATTTGCTTCATACGTTCAGTTCTTTTTAAACAAATTGATTGAAGTGAAGTTTCTTATCATTCATCAAACGCATTACTAAGTCTTAATTACGCGTCCTTGATGGTTATTGGGTCCTTAAAACACGTCGTTCTCATCACTTAACATTAAAACCTTGAAGGTGAATTGTATAACTTTTGTTCTAACCACAAGTCATGTAACAGTTAACCTCATTTGCTTGATACGTTCGGTTCTTTTGGAACAAATTGATTGAAGTGAAGTTTCTTATACTCCATCAAACGCATTACTAAGTCTTAATTACGCTTCCTTGAAGGTTATTGGGTCCTCAATACACGTCGTTCTCATCACTTTAAGTTAAAACCTTGAAAGTGAAATGTATAACTTAGTTTCTAACCACAAGTCATGTAACTGTTAACTTCAGTTGCTTGATTCCTTTAGTTCTTTTGGAACAAATCTATCGAAGTGAAGTTTCTTATACTCCATCAAACGCATTACTAAATCTTAATTACGCGTCCTTGAATGTTATTGAGTCCTCAATACACGTCGTTCTCATCACTTCAAGTTAAACCTTGAAGGTGAAATGTATAACTTAGGTTCTAACCACAAGTCATGTAACAGTTAACCTCATTTGCTTGACACGTTTAGTTCGTTTGGAACAAATCGATTGAAGTGAAGTTTCTTATACTCCATCAAACGCATTACTAAGTCTTAATTACGCGTCCTTGAAGGTTATTGGGTCCTCAAAACACGTCGTTCTCATCACTTCAGGTTGAAAACCTTGAAGGTGAAATGTATAACTTAGGTTCTAACCACAAGTCATGTAACAGTTAACCTTATTTGTTTCATACGTTCAGTTCTTTTTGAACAAATTGATTGAAGTAAAGTTTCTTATACTCCATCAAATGCATTACTAAGTCTTAATTACGCGTCCTTGATGGTTATTTGGTCCTCAAAACACGTCGTTCTCATCATTTCACGTTAAAACCTTGAAGGTGAAATGGATAACTTAGGTTCTAGCCACAAGTCATGTAATAGTTTACCTCATTTGCTTGATATGTTCAGTTCTTTTGAAACAAATCAATTGAATTGAAGTTTCTTATAGTTTATCAAACCCATCACTAAGTCATAATTACGCATCCTTGAAGGTTATTGGGTCGTCTATACACGTCGTTCTCATCACTTCAAGTTAAAACCTTGAAGGTGAAACGGATAACTTAGGTTCGAACCACAAGTCTTGTAACTGTTAATCTCATTTGCTTGATACGTTCTGTTCTTTTGGAACAAATCTGTGACGACCGACATGTGTCGTGCGTGTTTACATTCATTCATCATTCGACTATTCGTTTTCTTTCGTTTCGCTCATTAGAGATTGGACTCGGTCGTTCAATCCATTTCTATCGACATTCAGGATCCAACTTAAACGTACCCAAAATGACTCATCTAAGGTTTCAATCCTTTAATCTTACTTGTTTAGAGACAATTAAACTTATTCGGCGGAAGACTACTGTGCGTGGAAGACTCGTTACAAGATAAAAATTAACCAAAATCCCAAGTATAACACTATAAACAGCACTCTGGTCGAACCCCAGAGCTTTCAGTCGACACTTCATAATAGTGGTCGACCCCTAAAAAGGTTTTGGTTTTTGTTTGTACTTAAACCGGTTGACACCTTGCAATAGCGGTCGACACCTTGCAATAGCGGTCGACCCCTAGTCTAAGTAGTCGACACTTCAAAAACAGTTTTGCTCTCGGGTTGCATTCCTTTGTAAGTTCGATCGACACCTTGCAATAGCGGTCGACCCCTAGTCTAAGTGGTTGACACTTCAAAAACAGTTTTGCTCTCGGGTTGCATTCCTTTGTATGTTCGGTCGACACCTTGCAATAGTGGTCGACCCTTGCATGGCAAGGTGTCTACCCCTACAAGCACAGGTCAACCCCTGCAAAGCCAATTTTTACGTTTTGTACATAATCAACACCTCCAATCACTTCCAAATTTAACCAACTCTACCTATTCAATATTAATTCCACCCCTATCCATAAACCAAACATTCAACTTCATCAAATCCTAACACGAAACTTCAATTTCAACTCAAAACCATAAACCTACTTTCAGAACATCAAAACTCATCCAAAATCCATTCTATTTCATCAAGATATCCACAATCATCAATATTCATCCAAATATACATCAAACATCAATATCCTATCCATTTCATCCACATCCGTCCATACATAGCGGAAGCTATCAAAATCATCAAAATCACGGTTTATAACCTATCTAGATACCAAGCACCCTAATATGAATTTCTATACATTTCATCACGTATTATCACCCATCCGCCCATTTCAACCCAAAGTAACTCAAAATACACAACCTATAGCTACCATGGGTCGTGTGTACATCGACTACGCCGGCCGCTCCCATGAACATCCTCATTCAAGCTGCAGGTTCGTCAGGTGGAGAGACATCGTCCTCACCTTGCTCGTAGTCACCTACACCATAAAGACACCTATGAGATAAAAATCTCGGCAAGTTCTATGTAAATGCATATGCATGATCATGTATGCAATGAAAGCCGTCCATGTCATTTCTTTTATCAGTACGTGTCAGTCTATGGTTATCCGAAACGCTCGACAGATGGATAGGGCACATCAAGCGGTTAGACAACCCACACCATCTGAAGGAGGAAAACCCGCTCACCACGGAACGCCGAGTCTGAACCTCATCCTTGATAACCCCATGCCATGGTTGTTTACTGTGATATTTTACTTGCCTTTACATGCATTTCCTTTTTCATAAAAACGATGCGAAATTCATTTTCATGACGTTTTACAAACCGTGATGCATGAACAATTCAATGAACAATAAAGCATACATGATGAGCATACCATCAAAACCTTACAATTACCATCAAAACATCACAATACTTAACCTATAAAATAACTGAATCCTAACTACCCAACCAAAGCAATTAAACAAACAATGCATCAAACAATCCTCAACACAATTTCTTATGGTGTAGGCAAAATCGGCCAAGTAAGTCACGAAAACTTACCTCTCGTCCCGTGCACACCGAGCTTCTCGTCTCGAGCTTGATCACCTAAATCAATTCATAGCGTCCTTTGTTAAAACCGAGCTTAAACATAAAATCTCAGAAATTTACGAAACTCCTAACTAAAGGAAATTTCCTAAAACTTTAATAACTCCTCTCTCGGGCATTTCATCGAGCAACTTATGCTCACAAACAACAATCCTCCATTAATGGATGTTTTCCAAAGCTCCATACCCGATTTTTCAATCAAATGCAAAATACACTGGAACGTTTCACCTAATAATGTTCAATAATCACTAATAAAGCAATAACTAACCATTCCTAACCTAACCCAGTTGTTTTCAACGAAATCCAACAAAACCCTAACAACTTACAATGCTAGAAATCGAGAATGACGGCCAGAAAACTATAGATTCTTACCAAGAATCGTGAGGGGAGAAGAAATCTTGAAGGAACCTTGAAGGCTGGAGGAGGAACCGATGAAGATGGTGGAGAATCGTGGAAGAGAAGCAAAAATCGGCGTGGGAGGAAAAATTTGGAGAAAAACGTTAAGTGTGGGGAAGAAGAAAGGGTTTGTGTATTTAATTAATCTTGACTTGTCAAATGACAAGTTTGCCCCTCCATTAGATTCCCTATTTACCTCATTGTTTGTCTCTCGGTTCGTTTTCTCCAAATTTCTTTATTTCTACAATAATTCTCATTTATTTCTAGAGCTCTAATAGAACTTTCCGTTCGCCAAACGGACATAATTTGCTATTTCTACAAATTAAATCACAATAAGGTCAAAACCGAAAACTTAAGCATTATATTTCGGTTTGATCTTCTTAAATTCCCATAATTCCTCTAAAATTCATATTAATTATGAGGATTCCAATAAAAACGCTCGATTCGCAAAACAGACATATTTCGATTATTTAAAGAAAATGCCATTGCGCGTGAAATTAAAAAACCAGTAAAACCGGGAGTTACAAAATCGATTGAATTGAAGTTTCTTATAGTTTATCAAACCCATCACTAGGTCATAATTACGCATCCTTGAAAGTTATTGGGTTGTCTATACACGTCGTTCTCATCACTTCAAGTTAAAACCTTGAAGGTGAAATGAATAACTTAGGTTCTAACCACAAGTCATGTAATAGTTAACCTCATTTGCTTGATACGTTCAATTCGTTTGGAACAAATAGATTGAAGTGAAGTTTTTTATACTCCATCAAACGCATTACTAAGTCTTAATTACGCGTCCTTGAATGTTATTTGGTCCTCAATACACGTAGTTCTCATCACTTCAAATTAAAACTTTGAAGGTGAAATGTATAATTTAGGTTCTAACCACAAGTCATGTAACAGTTAACCTCATTTGCTTGATACGTTCAGTTCTTTTGAAACAGATCGAGTGAAGTGAAGTTTCTTATACTCCATCAAACGCATTACTAAGTCTTAATTACGTGTGCTTGAAGGTTATTGGGTTCTCAATACACGTCGTTCTCATCACTTCAAGTCAATACCTTGAAGTTGAAATAGATAACTTACGTTCTAACCACAAGTCATTTAACAGTTAACCTCATTTACTTGATACGTTAAGTTCTTTTGGAACAAATCGATTGAAGTGAAGTTTCTTATAGTTTAACAAACCCATCACTAAGTCATAATTACGCGTCCTTGAAGGTTATTGGGTCGTCAATACACGTCTTTCTCATCACTTCAAGTTAAATCCTTGCAGGTGAAATGGATAACTTAGGTTCTAACCACAAGTCATGTAACAGTTAACTTCATATGCTTGATACGGTAAGTTCGTTTGGAATAAATCGATTGAAGTGAAGTTTCTTATACTCCATCAAACGCATTACTAAGTCTTAATTAAGCGTCCTTGAAGGTTATTGGGTCCTCAATACACGTCGTTCTCAACACATCAAGTTAAAACCTTGAAAGTGAAATGGATAACTTAGGTTCTAAACACAAGTCATGTAACAGTTAACTTCTTTTGCTTGATACGTTCAGTTCGTTTGGAACAAATCGATTGAAGTTAAGTTACTTATACTACATCAAACGCATTACTAAGTTTTAATTACGCGTCCTTGAAGACTATTGGGTCCTCAATACACGTCGTTCTCATCACTTCAAGTTAAAACCATGAAGGTTAGATATACAACTTAAGTTCTAACCACAAGTCATGTAACAATTAATCTCATTTTGCTTGACACGTTCAGTTCGTTTGGATCAAATCGATTGAAGTGAAGTTTCTTATATTCCATCAAACGCATTTCTAAGTCTTAATTACTTGTCCTTGAACGTTATTGGGTCCTCAATAAACATCGTTCTCATCACTTCAAGTTAAAACCTTGAAGGTGAAATGTATAACTTAGGTTCTAACCACAAGTGATGTAACAGTTAACCTCAATTGCTTGATACGTTCAGTTCTTTTGGAAAAAATCGATTGGAGTGAAGTTTCTTATAGTTAATCAAACCCATCACTAAGTCTTAATTACGCGTCCTTGAAGGTTATTGGGTCCTCAATACACGTCGTCCTCATCACTTCAAGTTAAAACCTTGAAGGTGAAATGGATAACTTAGGTTCTAACCACAAGTCAAGTAACAGTTAACCTCATTTGCTTGACACGTTCAGTTTGTTTGGAACAAATCGATTGAAGTAAAGTTTCTCATACTCCATCAAACGCATTACTAATTATTAAATACGCGTCCTTGAAGGTTATTGCGTCCTCAATACACGTCGTTCTCATAACTTCAAGTTAAAACCTTGAAGCTGAAATGAATAACTTAGGTTCTAACCACATATCATGTAATAGTACTCATTTTCCTTATACGTTCAGTTCTTTTGGAACAAATCGATTGAAGTGAAGTTTCTTCTACTCCATCAAACGCATTACTAAGTCTTAATTACGCGTCCTTGAAGGTTATTGGTTCCTCAATACACCTCGTTCTTATCACTTCAAGTTAAAACCTTGAAGGTGAAATGGATAACTTAGGTTCTAACCACAAGTCATTTAACAGTTAACCTCATTTGCTTCATACGTTCAGTTCTTTTTGAACAAATGATTGAAGTGAACTTTCTTATTCTCCATCAAATGCATTACTAAGTCTTAATTAAGCGTCCTTGATTGTTATTGGGTCCTCAAAACACGTCGTTCTTATCACTTCACAGTAAAACCTTGAAGGTGAAATTTATAACTTAGGTTCTAACCACAAGTCATGTAACAGTTAACCTCATTTGCTTCATACGTTCAGTTCGTTTAGGAACAAATCGATTGACGTGAAGTTTCTTATACTCCATCAAACGCATTACTAAGTCTTAATTACGCGTCCTTGATGGTCATTGGGTCCTCAAAACAAGTCATTCTCATCACTTCATGTTAAAACCTTGAAAGTGAAATATATAACTTAGGTTCTAACCACAAGTCATGTAACAGTTAACCTCATTTGCTTCATACGTTTAGTTCGTTTTGGAACAAATCGATTGAAGTGAAGTTTCTTATACTCCATAAAACGCATTACTAAGTCTTAATTATGCGTCCTTGAAGGTTATTGGGTCCTCAATACACGTCGTTCTCATCACTTCAAGTTAAAACCTTGAAGGTGAAATGTATAACTTAGGTTCTAACCACAAGTCATGTAACAGTTAACCTCATTTGCTTGATACGTTTAGTTCTTTTGGAAGAAATCGATTAAAGTGAAGTGTCTTATAGTTCATCAAACCCATCACTATGTCATAATTACGCGTCCTTGAAGGTTATTAGGTCTTCAATACACGTCGTTCTCATCACTTCAAATTAAAACCTTGAAGGTGAAATGGATAACTTAGGTTTTAACCACAAGTCATGTAACAGTTAACCTCATTTGCTTGATACGTTCAATTCGTTTGGAACAAATCGATTGAAGTGAAGTTTCTCATATTCCATCAAACGCATTACTAATTCTTGATTACGCGTCCTTGAAGGTTATTGGGTCATCAATACACGTCGTTCTCATCACTTCAAGTTAAAACCTTGAAGGTGAAATGGATAACTTAGGTTCTAACCACAAGTCATGGAACAGTTTACCTCATTTGCTTGATACGTTAAGTTCGTTTTGAATAAATCGATTAAAGTGAAGTTTCTTATACTCCATCAAACTCATTACTAAGTCTTAATTACGCGTCCTTGAAGGTTATTGGGTCCTCAATACACGTCGTTCTCATCACTTCAAGTTAAAACCTTGAAGGCCAAATGGATAACTTAGGTTCTAAACACACGTCATGGAACAGTTAACCTCATTTGCTTGATACGTTCAGTTCGTTTGGAACAAATCGATTGAAGTGAAGTTTGTTATACTCCATCAAATGCATTACTAAGTTTTAATTACGCGTCCTTGAAAGCTATTGGGTCCTCAATACACGTCGTTCTCATCACTTCAAGTTAAAATCTTGATGGTGAAATTTATAACTTAGGTGCTTACCACAAGTCATGTAACTGTTAACCTCATTTTGCTTGACACGTTCAGTTCGTTTGGATCAAATCGATTGAAGTGAAGTTTCTTATATTCCATCAAACGCATTTCTAAGTCTTAATTACGTGTCCTTGAAGGTTATTGGGTCCTCAATAAACGTCGTTCTCATCACTTCAAGTTAAAACCTTGAAGGTGAAATGTGTAACTTAGGTTCTACTCACAAGTGATGTAATAGTTAACCTCATTTGCTTGATACGTTGAGTTCTTTTGGAAAAAATCGATTGGAGTGAAGTTTCTTATATTTCATCAAACCCATCACTAAGTCTTAATTACACGTCCTAGAAGGTTATGGGGTCCTCAATACACGTCGTTCTCATCACTTCAAGTTAAAACCTTGAAGTTGACATGGATAACTTAGGTTCTAACCACAAGTTAAGTAACAGTTAACCTCATTTGCTTGACACGTTAAGTTCGTTTAGAACAAATCGATTGAAGTAAAGTTTCTCATACTCCATCAAACGCATTATAAGTATTAAATACGCGTCCTTGAAGGTTATTGCGTCCTCAATACACGTCGTTCTCATAACTTCAAGTTAAAACCTTGAAGCTGAAATGAATAACTTAGGTTCTAACCACATATCATGTAACAGTACTCTTTTGCTTGATACGTTCAGTTCTTTTGGAACAAATCGATTGAACTGAAGTTTCTTATACTCCATCAAACGCATTACTCAGTCTTAATTACGTGTCCTTGAAGGTTATTGTTTCCTCAATACACCTCGTTCTTATCACTTCAAGTTAAAATCTTGAAGGTGAAATTGATAAGTTAGGTTCTAACCACAAGTCATGTAACAGTTAACCTCATTTGCTTCATACGTTCAGTTCTTTTTGTACAAATCGATTGAAATGCAGTTTGTTATACTCCATCAAACGTATTACTAAGTCTTAATTACGCGTCCTTGATGGTTATTGGGTCCTCAAAACACGTCGTTCTCATCACTTCACGTTAAAACCTTGAAGGTGACATGTATAACTTAGGTTCTAACCACAAGTAATGTAACAGTTAACCTCATTTGCTTCATACGTTCAGTTCGTTTTAGAACAAATCGATTGAAGTGAAGTTTCTTATACTCCATCAAACGCATTACTAAGTCTTAATTACGAGTCCTTTATGGTTATTGGGTCCTCAAAACACGTCATTCTCATCCTTTAACGTTAAAACCTTGAAGGTGAAATGTATAACTTAAGTTCTAACCACAAGTCATGTAACAGTTAACCTCATTTGCTTGATACGTTCAGTTCTTTTGGAACAAATCGATTGAAGTGAAGTTTCTTATATTTCATCAAATCCATCAGTAAGTCTTAATTACGCGTCCTTGAAGGTTATTGTGTCCTCAATACACGTCGTTCTCATCACTTCAAGTTAAAACCTTGAAGGTGAAATGTATAACTTAGGTTATAACCACAAGTCATGTAACAGTTAACCTCATTTGCTTGATGCGTTCAGTTCTTTTGGAAGAATCGATTAAAGTGAAGTGTCTTATAGTTCATCAAACCCATCACTAAGTCATAATTACGCGTCCTTGAAGGTTATTAGGTCCTCAATACACGTCGTTCTCATCACTTCAAGTTAAAACCTTGAAGCTGAAATGAATAACTTATGTTCTAACCACATGTCATGCAACAGTACTCATTTGCTTGATACGTTAAGTTCTTTTGGAACAAATCGATTGAAGTGAAGTTTCTGATACTCCATCAAACGCATTAATAAGTCTTAATTTCGCAAACTTGAAGGTTATTGGTTCCTCAATACACCTCGTTCTTATCACTTCAAGTTAAAACCTTGAAGTTGAAATGGATAACTTAGGTTCGAACCACATGTTATGTAACAGTTAACCTCATCTGCTTCATACGTTCAGTTCCTTTTGAATAAATCGATTGAAGTGAAGTTTATTATACTCCATCATACGCATTACTATGTCTTAATTATGCGTCCTTGATGGTTATTGGGTCCTCAAAACACGTCGTTCTCATCACTTCACGTTAAAACCTTGAAGGTGAAATGTATAACTTAGGTTCTAACCACAAGTCATGTAACAGTTAACCTCATTTGCTTGATACGTTCAGTTCTTTTGGAACAAATCGTTTAAAGCGAAGTGTCTTATAGTTACTAAGTCATAATTACGCGTCCCTGAAGGTTATTAGGTCCTCAATACACATCGTTATTATTACTTCAAGTTAAAACCTTGATGTTGAAATGGATAACTTGGGTTTTAACCACAAGTCATGTAACAGTTAACCTCATTTGCTTGATACGTTAAGTTCGTTTGGAACAAATCGATTGAAGTGAAGTTTCTCATACTCCATCAAACGCATTACTAATTCTTAATTACGCGTCCTTGAAGGTTATTGGGTCGTCAATACACATCGTTCTCATCACTTCAAGTTAAAACCTTGATGGTGAAATAGATAACTTAGATTCTAACTACAAGTTATGTAGCAGTTAACCTCATTTGCTTGATACGTTAAGTTCGTTTGGAACAAATCGATTAAAGTGAAGATTCTTATACTCCATCAAACGCATTACTAAGTCTTAATTACGCGTCCTTGAAGGTTATTGGGTCCTCAATACACGTCGTTCACATCGTTTCAAGTTAAAACCTTGAAGGTAAAATGGATAACTTAGGTTCTAAACACAAGTCATGTAACAATTAACCTCATTTGCTTGATACGTTCAGTTCTTTTGAAACAAATCGAGTGAAGTGAAGTTTCTTATACTGCATCAAACGCATTACTAAGTCTTAATTACGCGTCCTTGAAGGTTATTGGGTCCTCAATACACATCGTTCTCATCACTTCACGTTAAAACCTTGATGGTGAAATGAATAACTTAGGTTCTAACCATAAGTTACGTAACAGTTAACCTCATTTGCTTGATACGTTAAGTTCGTTTGGAACAAATCTATTAAAGTAAAGATTCTTATACTCCATTAAACGCATTACTAAGTCTTAATTACGCGTCCTTGAAGGTTATTGGGTCCTCAATACACGTCCTTCACATCATTTCTAGTTAAAACCTTGAACGTGAAATGGATAACTTAGATTCTAAACACAATTCATGTAACAGTTAACCTCATTTGCTTGATACGTTCAGTTTGTTTGGAACAAATCGATTGAAGTGAAGTTTCTTATACTCCATCAAACGCATTACTAAGTGTTAATTACGCGTCCTTGAAGGCTATTGGTCCTCAATACACGTCGTTCTCATCACTTCAAGTTAAAACCTTGAACGTGAGATTTATAACTTAAGTTCTAACCAGAAGTCATGTAACAGTTAACCTCATTTTGCTTGACACGTTCAGTTTAATTGGATCAAATCGATTGAAGTGAAGTTTCTTATATTCCATCAAACGCATTTCTAAGACTTAATTACGCGTCCTTGAAGGTTATTGGGTCCTCAATAAACATCGTTCTCATCACTTCAAGTTAAAACCTTGAAGGTGAAATGTATAACTTAGGTTTTAACTACAAATCATGTAACAGTTAACCTCATTTGCTTCATACATTCAGTTCGTTTTGGAACAAATCGATTGAAGTGAAGTTGCTTATACTCCATCAAACGCATTACTAAGTCTTAATTACGCGTCCTTGAAGGTTATTGGGTCCTAAATACAAGTCGTCTTCATCACTTCAAGTTAAAACCTTGAAGGTGAAATTGATAACTTAGGTTCTAACCACAAGTTAAGTAACAGTTAACCTCATTTGCTTGACACGTTCAGTTCGTTTGGAAAAAATCGATTGTAGTAAAGTTTCTCATACTCCATCAAACGCATTACTAAGTCTTAAATACGCATCCTTGAAGGTTATTGCGTCCTCATACATGTCGTTTTCATCACTTCAAGTTAAAACCTTGAAGCTGAAATGAATAACTTAGGTTCTAACCACATGTCATATAACAGTACTCATTTGCTTGATACGTTCAGTTCTTTTGGAACAAATCGATTGAAGTGAAGTTTCTGATACTCCATCAAACGCATTAATAAGTCTTAATTTCGCAAACTTGAAGGTTATTGGTTCCTCAATACACCTCGTTCTTATCACTTCAAGTTAAAACCTTGAAGTTGAAATGGATAACTTAGGTTCGAACCACATGTTATGTAACAGTTAACCTCATCTGCTTCATACGTTCAGTTCCTTTTGAATAAATCGATTGAAGTGAAGTTTATTATACTCCATCATACGCATTACTATGTCTTAATTATGCGTCCTTGATGGTTATTGGGTCCTCAAAACACGTCGTTCTCATCACTTCACGTTAAAACCTTGAAGGTGAAATGTATAACTTAGGTTCTAACCACAAGTCATGTAACAGTTAACCTCATTTGCTTGATACGTTCAGTTCTTTTGGAACAAATCGTTTAAAGCGAAGTGTCTTATAGTTACTAAGTCATAATTACGCGTCCCTGAAGGTTATTAGGTCCTCAATACACATCGTTATCATTACTTCAAGTTAAAACCTTGATGTTAAAATGGATAACTTGGGTTTTAACCACAAGTCATGTAACAGTTAACCTCATTTGCTTGATACGTTAAATTCGTTTGGAACAAATCGATTGAAGTGAAGTTTCTCATACTCCATCAAACGCATTACTAATTCTTAATTACGCGTCCTTGAAGGTTATTGGGTCCTCAATACACGTCGTTCACATCACTTCAAGTTAAAACCTTGAACGTGAAATGGATAACTTAGGTTCTAACCACAGGTCATGTAACAGTTAACCTCATTTGCTTGATACGTTCAGTTCGTTTGGAACAAATCGATTGAATTGAAGTTTCTTATACACCATCAAAAGCATTGCTAATTCTTAATTACGCTTCCTTGAAGGCTATTTGGTCCTCAATACACGTCGTTCTCATCTCTTCAAGTTAAAACCTTGATGGTGAAATGGATAACTTAGGTTCTAACAACAAGTCATGTAACCGTTAACCTCATTTGCTTGATAAGTTTAGTTTATTTGGAACAAATCGATTGAAGTCAAGTTTCTCATACTTCATCAAATGCATTTTAAGTCTTAATTACCTGTCCTTGAAGGTTATTGGTTCCTCAATACACCTCGTTCTCATCACTTCAAGTTAAAACCTTGAAGGTGAAATGGATAACTTAGGTTCTAACCACAAGTCATGTAACAGTTAACCTCATTTGCTTCATACATTCAGTTTTTTTTGAACAAATCGATTGAAGAGAAGTTTCTTATACTCCCTCAAACGCATTACTAAGTCTTAATTATGCGTCTTTGATGGTTATTGAGTCCTCAGAACACGTAGTTCTTAGAACTTCACGTTAAAATCTTGAAGGTGAAATGTATAACTTAGGTTCGAACCATAAGTCATGTAACAGTTAACCTCATTTGCTTGATAAGTTAAGTTCGTTTGGAACAAATCGATTAAAGTGAAGTTTCTTATACTCCATCAAACGAATTACTAAGTCTTAATTACGCGTCCTTGAAGGTTATTGGGTCCTCAATACACGTCGTTCTCATCACTTCAAAGCAATACCTTGAAGGTGAAATGGATAACTTAGGTTCTAACCAAAAGTCATGTAACAGTTAACCTCATTTGCTTGATAATTTAAAGTTCTTTTGGAACAAATCGATTGAAGTTAAGTTTCCTATAGTTCATCAAACCCATCACTAAGTCTTAATTACGCGTTCTTGAAGGTTATTGGTTTCTCAATACGCGTAGTTCTCATCACTTCAAGTTAAAACCTTGAGGGTGAAATGGACAACTTAGGTTTTAACCACAAATCATGTAACAGTTAACCTCATTTGCTTGATACGTTCAGTTCGTTTGGAACAAATCGATTGAAGTGAAGTTTCTTATACTCCATCAAACGTATTACTAAGTCTTAATTACGCGTCCTTGAAGGTTATTGGATCGTCAATACACGTCGTTCTCATCACTTTAAGTCAATACCTTGAAGGTGAAATGGATAACTTACGTTCTAACTGTAACACCCAACATTTTCAGCCAGGTTATTTTCCTAACGGAATTAACTGTCACCTTTATTGTTGATCTTTAATTTAAATTTTAATGCCTAAGCTTATTTGGTTTCTATTTGTGTGGTGGCAGAACCATAATTAAAAGGGATTTTATTTAGTGTAAAAAGAAAATAGAAACCTTAAACCTCACTTAAATCCCACTGTAGCCGACATTCTCTCTCGGCGATTCCCGTGCTTCCAGAGCTCTTTCTCTGCCGGCGACTACCTCTTTGGCGATCGATTCCTCCAGCCTCCACTCCGATAACCTACATTCGAGGTAAGATTTAGACAATGTAGTTGCCGAGTGATTATTTGGAACTCTGTTTTCAACTAGAACCCAATGTTTCAAGATTCTTTAATGGCCGAATAATAGGAACATTTATAATCGGTGTTTGGTAATAGCATTCATGATTCGAATCTGGACTTTAAGATAACCGACTGAAACTAGTGGTTAAGTTGAATTAGGCTATTTTAGATTTTGGAAACTTAGTCCGCAAACAAGGTGCTCGGCTGAAAGGACTCAGGAATACAGATTCTAGGATGACATTTAGTTAGGACTTTTCTAGCTTTGATTTCAAAATATTTAGGATCTATTTTAACTCTGAAATGTGAAATGATATCAGGTGAAGAAGTTTGAACTGTAGTGCATGAATTTGCTAAGGAAGCCAGGTAAGTGAATGTATTAAGATTTCCGGCCATTAGGGCCCCACATCTTAAGGGTACTAAGTTAGTTATGTGTTTGATGTTTGTTTTAAGTTAGTAAGATGGTTTGTACTTGGATGATTTACGGATGTTTGAGAACTATGTTATGTGGTATTCTGATAGAGTCTATGAAGTCAACTGTCTAGTATGATATTTTCCATAGTCTGATGATTTAAGAACATTCATGTCATGCATCATGATTTACTTCTCAAGCATATGAAAATGATTTATGAGCATGTTTTCCCTCATGAACATGATATGAGAATGAATATGAAACTTATGCAACCGGATTAAGTGAGGGTTGGGGGCGGTTTGACATATGTCATTGTCCAAAGAGAAGGACCATGAATACGGCCCGAAAACGAACTATGTACACTTGCACTGTCATCTCCCCTTTACGGCACAAATCCTCCCTTAATCCATATGATGAAAGAGATGAACAAGAACATGAATAAGAACAAGAAAAGAGCATGAAATGAACATGATCATGATTTACTTGCAACTATACATTCACATATACATGTTAGTATTGCATTACTTACTAAGCATTAGGCTTATAGTTTAAACCTTATGATGTAGGTGACGAAATATCAGGTGAGGATTACAAAGTTAATGAGGTTAACTGTTACATAACTTGTGGTTAGAACCTAAGTTATTCATTTCACCTTCAAGGTTTTAACATTAAGTGATGAGAACGACGTGTATTGAGGACCCAGTAACCTTTAAGGACGCGTAAGTAAGACTTAGTGATCGGTTTGATGAACTATGAGAAACGTCACTTCAATTGATTTGTTCCAAACGAAATTAACGTATCAAGCAAATGAGGTTAATTGTTACATGACTTGTGGTTAGAACCTAAGTTATTCATTTCACCTTCAAGGTTTTACTTGAAGTGATGAGAACGACGTGTATTGAGGACCCATTAACCTTAAAGGACGCATAATTAAGACTTAGTAATGCGTTTGATAGAGTATAAGAAACTTCACTTCAATCGATTTGTTCCAAACCAACTGAACGTGTCAAGCAAATGAGGTTAACTGTTACATGACTTGTGGTTATAACCTAAGTTATCAATTTCACCTTCAAGATTTTAACTTGAAGTGATGAGAACGACATGTATTGAGGACCCAATAACCTTCAAGGAAGCATAATTAAGACTAAGTAATGCGGTTGATAGAATATAAGAAACTTCACTTCAATCGATTTGTTTCAAACGAACATAACGTGTCAAGCAAATGAGGTTAACTGTTATATAACTTTTGGTTAGAACCTAAATTATCCATTTCACTTTCAAGGTTTTAACTTGAAGTGATGAGAACCACGTGTATTGAGGAACCAATAACCTTCAAGAACGCGTATTTAAGACCTAGTAATGCGTTTGATGGATTATAAGAAACTTCACTTCAATCGATTTATTTCAGATGAACTGAACGTCTCAAGCAAATGAGGTTAACTGTTACATGACTTGTGGTTAGAACCTAAGTTATACCTTTCACCATCAAGTTTTTAACTTGAAGTGATGAGAACTTTGTGTATTGAGGACCCAAAAACCTTCAAGGACGCGTAATTAAGACTTAGTAATACGTTTGATGGAGTAAAAGAAACTTCACTTCATTCGATTTGTTCCAAACGAACTGAACGTGTCAAGCAAATGAGGTTAACTGTTACATGACTTGTGGTTAGAACCTAAGTTATCCATTTCACGTTCAAGGTTTTAACTTGAAGTGATGTGAACGACGTGTATTGAGGACCCAATAACCTTCAAGGACGCGTAATTAAGACTTAGTAATGCGTTTAATGGAGTATAAGAAACTTCACTTCAATCGATTTGTTCCAAAATAACTGAACGTATCAAGGAAATGAGGTTAACTGTTACATGACTTGTGGTTAGAACGTAAGTTATCCATTTCACCTCTAAGTTATTGACTTGAAGTGATGAGAACGACGTGTATTGAGGACCCAATAACCTTCAGGGACGCGTAATTAAGACTTAGTAATGCGTTTCATGGAGTATAAGAAACTTCACTTCAATCGATTTGTTCCAAACGAATTGAACGTATCAAGCAAATGAGGTTAACTGTTACATGACTTGTGTTTAGAACCTAGGTTATCCATTTAACCTTCAAGGTTTTAACTTGAAGTGATGGGAACGACGTGTATTGAGGACCCAATAATCTTCAAGGACGCGTAATTAAGACTTAGTAATGTGTTTGATGGAGTATAAGAAACTTCACTTCAATTGATTTGTTCCAAACGAACTGACCGTATAAAGCAAATGAGGTTAACTGTTACATGACTTGTGGTTAGAACCTAAGTTATCCATTTAACCTTCAAGGTTTTAACTTGAAGTGATGAGAACGACGTGTATTGACGACCCAATAACCTTCAAGGATTCGTAATTAAGAATTAGTAATGCGTTTGATGGAGTATGAGAAACTTCAATTCAATCGATTTGTTCCAAACGAACTTAACGTATCAAGCAAATGAGGTTAACTGTTACATGACTGTGGTTAAAACAAAAGTAATCCATTTCACCTTCAAGGTTTTAACTTGAAGTGATGAGAACGACGTGTATTAATGACGTAATAACCTTCTAGGACGCGTAATTATGACTTAGTGATGAATTTGATGAACTATAAGACAATTCACTTTAATCGATTTGTTCCAAAAGAACTGAACGTATCAAGCAAAAGAGGTTAACTGTTACATGACTTGTTGTTAGAACCTAATTTATACATTTCACCTTCAAGGTTTTAACTTGAAGTTATGAGAACCAAGTGTATTGAGGACCCATTAACCTTCAAGGACGAGTAATTAAGACTTAGTAATGCGTTTGATGGAGTATAAGAAACTTCACTTCAATCGATTTTTTCCAAGCGAACAGAACGTATCAGGCAAAAGAGGTTAACTGTTACATGACTTGTGCCTAGAACCTAAGTTATCCATTTCACCTTCTGAGGTTTTAACTTGAAGCGATGAGAACGACGTGTATTGAGGACCTAATAGCCTTCAAGGACGCGTAATTAAGACTTAGTAATGCGTTTGATGGAGTATAAGAAACTTCACTTCAATCGATTTGTTCCAAAAGAACCGAACGTGTCAAACAAATGAGATTAACTGTTACATGACGTGTGGTTATAACCTAAGTTATCCATTTCACCTTCAAGGTTTTAACTTCAAGTGATAAGAACGACATGTGTTGAGGACCCAATAACCTTCAACGACGCGTAATTAAGACTTAGTAATGTGGTTGATGGAGTGTAAGAAACTTCACTTCAATCGATTTGTTCCAAACGAACATAACGTGTCAAGCAAATGAGGTTCACTGTTACATTAATTTTGGTTAGAACCTAAATTATACATTTCACCTTCAAGGTTTTAACTTGAAGTGATGAGAACCACATGTATTGAGGACGCAATAACCTTCAAGAACACGTAATTAAGATCTAGTAATGCGTTTGATGGATTATAAGAAACTTCACTTCAATCGATTTATTCCAAATTTACTGAACGTCTCAAGCAAAAGAGGTTAACTGTTACATTACTTGTGGTTAGAACTTTAGTTATTCATTTCACCTTCAAGGTTTTAATTTGAAGTGATAAGAACGACATGTATTGAGGACCCATTAACCTTCAAGGACGCGTAATTAAGACTTAGTAATACGTTTAATTGAGTATAAGAAACTTCACTTCAATCATTTTGTTCCAAACGAACTGAACGTGTTAAGCAAATGAGGTTAACTGTCACATGACTTGTGGTTAAAACCTAAGTTATCCATTTCACCTTCAAGGTTTTAACTTGAAGTGATGAGAACCACGTGTATTGAGGACCCATTATTAACCTTCAAGGACGCGTAATTATGACTTAGTAATGCGTTTGATGGAGTATATAAAACTTCACTTCAATCGATTTGTTCCAAACGAATTGAACGTGTCAAGCAAATGAGGTTAACTGTTACATCACTTGTGGTTAAAACCTAAGTTATCCATTTCACCTTCAAGGTTTTAACTTAAAGTGATGAGAATGACGTGTATTGAGGACCCAATAACCTTAAAGGTCGCGTAATAAGGACTTAGTAATGCGGCTGACAGAGTATAAGAAACTTCACTTCAATCAATTTGTTCCAAATGAACTGAACGTATCAAGCAAATGAGGTTAACTGTTACATAACTTGTGGCTAGAACCAAAGTTATCCATTTCACCTTGAAGGTTTTAACTTAAAGTGATGAGAACGACGTGTATTAAGGACCCAATAACCTTCAAGGACGCTTAATAAGGACTTAGTAATGCGGTTGGTGGAGTATAAGAAACTTCACTTCAATCGATTTGTTCCAAACGAACTGAACGTAACAGGCAAAGGAGGTTAATTGCTACATGACTTTTGGTTAGAACCTAAGTTATCCATTTCACCTTTAAGGTTTTAACTTGAAGTGATGAGAATGACGTGTATTGAGGACCTAATAACCTTCAAGGATGCCTAATTAAGACTTAGTAATGGGTTTGATGAAACACAAGAAACTTCACTTCAATCGATTTTTTCCAAATGAACTGAACGTAACAAGCAAATGAGGTTAACTGTTACATGACATGTGGTTAGAACCAAAGTTATACATTTCACCTTCAAGGTTTTAACTTGTAGTGATGAGAACGACGTGTATTGAGGACCCAATAACCTGCAAGGACGCGTTAGTAATACTTAGTAATGCAGTTGATGAAGTATAAGAAAGTTCACTTCAATCGATTGGTTCCAAACGAACTGAACGTATCAGGCAAATGAGGTTAACTGTTACATGACTTGTGGCTAGAACCTAAGTTATCCATTTCACCTTCGAGTTTTTAACTTGAAGCGATGAGAACGACGTGTATTTAGGACCCAATAACCTTGAAGGCCGCGTAATTAAGACTTAGTAATACGTTTGATGGAGCATAAGAAACTTCACTTCAATCGATTTGTTCCAAACGAACTAAACATATCAAGCAAATGAGGTTAACTGTTACATTACTTGTGGTTAGAACCTAAGTTATTCATTTCACCTTCAAGGTTTTAACTTGAAGTAATGAGAACGACGTGTATTGAGGACCCAATAACCTTCAAGGACGCGTAATTAAAACTTAGTGATCGGATTGATGAACTATGAGAAACTTTACTTCTATCGATTTGTTCCAAAAGAACTGAACGTATCAAGCAAATGACGTTAACTGTTACATGACTTTTGGTTAGAACCTAAGCTCTACAATTCAGCATCAAGGTTTTAACTTGAAGTGATGAGAACGACGTGTATTGAGGACCCAATAACCTTCAAGGACGCGTAATTAAGACTTATTAATGCGTTTGATGGAGTATAAGAAACTTCATTTTATTCGATTTGTTCCAAATGAACTGAACGTATCAAGCAAATGAGGTTAACAGTTACACGACTTGTGGTTAAAACCTAAGTTATACATTTCACCTTCAAGGTTTTAATGTGAAGTGATGAGAATAACGTGTTTTAAGCAACCAATAACCTTCAAGGACACGTAATTAAGATTTAGTAATGTGTTTGATTGAGTATAAGAAACTTCACTTCAATCGATTTGTTCGAAAAGTACTAAACGTATAGAGCATATGAGGTTAACTGTTACATGATTTGTTGTGAGAACCTAAGTTATACATTTCACCTTCAAGGTTTTAACTTGAAGTGAAGAGAACGACGTGTATTGAGGACCTAATAACCTTCAATGACGCGTAATTAAGACTTAGTAATACGGTTGATGGAGTATAAGAAACTTCACTTCAATCGATTTGTTCCAAACGAATTGAAAGTAACAAGCAAATGTGGTTAACTGCTACATGAGTTGTGGTTAGAACCTAAGTTATTGATGTGGGCAAGGGTGGCATTGAAGAAGAATTGGGCCAAGAAGAATACTTAATGGAATTGAAAATACCAAATGGACCTATCACTAGAGCTCGGGCCAAGAAGCTTTAAGAAGAAGTCCAAAATAACTTATTTCAAGAACCAAGACCACTAGAAAAAATGGGCTTTAAAGTTATTATTGTGTTACAAATACAAATGGAGTTTGATTAGGCCTAAATGATCACCAATTCAGCAAAGAAGGCTCTAGAAGGAGTAATTTCGAAGTGACATCCACTAGGCATTTAATATTGTCATAGAGAAGGCCAAAGAGTGTTTTGATGGTTTCCAAAGAAGGCTGAACCTAGTCCATATTAGTAGCAAAGTTCTTTCTTATGTTTTCAAGGCTATTTAATGTCTATTCTAGGCTATTCTTGTAAGCCTATAAATACTTGGGAGTTCTTCATTGTAAGACACACTAGAATGAGAATTATCTTGTGAGAATTTCCTCCAAACTGTTCTTCTGTAGAACTTGCGGAAATTTCAAGTGCAACCACTTGATTTCCAACCCTTATAATATTGGTTTCTTGCTCTTCCATAGCAACGGGGTCAATATTCCTTTCTTGATACTATTGGTTTCTGGTTGTTACATAACCACGGGGTCATTAGTCACTAAACTTTGAAACTGTTGTTGGGCGATTCTGAAGTTGATTCCATCTATTGACGTTGGGTCTCACAACAAGTTTGTTGAGGTTTGCATCATTTGGTATCAGAGACTAGACATCCAATTGAGTTTTTGTTTATTGTCTAGTGCTTAATTTCTTTTTATTTCAATTTCCTCTTTGTTGTTGATCCATAATTTCATATCTTTGTTCTTGCTCCCATTGATAGTTTATCAAAAGAAAAAAAAAAGGCATCAAAACAACAATAAAAAAGGGACAAAAAAAAAGAAAAAAAAAAGAATTTTCTTTATTCTGTTATCAAATACTTTTTGTTTCACACTCCGTGGTATCAATCTTATTGTGACCATATTTCTTCCATTCCTTCCTTTATTTTGTGCCCCATTGCTTTCGTCTTTACTAAGAAATCTATATTTTAAGTGTGTTGCTTTTCATTTGTTTTGCTTTGATATTTACCTTGCTTAGTTTTTCTCAATAACTTTGAGGAGGAAAGTGAGTGGTAAAAGGCAAGAGTTGGAGAGCTTATTAGAGGGTAAAAGCCGAAATCTATGTGAGTAAACACGAGTGCTTGAGAACCATATTTGAGTGTATACACGTCAGGGAGAGGTGAGGTCCTTTTCTTTAAACTTTTACACAGATTCTACAGCATGTCTGAAAGAGAAGGTGAAGCAACGCCAATGGATAGCAATTTGGTCATCCAAGCCATGCAGCAACAATTCCAGAGGATGAATGTCCAATTTGAAGAGATTCGAGATCGATTGGATCGTAGTGATGAACGAATTAATCAAATTCAACAAGGTGCCATGCCCCAAGAAGGACATCTAACTAGACGACCCTTCTTTACTGCAGTTAATCCCGTGGGCGAATATGCTGAATAGTATGAGGATTTTTATGAAGTAGCCTCCATAAAAAGAGAAAGAGATCATAGGCCAAGACAAAGACGTCAATACCGAGAAAGAAATTTTACCGACAACAACACAGGTGCGATTAAACTCTCTATCCCATCATTTCAAGGTAAAAATGACCCGGACGTTTACATTGAATGGGAACGAAAGGTTGAACTTGTTTTTGATTGCCATAACTATTCGGAGGAAAAAAAAGTTAAACTTGCAGCTGTTTCTTTCACTGATTACGCAATTGCTTGGTGGGACCAAGTGCTCCTAACCAAACGAAGAAATAGAGAAATTCCAATCGACAATTGGGAAGACATGAAAGCGGTCATGAGACGAAGGTTTGTTCCTTCACATTATTATAGAGATTTACACTTAAAATTGCAAAGCCTTAAACAGGGTTCAAAATATGTTGAGGAGTACCATAAGGAGATGGAAATATCCATGATTCGTGCCAATGTTGAGGAAGATCAAGAAGCAACCATGGCTCGGTTCATTTGTGGTCTCAATCGTGAAATTGTAAATATTGTAGAATTGCAGCACTACGTGGAACTTGAAGAGGTTGTCCACATGGCCATGAAGGTTGAAAGGCAGCTCAAAAGAGGAGGAAGATCAACCTCCAAGCACAAAACTTTTACTTTTTTGAGTGGGAAGTCAAAATGGAACTCTACTATAAGGCAAGAAGAACAGTCGACTTCCAAGCCAAAAGATGAAAAAGTAATGGCCAAGCAGGTTGAAAAAGGTACTAGTTATACCCCAACCCAAAGAAATTGAGATCTTAATTGTTTTAAATGTCATGGAATTGGTCATATTTCTTCACAATGCCCAAATAAAAGAACTATGATCTTGTTAAATAATGGAGATATTGTTTCTGAAGAAGAAAGTGACAATGAAGTTATGCCACCACTTGAAGAAGCTAGTGATACCGAACATGCAGTTGTTGGCCAAGCCTTAGTAGTTCTTCGAACCCTCCATGTTCAAACTATAGAAGATGATGACCGTCAACAACGTGAAAACATTTTCTATACGTGCTGCCATGTTAAAGAAAAGGTTTGTTGTTTAATCATAGATGGAGGAAGTTGTGTCAATGTTGCAAGTAAGATGATGGTGGACAAGCTTGGATTAAAGACTCTAAAACACCCTCGACCATATCGTCTCCAATGGCTCAATGAAAGTGGAGAAATGAAGGTAACAAAACAGGTTCTTGTTTCATTTTCAATGGGCAAATATTCAGATGAAGTTCTTTGTGATGTTGTTCCTATGCAAGCAAGTCATATATTGCTTGGAAGACCATGGCAATTTGACAGACGCACCACCCATGATGGATACAAGAATTGGTACAGCTTTACCAAGGATGGACGAAGTATTACTCTAGCTCCGCTACCACCCCATGAAGTGTTCGAAGAGCAATGCCAAATTAAAAAATCTTACACAGCTAATACAAAACAATGTGAGAGTGAGCATGAGAGTTCAAAAGCAAGTGAGAGAGAAGAGAGAAAATGTGAGAAGAAGAGGGAAAAGAGTCAGGTCCCACTTGAAAAAGAAAAAAAGGCAGTGAATTTCCTTGCAAAAGAGAGAGAGATTAAGAGTGTCTTCAAATCAAAAAAAAAAAAAAAACAATGATGTTGATCTTGTACAAAGAGACTTATTTCTTAACAACTAATCCTGATAATCCTTTTCCTACTGTAGCAGTTGCTCTTTTGCAGGAATTTGAAGATGTCTTTCCTGAGGAAACGCCACCAGGATTGCCGCCAATAAGAGGCATTGGGCATCGAATTGACTTCATTCCAGGAGCTACCATTCCTAATCGACCCGCCTATCGAAGTAATCCAGACGAAACAAAGGAACTTCAAAGGCAAGTTGAAGTGTTGCTAGACAAAGGACATGTTCGAGAAAGCATGAGTCCATGTGCGGTTCCTGTCTTGTTGGTCCCCAAGAAAGATGGAACTTGGAGAATGTGCGTCGATTGCCGAGCAATCAATAAAATCACGGTAAAGTATTGACATCCCATACCTCGATTAGATGACATGTTAGATGAATTGCATGGTTCCATTATCTTTTCAAAGATTGATTTAAAAAGTGGTTATCATCAAATTCGTATGCAAGAAGGTGATGAATGGAAAACTGCTTTCAAAACAAAACATGGTTTGTATGAGTGGCTAGTAATGCCTTTCGGGTTGACTAACGCATCAAGTACTTTTATGCGATTAATGAATCATGTTTTACGTGCTTACATTGGAAAATTTGTTGTTATTTATTTTGATGATATTCTAGTTTACAGCAAACACTTGAATGAACATATTGAACACCTGAGATGTGTACTTAATTATTTGAAACATGAAAATTTGTTTGCTAACTTTAAAAAGTGCAGCTTTTGCAAAGACAAGGTTGAGTTTCTTGGTTTTGTTGTAAGTTCCAAAGGTGCGGAAGTAGATGAAGAGAAAGTTAAGGCTATCAAAGATTGGCCTACGCCCACTAACATCACTGAAGTTAGAAGTTTCCATGGTTTGGCTGGATTCTATTGAAGGTTTGTTCCAAACTTTAGCACCATTGCTGCTCCATTGACGGAAATTATCAAGAAAAGTGTTGGGTTCAAATGGGGTGATTCACAAGAGAAGGCTTTCAACACTTTAAAAGAAAAGTTAAGTACTGCTCCTTTACTGCTCTTACCAGATTTTTCCAAAGCCTTTGAAATCGAATGTGATGCTTCCGGTATTGGTATAGGTGCTGTACTTATGCAAGACAAAAGACCCATTGCCTATTTCAATGAGAAACTTAATGGAGCTGTTTTGAATTACTCTACCTATGACAAAGAACTTTATGCATTGGTGAGAGCTCTGGAAACTTGGCAACATTACTTGTGGTCTAAGGAATTTTTCATTCATACCGACCATGAATCATTGAAGCACTTAAAAGGTCAAAGTAAGTTGAATCGACGACATGCTTGCTGGATTGAATTTATTGAAATGTTTCCATATACCATCCAATACAAACAAGGTAAAGACAATATTGTAGCTGATGCTTTATCTCGAAGGTATGTTTTTCTTTCTACCCTTTCCACTAAATTTTTAGGTTTTGAACACATTAAAGAATTATATCCAAAAGATCCTGATTTTTCAACTTGGTTGGAGCCACAGAAACAAAACCTTTTGAAAAATTTTACAAACAAGAAGGATATTTGTTTCGAGAAAATAGACTTTGCATTCCACAATGTTCTTTGCGTGAATTGCTTGTTCGAGAGTCACATGGGGGGGGGGGGGGTCTTATGGGACATTTTGAGATTCCTAAAACCTTAGAAATTTTGAAACAACATTTCTTTTGGCCACATATGAAGAGGGATGTAGAGAGGATCTGCAATACTTGTAGAAAAACCAAATCTAGAGTAAAACCTCATGGATTGTACCAAGCTTTACCTGTTCCTTGTCATCCTTGGATTGATGTTTCTATGGATTTTGTGTTAGGGTTACCAAGAACTAAGAATGGGAAAGATTCAATTTTTGTTGTGGTGGATAGATTTTCAAAGATGGCACATTTTATCCCATGTAATAAAACAGATGATGCCACTCATATAGCTCAGTTATTGTTTAAAGAAGTAGTTCGTCTTCATGGTGTTCCAAAAACAATAGTGAGTGATCGAGACGCTAAGTTTCTTAGCCATTTTTGGCGAGTTCTATGGGGTAAGTTAGAGACAACTTTGCTATTTTCTACTACTTGTCACCCACAAACCGATGGAAAAACCGAGGTAGTAAAAAGGACCCTGGGAACTCTTTTACGAGCAGTAATAAAGAACCATTTTAAATCATGGGAAGATTGTATTCCTTTTATTGAGTTTGCTTACAATAGAACAATGCATTCTTCTACTTCTTATTCTCCTTTTGAAATTGTTTATGGTTTTAATCCGTTTAACTCCATTGGATTTACTTCCATCGCCTATTAATGAGACCATTAGCCTAGATGGGAAGAAGAATGCAGAATTGGTAAAGAAACTTCATGAAGATGCACGCCAGCATATCATCAAACGGAATGAGCAAGCTGCTGCCCATGCAAACAAAGGAAGAAAGCACATCACTTTTCAACAAGGAGATTTGGTTTGGGTTCATTTTCGTAAAGAACGTTTTCCCCAACAAATAAAGTGTAAACTCAATCCTCGTGGAGATGGACCATTCCAAGTTTTGAAAAAGATTAATGATAATGCTTATATCATTGATCTACCAGTTGATTATCAAGTGAGTGCTACTTTTAATGTAACTGACCTCTCTCCTTTCTATGTAGGTCCAGATTCGAGGACGAATCCTTTTCAAGAAAGGGAGAATGATGTGGGCAAGGATGACATTGAAGAAGAATTGGGCCAAGAAGAATACTTAATGGAATTGAAAATACCAAATGGACCTATCACTAGAGCTCCGGCCAAGAAGCTTCAAGAAGAAGTCCAAAATAACTTATTTCAAGAACCAAGACCATTGGAAGAAATGGGCTTTAAAGTTATTAATGTGTTACAAATACAAATGGAGTTTGATTAGGCCTAAATGATCACCAATTCAGCAAAGAAGGCTCTAGAAGGAGTAATTTCGAAGTGACATCCACTAGGCATTTAATATTGTCATAGAGAAGGCCAAATGGTGTTTTGATGGTTTCCAAAGAAGGCTGAACCTAGTCCATATTAGTAGCAAAGTTCTTTCTTATGTTTTCAAGGCTATTTAATGTCTATTCTACATTATTCTTATAAGCCTATAAATACTTGGGAGTTCTTCATTGTAAGACACACTAGAATGAGAATTATCTTGTGAGAATTTCCTCCAAACTGTTCATCTGTAGAACTTGCGGAAATTTCAAGTGCAACCACTTGATTTCCAACCCTTACAATATTGGTTTCTTGCTCTTCCATAGCAACGGGGTCAATATTCCTTTCTTGATACTATTGGTTTCATGTTGTCATATAACAACGCGGTCATCAGTCCTAAACTTTGAAACTACTATTAGGCGATCCTGAAGTTGATTCCATCTATTGACGTTGGGTCTCACAACAAGTTTGTTGAGGTTTGCATCAGTTATCCATTTCACCTTTAAAGTTTTAACTTGAAGTGATAAGAACGACGTGTATTGAGGACCCAATAACCTTCAAGGACGCGTAATTAAGACTTAGTGATGGGTTTGATAAAATATAAGAAACTTCACTTCCATTGATTTGTTCCAAAAGAACTGAACGTATCAAACAAATGAGGTTAACTATTACATGACTTGTGGTTAGAACCTAAGTTATACATTTCACCTTCAAGGTTTTAACTCGAAGTGATGAGAACGACGTGTATTGAGGACCCAATAACCTTCAAGGACGCGTAATTAAGACTTAGTGATGGGTTTGATAAAATATAAGAAACTTCACTTCCATTGATTTGTTCCAAAAGAACTGAACGTATCAAACAAATGAGGTTAACTATTACATGACTTGTGGTTAGAACCTAAGTTATACATTTCACCTTCAAGGTTTTAACTCGAAGTGATGAGAACGACGTGTATTGAGGACCCAATAACCTTCAAGGACACGTAATTAAGACTTAGTTATGGGTTTGATGAAACATAAGAAACTTCACTTCAATCGATTTGTTCCAAACGAACTGAACGTAACAAGCAAATGAGGTTAACTGTTACATGAATTGTGGTTAGAACCTAAGTTATACATTTCACCTTCAAGATTTTAACTTGAAGTGATGAGAACGACGTGTATTGAGAACCCAATAACCTTCAAAGACGAGTAATTAAGACATAGTAATGCGTTTGATGGAGTATAAGAAACTTCATTTCAATCGATTTGTTCCAAACGAACTGAACTTGTCAAGCAAATGAGGTTAACTGTTACATGTCTTGTGGTAAAAACCTAAGTTATCCATTTCACCGTGAAGGTTTTAACTTGAAGTGATAAGAACGACGTATATTGAGGACCCAATAACCTTAAAGAACGCGTTTTTAGGACTTAGTAATGTAGTTGATGAAGTATAACAAACTTCACTTCAATCGATAGGTTCCAAACGAACTGAACGAATCAGGCAAATGAGGTTAACTGTTACATGACTTGTGGCTAGAACCTATGTTATCCATTTCACCTTCAAGGTTTTAACTTGAAGCGATGAGAACGACGTGTATTGAGGACCCAATAACCTTCAAGGACGCGTAATTGAAACTTAGTAATGCGTTTGATGGAGCATAAGAAACTTCACTTCAATTGATTTGTTCCAAACGAACTGAACGAATCAAGCAAATGAGGTTAACTGTTACATCACTTGTGGTTAGAACCTAAGTTATCCATTTCACCTTCAAGGTTTTAACTTGAAGTGATGAGAACGACGTGTATTGAAGACCCAATAACCTTCAAGGACGCGTAATTAAGACTTAGTGATGGATTTGATGAAACATTTGAAACTTTACTTTAATTGATTTGTTCCAAACGAACTGAACGTAACAAGCAATTGAGGTTAACTGTTACATGACTTGTGGTTAGAACCTAAGTTATACATTTCACCTTCAAGGTTTTAATTTGAACTGATGAGAACGACGTGTATTGAGGACCCAATAACCTTCAAGGACGCGTAATTAAGACTTAGTAATGCGTTTGATGGATTATAAGTGTAACGACCCCTCATCCGAGCAAGATATTGTCCGCTCCGGGGATTGGGCCGCAGCCCAATATCCTCCCCTCACGGCTTTGTTTGGCGAGCGCACTTCCCGGAAGGTCACCCAACCTGGAATTACTCTCGCCGAAGCCCTCTTAACTTCGGAGTTCCTATGGGATCCGCTGTCAATTGAGCTCCAAAACGCGTCTTGCTATCTTGGGAGGGATCTCTTACATATGTTTCATTTCCACATACTTCCCCAAGCGCTGTGGGATTGTGACGACCCCCTCTTTACGACCTGTCACCTTCCGGCTCGCCCGCGCGGACGTACCGCCATCCGGGTTCCGGTTCGTGCAGCCATCGTACCAGTACAGATTCGGGTCATCACAATCACCCCCCTTGGGGGCCCAACGTCCTCGTTGGCCAGAATTCCGGTTGGGTACAGGCTCTGATACCATTTGTAACGACCCCTCATCCCAGCAAGATATTGTCCGCTCCGGGGATTGGGTCGCAGCCCAATATCCTCCCCTCACGGATTTGTTTGGTGAGAGCACTTCCCGGAAGGTCACCCAACCTGGAATTACTCTCGCCGAAGCCCTCTTAACTTCGGAGTTCTTATGGGATCCGCTGTCAATTGAGCTCCAAAACGCGTCTTGCTATCTTGGGAGGGATCTCTTACATATGTTTCATTTCCACATACTTCCCCAAGCGCTGTGGGATTGTGACGACCCCCTCTTTACGACCTGTCACCTTCCGGCTCGCCCGCGCGGACGTACCGCCATCCGGGTTTCGGTTCGTGCGACATCGTACCAGTACAGATTCGGGTCATCACAATCACCCCCCTTGGGCCCCAACGTCCTCGTTGGCCAGAATTCCGGTTGGGTAAAGGATCTGTGATACCTTGTAACGACCCTCATCCGAGCAAGATATTGTCCGCTCCGGGGATTGGGTCGCAAGCCCAATATCCTCCCCTCACGGATTTGTTGTGATTAGCACTTCCGGAAGGTCACCCAACCTGGAATTACTCTCGCCGAAGCCCTCTTAACTTCGGAGTTCCTATGGATCCGCTGTCAATTGAGCTCCAAAACGCGTCTTGCTATCTTGGGAGGGATCTCTTACATATGTTTCATTTCCACATACTTCCCCAAGCGCTGTGGGATTGTGACGACCCCCTCTTTACGACCTGTCACCTTCCTGCTCGCCCGCGCGGAAGTACCGCCATCCGGGTTCCGGTTCGTGCAGCCATCGTACCAGTACAGATTCGGGTCATCACAATCACCCCCCTTGGGGGCCCAACTCCGCGTTCCGAAGTCCGGTTGTGTTACAGCTCTGATACATTTGTAACGACCCTCATCCCACAATATATTGTCCGCTCCGGGGATTGGGTCGCAAGCCCAATATCCTCCCCTCACGGATTTGTTTGGTGTAGCACTTCCCGGAAGGTCACCCAACCTGGAATTACTCTCGCCGAAGCCCTCTTAACTTCGGAGTTCCTATGGATCCGCTGTCATTGAGCTCCAAAACGCGTCTTGCTATCTTGGGAGGGATCTCTTACATATGTTTCATTTCCACATACTTCCCCAAGCGCTGTGGGATTGTGACGACCCCCTCTTTACGACCTGTCACCCTTCCTGCTTCGCACGGCTCGGAAGTACCGCCATCCGGGTTCCTGGTTCGTGCACCTTACAGATTCGGTCATCACAATAAGTAACTTCATTTCAATCGATTTGTTTGAAAAGAACTAAACGTATCAAGCAAATGAGGTTAACTGTTACATGACTTGTTGTGAGAACCTAAGTTATACATTTCACCTTCAAGGTTTTTACTTGAAGTGATCAGAACGACGCATATTGAGGACCTAATAACCTTCAAGGACGCGTAATTAAGACTTAGTAATGCGGTTGAAGGAGTATAAGAAACTTCATTTCAATCAATTTGTTTCAAACGAACTGAACGTGTCAAGCAAATGAGGTTAACTGTTACATGACTTGTGGTTAAAACTTAAGTTATCCATTTCACCTTCAATGTTTTAACTTGAAGTGATGAGACCGACGTGTATTGCGGAACCAATAATCTTCAAAGACGCATAATTAAGACTTAGTACTGCAGTTGATGGAGTATAAGAAACTTCACTTCAATCGATTGGTTACAAACGAACTGAACGTATTAGGCAAATAAGGTTAACTGTTATATGACTTGTGGCTAGAACCTAAGTTATCCATTTCACATTCGAGTTTTTAACTTGTAGCGATGATAACAACGTGTATTGAGGACCCAATAACCTTCAGGGACGCGTAATTAAGACTTAGTAATGCGTTTGATAGAGTACAAGAAACTTCACTTCTATCGATTTCTTCCAAACGAACTGAACGTGTCAAGCAAATGAGGTTAACTGTTACATGACTTGTGGTTAAAACCTATGTTATCCATTTAACCTTCAAGGTTTTAACTTGAAGTGATAAGAACGACGTCTAATGAGCACGCAATAACTTTCAAGGACGTGTAATTAAGACTTAGTAATGTAGTTGATGGAGTATAAGAAACTTCACTTCAATTGATTAGTTCCAAACAAACTGAACGTATCAGGCAAATGAGGTTAACTGTTACATGACTTGTGGCTAGAACCCAAGTTATCCATTTCACCTTCGAGGTTTTAACTTGAAGGGATGAGAACGATGTGTATTGAGGACCCAATAACCTTCAAGGACGCGTAATTGAGACTTAGTAATGCGTTTGATAGAGCATAAGAAACTTCACTTCAATCGATTTTTTCCAAACGAACTGAACGAATCAAGAAAATAAAGTTAACTGTTACATCACTTGTGGTTATAACCTAAGTTATCCATTTCACCTTGAAGGTTTTAACTTGAAGTGATGAGAACGACGTGTATTGAGGACCCAATAACCTTCAAGGACGCGTAATTAAGACTTAGTGATGGGTTTGATGAAACATAAGAAACTTCACTTCAATTGATTTGTTCCAAACGAACTGAACGTAACAAGCAATTGAGGTTAACTGTTACATGACTTGTGGTTAAAACCTAAGTTATCCATTTAACCTTCAAGGTTTTAACTTGAAGTGATAAGAACGACGTCTAATGAGCACGCAATAACCTTCAAGGACGTGTAATTAAGACTTAGTAATGTAGTTGATGGAGTATAAGAAACTTCTTTTCAATCGATTAGTTCCAAACGAACTGAACGAATCAGGCAAATGAGGTTAACTGTTACATGACTTGTGGCTAGAACCTATGTTATCCATTTCACCTTCAAGGTTTTAACTTGAAGCGATGAGAACGACGTGTATTGAGGACCCAATAACCTTCAAGGACGCGTAATTGAAACTTAGTAATGCGTTTGATGGAGCATAAGAAACTTCACTTCAATTGATTTGTTCCAAACGAACTGAACGAATCAAGCAAATGAGGTTAACTGTTACATCACTTGTGGTTAGAACCTAAGTTATCCATTTCACCTTCAAGGTTTTAACTTGAAGTGATGAGAACGACTTGTATTGAAGACCCAATAACCTTCAAGGACGCGTAATTAAGACTTAGTGATGGATTTGATGAAACATTTGAAACTTTACTTCAATTGATTTGTTCCAAACGAACTGAACGTAACAAGCAATTGAGGTTAACTGTTACATGACTTGTGGTTAGAACCTAAGTTATACATTTCACCTTCAAGGTTTTAATTTGAAGTGATGAGAACGACGTGTATTGAGGACCCAATAACCTTCAAGGACGCGTAATTAAGACTTAGTAATGCGTTTGATGGATTATAAGAAACTTCATTTCAATCGTTTTATTCGAAAACATCTGAACGTATCAAGCAAATGAGGTTAACTGTTACATGACTTGTTTTGAGAACCTAAGTTATACATTTCACCTTCAAAGTTTTAACTTGAAGTGATGAGAACGACGAGTATTGAGAACCCAATTACCTTCAAGGACCCATAAATAAGACTTAGTAATGCGTTTGATGGAGTATAAGAAACTTCACTTCAATCGATTTGTTCCAAACGAACTGAACGTATCAAGCAAATGAGGTTAACTGTTACATGACTTGTGGCTAGAACCTAAGTTATCCATTTCACCGTCAAGGTTTTAACTTGAAGTGATGAGAACGACGTGTATTGAGGACCTAATAACCTTCAATGATGCGTTATTAAGACTTAGTAATGCGGTTGATGGAGTATAAGAAACTTCACTTCAATCGATTTGTTCCAAACGAACTGAAAGTAACAAGCAAATGAGGTTAACTGTTACATGACTTGTGGCTAGAACCTATGTTATCCATTTCACCTTCAAGGTTTTAACTTGAAGTGATGAGAACGACGTGTATTGAGGACCCAATAACCTTCAAGGACGCGTAATTAAGACTTAGTAATGCGTTTGATGGAGTATAAGAAAACTTCACTTCAATCGATTTGTTCCAAACGAACTGAACGTATCAAGCAAATGAGGTTAACTGTTACATCACTTGTGGTTAGAACCTAAGTTATCCATTTAACCTTCAAGGACGCGTAATTAAGACTTAGTAATGCGTTTGATGGAGTATAAGAAACTTCACTTCAATCGATTTGTTCCAAACGAACTGAACGTATCAAGCAAATGAGGTTAACTGTTACATCACTTGTGGTTAGAACCTAAGTTATCCATTTAACCTTCAAGGACGCGTAATTAAGACTTAGTAATGCGTTTGATGGAGTATAAGAAAACTTCACTTCAATTGATTTGTTCCAACGAACTGAACGTATCAAGCAAATGAGGTAACTGTTACATGACTTGTGGCTAGAACCTAAGTTATCCATTTAACCTTCAAGGACGCGTAATTAAGACTTAGTAATGCGTTTGATGGAGTATAAGAAAACTTCACTTCAATCGATTTGTTCCAAACGAACTGAACGAATCAAGCAAATGAGGTAACTGTTACATGACTTGTGGCTAGAACCTAAGTTATCCATTTTACCTTCAAGGTTTTAACTTGAAGTGAAGAGAACGACGTGTATTGAGGACCCAATAACCTTCAAGGACGCGTAATTAAGACTTAGTAATGCGTTTGATGGAGTATAAGAAACTTCACTTCAATTGATTTGTTCCAAAAGAACTGAACGTATCAAGCAAATGAGGTTAACTGTTACATGACTTGTGGTTAGAACCTAAGTTATCCATTTCACCTTCAAGGTTTTAACTTGAAGTGATGAGAACGACGTGTATTGAGGACCCAATAACCTTCAAGGACGCGTAATTAAGACTTAGTAATGCGTTTGATGGAGTATAAGAAACTTCACTTCAATCGATTTGTTCCAAACGAACTGAACGTATCAAGCAAATGAGGTTAACTGTTACATGACTTGTGGTTAGAACCTAAGTTATCCATTTCACCTTCAAGGTTTTAACTTGAAGTGATGAGAACGACGTGTATTGAGGACCCAATAACCTTCAAGGACGCGTAATTAAGACTTAGTAATGCGTTTGATGGAGTATAAGAAACTTCACTTCAATTGATTTGTTCCAAACGAACTGAACGTATCAAGCAAATGAGGTAACTGTTACATGACTTGTGGTTAGAACCTAAGTTATCCATTTCACCTTCAAGGACGCGTAATTAAGACTTAGTAATGCGTTTGATGGAGTATAAGAAACTTCACTTCAATCGATTTGTTCCAAACGAATTGAATGTATCAAGCAATGAGGTTACAAGCTACATGACTTGTGTGTTAGAAACCTAAGTTTCCATTTCAACTTAAGGTTTTAACTTAAGTGATGAGAACCACGTGTATTGAGGACCCAATAACCTTCAAGGATGCGTCTCGGGTTAAGAACTTAGCGAGGGGTTTGATGAATAATAAGAAAACTTCACTGTCAATCGGATTGTTCCAAAAGAATTGAACGTAATCATGCAAATGACGGTTAAGTGTTACAGGACTTGTGGTTAGAACCTAAGTTATTACAGTTTTACCCTTCAAGGTTTAACTTAAAGTGAGTGAGAACGATGTGTAATTGAGGACCCAAGAAAACATTCAAGGACGAGTAATTAATAGACATTGTAATTGCGTTTGATGGAGTATGAGGAAACTTCACTTCAATCGTTTGTGTTCGAAAAGAACTGAACGTATCAAGAAAATGAGGTTAACTGTTACATGACTTGTTGTGAGAACCTAAGTTATGCCATTTCACCTTCATGGTTTTAAACGTGAAGTGATGCAGAACGAGTGTATGGAGACCTAATAACACTTCAATGAAGCGTAATTAAGACTTAGTAACGCCGTTGATGGAGTATAAGAAACTTCACTTCAATCGATTTGTTCCAAACGAACGGAACGTAACAAGCAAATGAGGTTAACTGCTAAAGGAACTTGTGGTTGAGAACCTAAGTTATCCATTTCACTTTAAGGTTTTAACTTGAAGTGATGAGAACGACGTGTATTGAGGACCCATACCTTCAAGGATGCCGTAATTAAGGACTTAGCGATGGGTTTGAGAATATAAGAAACTTCACTTCAATCGATTTGTTCCAAAAGAATTGAATGTATCAAGCAAATGAGGTTAACAGCTACATGACTTGTGGTTAAAACCTAAGTTATCCATTTCAACTTTAAGGTTTTAACTTGAAGTGATGAGAACGACGTGTATTGAGGACCCAATAACCTTCAAGGATGCGTAATTAAGACTTAGCGATGGGTTTGATGAAATATAAGAAACTTCACTTCAATCGATTTGTTCCAAACGAACTGAACGTATCTAGCAAATGAGGTTAACTGTTACATGACTTGTGGCTTAGAACCTAAGTTATACATTTCACCTTCAAGGTTTTAACTTAAAGTGATGAGAACGATGTGTATTGAGGACCCAATAACATTCAAGGACGAGTAATTAAGACATTGTAATGCGTTTGATGGAGTATGAGAAACTTCACTTCAATCGATTTGTTCGAAAAGAACTGAACGTATCAAGAAAATGAGGTTAACTGTTACATGACTTGTTGTGAGAACCTAAGTTATGCATTTCACCTTCATGGTTTTAACTTGAAGTGATGAGAACGACGTGTATTGAGAACCCAATAACCTTCAAGGAACCGTAAATAAGACTTAGTAATGCGTTTGATTGGAGTATAAGAAACTTCACTTCAATCGATTTGTTCCAAACGAACTGAACGTATCAAGCAAATGAGGTTAACTGTACATGACTTGTGGCTAGAACCTAAGTTATTCATTTCACCTTCAAGTTTTAACTTGAAGATGATAGAACGACGTGTATTGCAGGAACAAATAACCTTCAAGGACGCGTAATTAAGACTTAGTGAATGCGGTTGATGGATATAAGAAACTCATTCAATTGATTTGTTCCAAACGAACTGAACGTATCTAGCAAATGAGGTTAACAGTTACATGAACTTGTGCTTAGACTAAGTTATACATTTCACCTTCAAGTTTTTAATGTGAGTGATGAAAATGACGGGTTTTAAGGACCCAAAAACCTTCCAGGACACATTATTAGGTTTAGTAATGCGTTTGATGGAGTATAAGAAACTCACTTCAATCGATTTGTTCGAAAAGAAACTGAACGTATCACGCAAATGAGGTTACTGTTACTGACTTGTTGTGAGAACCTAAGTTATACAATTCACCTTCAAGGTTTTAACTTGAAGTGATGAGAACGACGTGTATTGTAACCCAATAACCTTCAAGGACGCGTAATTAAGACTTACTAAAGCGTTTGACGGAGTATAAGAAACTTCACTTCAATCGATTTGTTCCAAACGAACTGAACGTATCAAGTAAATGAGGTTAACTGTTACATGACTTGTGGCTAGAACCTAAGTTATCAAATTCACCTTCAAGATTTTAACTTGAAGTGATGAGAACGACGTGTATTGAGGACCCAATAACCTTCAAGGACACGTAATTAAGACTTAGTAATGCGTTTGATGGAGTATAAGAAACTTCACTTCAATCGATTTGTTCCAAACGAACTGAACGTATCAAGCAAATGAGGTTAACTGTTACATGACTTGTGGTTAGAACCTAAGTTATCCATTTCACCTTCAAGGTTTTAACTTGAAGTGATGAGAACGACGTGTATTGAGGACCCAATAACCTTCAAGGATGCGTAATTAAGACTTAGCGATGGGTTTGATGAAATATAAGAAACTTCACTTCAATCGATTTGTTCCAAAAGAATTGAATGTATCAAGCAAATGAGGTTAACAGCTACATGACTTGTGGTTAAAACCTAAGTTATCCATTTCAACTTTAAGGTTTTAACTTGAGTGATGAGAACGACGTGTATTGAGGACCCAATACCTTCAAGGATGCGTAATTAAGACTTAGCGATGGGTTTGATGAACTATAAGAAACTTCACTTCAATCGATTTGTTCCAAAAGAACTGAACGTATCAAGCAAATGAGGTTAACTGTTACATGACTTGTGGTTAGAACCTAAGTTATCCATTTCACCTTCAAGATTTTAAATTGAAGTGATGAGAACGACGTGTATTGAGGACCCAATAACCTTCAAGGACGCGTAATTAGGACTTAGTGATGGGTTTGATGAACTATATAAGAAACTTCACTTCAATCGATTTGTTCCAAAAGATCTGAACGTATCATGCAAATGAGGTTAACTGTTACATGACTTGTGGTTAGAACCTAAGTTATCCATTTCACCTTCATGGTTTTAACTTGAAGTGATGAGAACGACGTGTATTGAGGACCCAATAACCTTCAAGGACGCGTAATAAGATTAGTAATGCGTTTGATGGAGTATAAGAAACTTCACTTCAATCGATTTGTTCCAAACGAACTGAACGTATCAAGCAAATGAGGTTAACTGTTACAGACTTGTGGTTAGAACCTAAGTTATCCATTTCACCTTCAAGATTTTAACTGAAGTGATAGAGAACGACGTGTATTGCGGACCAAATAACCCTTCAAGGACGCGTAATAACACTTAGTAGATCGGTTTTGATGAACTATGAGAAACCTTCCTTCAATCGGTTTGTTCCAAAAGAACTGAACGTATCAGCAAATGAGTTAAACTGTACATGACTTGTGGTTAGAACCTAAGTTATACATTTCACCTTCCAGTTTTAACGTGAAGTGATGAGAATGACGTGTTTTAAGGACCCCAAAAACCTTCAAGGACACAGTAATTAGATTTAGTAATGCGTTTGATGGAGTATAAGAAACTTCACTTCCATCGATTTGTTCGAAAGAACTGAACTTATCACGTACAATGAGGTTAACTGTTACATGACTTGTTGTGAGAACCTAAGTTATACAATTACACCTTCAAGGTTTTAACTTGAAGTGATGAGAACGACGTGTATTAATAACCAATAACCCTTAAGGACCCGTAAATAAGACTTAGTACTGGTTTGATGAGTATAAGAACTTCACTTCAATCGATTTGTTCCAAACGAACTGAACGTATCAAGTAAATGAGGTTAACTGTTACATGACTTGTGGCTAGAAACCTAAGTTATCAATTCCACCTTCAAGAGTTTAACTTGAAGTGATGAAACGACGTGTATTGAGGACCTAATAACCTTCAATGACGCGTAATTAAGACTTAGTAACGCAGTGATGGAGTATAAGAAACTTCATTTCAATCGATTTGTTCCAAACGAACTGAACTGTAACAAGCAAATGATGGTTAATGCTACATGACTTGTGGTTAAACCTAAGTTATACATTTCACCTTCAAAGTTTTAACTTGAAGTGATGAGAACGACGTGTATTGAGGACCCAATAACCTTCAAGGACACGTAATTAAGACTTAGTAATGCGTTTGATGGAGTATAAGAAACCTCACTTCAATCGATTGGTTCCAAACGAACTGAACGTATCAAGCAAATGAGGTTAACTATTACATGACTTGTGGCTACAACCTAAGTTATCCATTTCACCTTCAAGGTTTTAACTTGAAGTGATGAGAACGACAGGAATTGGTTAGTGTTACATGACTTGTTGTGAGAACCTAAGTTATACATTTCACCTTCAAGTTTTAACTTGAAGCGATGAAAACGACGTGTATTGAGGACCAATAACCTTCAAGGATGCGTAATTAAGACTTAGTAATGCGTTTGATGGAGTATAAGAAACTTCACTTCAATCGATTGTTCCAAACGAACTGAACGTATCAAGCAACTGAGGTTAACTGTTACATGACTAGTGGTTAGAACCTAAGTTATTCATTTCACCTTCAAGGTTTTAACTTGAAGTGAATAGAACGACGTGTATTGAGGACCAATAACCTTCAAGGACGCGTAGGAAGAACTTGTGTCGGTTTGATGAACTATGAGAAACTTCACTTCAATCGATTTGTTCCAAAGAACTGAACGTATCAAGCAAATGAGGTTAACTGTTACATGACTTGTGGTTAGAACCTAAGTTATCCATTTCACCTTCAAGGTTTTAACTTGAAGTGATTGAGAACGACGTGTATTGCGGACCCAATAACCTTCAAGGATGCGTAATTAAGACTTAGTAATGCGTTTGATGGAGTATAAGAAACTTCACTTTAGTCGATTTGTTCCAAACGAACTGAACGTATCAAGCAAATGAGGTTAACTGTTACATGACTTGTGGTTAGAACCTAATTTTTATAACGTTTTCACCAACAAGGTTTTAACTTGAAATGATGAGAACGACGTGTATTGATAACCCAATAACCTTCAAGACGCGTAATTAAGACTTAGTAATGCGTTTGATGGAGTATAAGAAACATCATTTCAATTGATTTGTTCCAAACGAACTGAACGTATCTAGCAAATGAGGTTAACAGTTACATGACTTGTGCTTAGAACCTAAGTTATACATTTCACCTTCAAGTTTTTAATGTGAAGTGATGAAAATGACGTGTTTTAAGGACCCAAAAACCTTCAAGGACACATTATTTAGGTTTAGTAATGCTTTTGATGGAGTATAAGAAACTTCACTTCAATCGATTTGTTCGAAAAGAACTGAACGTATCACGCAAATGAGGTTAACTGTTACATGACTTGTTGTGAGAACCTAAGTTATACAATTCACCTTCAAGGTTTTAACTTGAAGTGATGAGAACGACGTGTATTGATAACCCAATAACCTTCAAGGACCCATAAATAAGACTTAGTAATGCGTTTGATGGAGTATAAGAAACTTCACTTCATCGATTTGTTCCAAACGAACTGAACGTATCAAGTCAATGAGGTTAACTGTTACATGACTTGTGGCTAGAACCTAAGCTATCTATTTCACCTTCAAGATTTTAACTTGAAATGATGAGAACGACGTGTATTGAGGACCTAATAACCTTCAATGACGCGTAATTAAGACTTAGTAACGCAAATGATAGAGTATAAGAAACTTCACTTCAATCGATTTGTTCCAAACGAACTGAACTTGTCAAGCAAATGAGGTTAACTGTCTCATGTCTTGTGGTTAGAACCTAAGTTATCCATTCAACTTCAGGTTTTAACTTGAAATGATGAGAACGACGTGTATTGAGGACCCAATAACCTTCAAGGACGCGTAATTAAGACTTAGTAATGCAGTTGATGAAGTATTAGAAACTGCACTTCGATCGATTGGTTCCAAACGAACTGAACGTATCAGGCAAATGAGGTTAACTGTTACATGACTTGTGGCTACAACCTAAGTTATCCATTTCACCTTCAAGGTTTTAACTTGAAGTGATGAGAACGACGTGTATGAGGACCAATAACCTTCAAGGACGCGTAATTAAGACTTAGTATGCGTTTGATGGAGTATAAGAAACTTCACTTCAATCGATTTGTTCCAAAAGAACTGAACGTATCAAGCCAATGAGGTTAACTGTTACATGACTTGTGGTTAGAACCTAAGTTATCCATTTCACCTTCAAGGTTTTTAACTGAAGTGATGAGAACGACGTGTATGAGGACCAATAACCTTCAAGGACGCGTAATTAAGACTTAGTAATGCGTTTGATGGAGTATAAGAAACTTCACTTCAATCGATTTGTTCCAAACGAAATGACAGAACAAGCAATTGAGGTTAACTGTTACATGACTTGTGGCTAGAACCTAAGTTATCCATTCACCTTCAAGGTTTTAACTTGAAGTGATGAGAACGACGTGTATTGAGGACCCAATAACCTTCAAGGACGCGTAATTAAGACTTAGTAATGCGTTGATGGGTATAAGGTAAAGAACCCCTCATACGAGCAAGATTATTGTCGCTCCGGGTCATTGGGCCGCAGCACAATAGCTCCATCAGGCTTTGTTTGGAGAGCGCACTTGGAGGTCACCAAACCTGGAAGTTACTTCGCGAAGACCTCTTAGCTCGGGTTCTATGGGATCCGCTGTGCAATTGGATCCAAACGCGTCTGCTATTTGGAGGGGATCTCTTACATATGTTTCATTTACACATACTTCCCCAAGCGCTGTGGATTGTGACGCCCCCCTCTTGACGACCCTGTCACCTTCCGCTCGCCGCGCGGACGTACCGCCATCGGGTTCCGGGTCGTGCAGCCATCGTACCAGTGTACATTTTCGGGTCATCACAATCAACCCCCCTTGGGGGCCCACGTCCTAGTGGCCAGAATTCCGGGGGTACAGGCTTGATACCATTGGTAACGACCCACATCCCAGCAAGGTATGTCCGCTCCGGGGATTGGGCGCAGCCAATATCATACCTAACGGTGTTGTGTGGTGAGAGCAATGACCGGAGAGCACCCAACCTGGAATTACTATCGCCGGGAAAGCCCTCTTAACTTCGGATCTTATGGATTCCGCTGTCAATTGAGCTCCCAAAACGCGTCTTGCTATTGGGGGGTCTCTTACATTGTTTCATTTCCACATACTCCCCAAGCGCTGTGGGAATGTGACACCCACTCTTAAGAACTTCACCTTCCTGCTCGCCCGCGCGGAAGTACGCCATTCGGGTTCGGTTAGTGCAGCCATCGTACAGTACAGATTCGGGACTTACAGATTCGGTCATCCAATAAGTAACTCATTTCAATCGATTTGTTCCAAACGAACTGAACGTATCAAGCAAATGAGGTTAACTGTTACATGACTTGTGGTTAGAACCTAAGTTATCCATTTCACCTTCAAGGTTTTAACTTGAAGTGATGAGAACGACGTGTATTGAGGACCCAATAACCTTCAAGGACGCGTAATTAAGACTTAGTAATGCGTTTGATGGAGTATAAGAAACTTCACTTCAATCGATTTGTTCCAAACGAAATGAACTTGTCAAGCAAATGAGGTTAACTGTTACATGACTTGTGGTTAGAACCTAAGTTATCCATTTCACCTTCAAGGTTTTAACTTGAAGTGATGAGAACGACGTGTATTGCGGACCCAATAACCTTCAAGGACGCGTAATTAAGACTTAGTAATGCAGTTGAGGAGTATAAGAAACTTCACTTCAATCGATTTGTTCCAAACGAACTGAACGTATCAGGCAAATGAGGTTAACTGTTACATGACTTGTGGCTAGAACCTAAGTATCCATTTCACCTTCAAGGTTTTAACTTGAAGTGATGAGAACGACGTGTATTGAGGACCCAATAACCTTCAAGGACGCGTAATTAAGACTTAGTAATGCGTTTGATGGAGTATAAGAAACTTCACTTAAATCGATTTGTTCCAAAAGAACTGAACGTATCAGCAAATGAGGTTAACTGTTACATGACTTGTAGTGATGAGAACGACGTGTATGAGGACCAATAACCTTCAAGGACGCGTAATTAAGACTTAGTAAGGCGTTTGAAATAATATAAGAAACTTCACTTCAATCGATTAGTTCCAAAAGAACTAAACGTATCAAGCAAATGAGGTTAACTGTTACATGACTTGTGGCTAGAACCTAAGTTATCCATTTCACCTTCAAGGTTTTAACTTGAAGTGATGAGAACGACATGCATTGAGGACCCAATAACCTTCAAGGACGCGTAATTAAGACTTAGTAATGCGTTTGATGGAGTATAAGAAACTTCATCATTCATCAAAATATTTAAAAAAAAAAAAAAAATTTACTCAAAGAACTGACATACCAAGCAAAGAGGTTAACTGTTACATGACTTGTGGTTAGAACCTAAGTTATCCATTTCACCTTCAAGGTTTTAACTTGAAGTGATGAGAACGACGTGTATTGAGGACCCATAACCTTCAAGGACGCGTAATTAAGACTTAGTAATGCGTTTGATGGAGTATAAGAACTTCACTTCAATCGATTGTTCCAAACGAACTGAACGTATCAAGCAAATGAGGTTAACTTTACATGACTTGTGGTTAGAACCTAAGTTATCCATTCACCTTCAAGGTTTTAACTTGAAGTGATGAGAACGACGTGTATTGAGGACCCAATAACCTTCAAGGACGCGTAATTAAGACTTAGTAATGCGTTTGATGGAGTATAAGAACTTCACTTCAATCGATTTGTTCCCAAAAGACGACTATCAAGCAAATGAGGTTAACTATTACATGACTTGTGGTTAGAACTAAGTTTTTCATTTCACCTTCATGGTTTTAACTTGAAGTGCTGAGAACGACGGTATTGAGGACCAATAACCTTCAAGGACGCGTAATTAGACTTAGTAATGCGTTTGATGGAGTATAAGAAACTTCACTTCAATCGATTTGTTCCAAACGAACTGAACGTATCAAGCAAATGAGGTTAACTGTTACATGACTTGTGGTTAGAACCTAAGTTATCCATTTCACCTTCAAGGTTTTAACTTGAAGTGATGAGAACGACGTGTATTGAGGACCCATAACCTTCAAGGACGCGTAATTAAGACTTAGTAATGCGTTTGATGGAGTATAAGAACTTCACTTCAATCGATTTGTTCCAACGAACTGAACGTATCAAGCAAATGAGGTTAACTATTACATGACTTGTGGTTAGAACCTAAGTTATCCATTTCACCTTCAGGTTTTAACTTGAAGTGATGAGAACGACGTGTATTGAGGACCAATAACCTTCAAGGACGCGTAATTAAGACTTAGTAATGCGTTTGATGGAGTATAAGAAACTTCACTTCAATCGATTGTTCCAAACGAACTGAACGTATCAAGCAAATGAGGTTAACTGTTACATGACTTGTGGTTAGAACCTAAGTTATCCATTTCACCTTCAAGGTTTTAACTTGAAGTGATGAGAACGACGTGTATTGAGGACCCAATAACCTTCAAGGACGCGTAATTAAGACTTAGTAATGTTTTGATGGAGTATAAGAAAGTTCACTTCAATCGATTTGTTCCAAACCAACTGAACGTAACAAGTCTAATGAGGTTAAGTTACATGACTTGTGGTTAGAACCTAAGTTATCCATTTCATCTTCAAGATTTTAACATGAAGTGATGAGAACGACGGTATTGAGGACCCAATACCTTAAAGGGCGAGTATTAAGACTTATTTATAGGTTTGATGAAATATAAGAAACTTCACTTCAGCGATTGTTCCAAAAGAACCTGAAGTATCAAGTAAATAAGGTTAACTATTACATGACTTGTGGTCAGAACCTAAGTTATCTATTCACCTTCAAGGTTTTAACTTGAAGTGATGAGAACGACGTGTATTGAGGACCCAATAACCTTCAAAGAGCCGTAATAAGACTTAGTAAAGCGTTTGATAAAGTATAAGAAACATCGCTTCAATCGATTTGTTCCAAACGAACTGAACGTATCAAGAAACTGACATTAACTGTTACATGACTTGTGGTTAGAACCTAAGTTATCCATTTCACCTTCAAGGGTAGTGACTTAAAGTGATGAGAACGAGTGTATTGAGACCCAATAACCTTCAAGAACCGAGTAATTAAGACTTAGTAATGCGTTTGATTGAGTATAAGAAACTACACTTCGCTCGATTTGTTTCAAAAGAACTGAACGTATCAAGCAAATGAGGTTAACCGTTACATGACTTGTGGTCAGAACCTAAGTTATCTATTTCACCTTCAAGGTTTTAACTTGAAGTGATGAGAACGACATGTATTGAGGACCCAATAAACCTTCAAAGACGCATAATTAAGACTTAGTAAAGCGTTTGATAAAGTATAAGAAACATCACTTCAATCGATTTACTCCAAAAGAACTGAACATACCAAGCAAAAGAGGTTAACTGTTACATGACTCGTGGTTAGAACCTAAGTTATCCATTTCACCTTCAAGGTTTTAAGTTAAGGGATGAGAACGACGTGATTGAGGTCCCAATGACCTTCAAGGACGCGTAATTAAGACTTAGTAATGCGTTTGATGGAGTATAAGAAACTTCACTTCAATCGATTTGTTCCAAACGAACTGAACGTATCAAGCAAATGAGGTTAATTGTTACATGACTTGTGATTAGAACCTAAGTTATCATTTCACCTTCAAGGTTTTAACTTGAAGTGATGAGAACGACGTGTATTGAGGACCCAATAACCTTCAGGACGCGTAATTAAGACTTAGTAATGCGTTTGATGGAGTATAAGAAACTTCACTTCAGTCGATTTGTTCCAAACGAACTGAACGTATCAAGCAAATGAGGTTAACTGTTACATGACTTGTGGTTAGAACCTAAGTTATCCATTTCACCTTCAAGGTTTTAACTTGAAGTGATGAGAACGACGTGTATTGAGGACCCAATAACCTTCAAGGACGCGTAATTAAGACTTAGTAATGGGTTTGATGGAGTATAAGAAACTTCACTTCAATCGATTTGTTCCAAACGAACTGAACCTATAAAGCAAATAAGGTTAACTGTTATATGACTTGTGCGTTAGAACCTAAGTTATCCATTTACCTTCATGGTCTTAACTTGATGTGACGAGAACGACGTGTATTGGGGACCTCATAACCTTCAAGGGCGATAATTAGGACTTAGTAATGCGTTGATGGAGTATAAGAAACTTCACTTCAATCGATTGTTCTAACGAACTGAACGTATAAAGCAAATGAGGTTAACTATTACATGACTTGTGGTTAGAACCCTAAGTTATCTCTCAACTTCAAGGTTTAACTTAAAGTGATGAGAACGACGTGTATTGAGGACTCAATAACCTTCAAGGATGCGTATTATAGACTTAGTAATACGCTTTGATGGAGTATAAAAACTTCATTTCAATCGATTTGTTCCAAACGAACTGAACGTATCAATCAAATGAGGTTAACTGTTACATTACTTGTGGTTAGAACCAAAGTTATACACTTTCACCTTCAAGGTTTTAACGTGAAGTGATGAGACACGACGTGTATTGAGGACCAATAACCTTTCAAGGACGTGTAATTGAGACTGTAGTAATGTTTTTGATGGAGTATAAGAAAGTTCACTTCAATCGATTTGTTCAACACAACTGAACGTAACAAGCTAATGATGGTTAACTGTTACATGACTTGTTGTTACTAGACCTAAGTTATCCATTTCATCTTCAAGATTTTAACATGAAGTGATGAGAACGAGTGTATTGAGGACTTTCCCAATAACCTTAAAGGGGCGGTAATTAAGACTTATTTATAGGTTTGATGAAATATAAGAAACTTCACTTCAGTCGATTTGTTCCAAAAGAACTGAACGTATCAAGTAACTAAGGTTAACTATAATGACTTGTTGTCAGAACCTAAGTTATCTATTCACCTTCAAGGTTTTTAACTTGAAGTGATGAGAACGACGTGTATTGAGGACCCAATAACCTTCAACGACGCGTAAGTTAAGACTTAGTAAGCGTTTGATAAAGTATAAGAAACATCGCTTCAATCGATTTGTTCCAAACGAACTGAACGTATCAAGAAACTGACATTAACTGTTACATGACTTGTGGTTAGAACCTAAGTTATCCATTTCACCTTCAAGGTATTGACTTAAAGTGATGAGAACGACGTGTATTGAGAACCCAATAACCTTCAAGAACGAGTAATTAAGACTTAGTAATGCGTTTGATTGAGTATAAGAAACTACACTTCGCTCGATTTGGTTCAAAAGAACTGAACGTATCAAGCAAATGAGGTTAACCGTTACATGACTTGTGGTCAGAACCTAAGTTATCTATTTCACCTTCAAGGTTTTAACTTGAAGTGATGAGAACGACGTGTATTGAGGACCCAATAACCTTCAAAGACGCATAATTAAGACTTAGTAATGCGTTTGATGGAGTATAAGAAACTTCACTTCAATCGATTTGTTCCAAACGAACTGAACGTATCAAGCAAATGAGGTTAACTGTTACATGACTTGTGGTTAGAACCTAAGTTATCCATTTCACCTTCAAGGTATTGACTTAAAGTGATGAGAACGACGTGTATTGAGGACCCAATAACCTTCAAAAACGAGTAATTAAGACTTAGTAATGCGTTTGATTGAGTATAAGAAACTTCACTTCGCTCGATTTGTTTCAAAAGAACTGAACGTATCAAGCAAATGAGGTTAACTGTTACATGATTGTGGTTAGAACCTAAGTTATCCATTTCACCTTCAAGGTATTGACTTAAAGTGATGAGAACGACGTGTATTGAGGACCCAATAACCTTCAAGACGCATCGTTAGACTTAGTAACGCTTTTTTTTTTTTTTTGGTTGATAAATATAAGAAACTTCACTTCAATCGATTTGTTCCAAACGAACTGAACGTATCAAGCAAATGAGGTTAATGTTACATGACTTGTGGTTAGAACCTAAGTTATCCATTTCACCTTCAAGGTATTGACTTAAAGTGATGAGAACGACGTGTATTGAGGACCCAATAACCTTCAAGACGACGTAATTAGACTTAGTAATGCGTTTGATGGATTATAAGAAACTTCAACTTCAATCGATTGTTCCAAACGAACGAACGTATCACGCAAATGAGGTTAACTGTTACATGACTTGTGGTTAGAAACTAAGTTATCCATTTCACCTTCAAGGATTTTACTTGAAGTGATGAGAACGAAGTGTATTGAGGACCCATAACCTTCAAGGACGCGTAATTAGGACTTAGTAATAGCGTTTGATGAAGTATAAGAAACACTTCATCTTCATCGATTTGTTCCAAAAGAACTGAACGTATCAAGAAAATGAGGTTAACTGTTACATGACTTGTGGTTAGAATCCTAAGTTATCCATTTCACCTTCAAGTTTTACTTGAAGTGATGAGAACGACGTGTATTGAGGACCCAATAACCTTCAAGGACGCGTAATTAAGACTTACTGATGTGTTTGATGAGCTATAAAAACGTCACTCAATCGATATTTTGTTCACAAAGAACTGAACTATAAGCAAATGAGGTTAACTGTTACATGACTTGTGGTTAGAACCTAAGTTATCCATTTCACCTTCAAGGTTTTAACTTGAAGTGATGAGAACGACGTGCATTGAGGACCCAATAACCTTCAAGGATGCGTAATTAAGACTTAGTAATGCGTTTGATGGAGTATAAGAAACTTCACTTCAATCGATTTGTTTCAAAAGAACTGAACGTATCAAGCAAATGAGGTTAACTGTTACATGACTTGTGGTTAGAACCTAAGTTATCCATTTCACCTTCAAGGTTTTAACTTGAAGTGATGAGAACGACGTGTATTGAGGACCCAATAACCTTCAAAGACGCGTAATTAAGACTTAGTAATGCGTTTGATGGAGTATAAGAAACTTCACTTCAATCGATTTGTTCCAAACGAACTGAACGTATCAAGCAAATGAGGTTAACTGTTACATGACTTGTGGTTAGAACCTAAGTTATCCATTTCACCTTCAAGGTATTGACTTGAAGTGATGAGAACGACGTGTATTGAGGACCCAATAACCTTCAAGAACGCGTAATTAAGACTTAGTAAAGCGTTTGATGGAGTATAAGAAACTTCACTTCAATCGATTGTTCCAAACGAACTGAACGTATCAAGCAAATGAGGTTAACTGTTACATGACTTGTGGTTAGAACCTAAGTTATCCATTTCACCTTCAAGGTTTTAACTTGAAGTGATGAGAACGACGTGTATTGAGGACCCAATAACCTTCAAGGATGCGTAATTAAGACTTAGTAATGCGTTTGATGGAGTATAAGAAACTTCACTTCAATCGATTGTTCCAAACGAACTGAACGTATCAAGCAAATGAGGTTAACTGTTACATGACTTGTGGTTAGAACCTAAGTTATCCATTTCACCTTCAAGGTTTTAACTTGAAGTGATGAGAACGACGTGTATGAGGACCCAATAACCTTCCAGGACGCGTAATTAAGACTTAGTAATGCGTTTGATGGAGTATAAGAAACTTCACTTCAATCGATTGTTCCAAACGAACTGAACGTATCAAGCAAATGAGGTTAACTGTTACATGACTTGTGGTTAGAACCTAAGTTATCCATTTCACCTTCAAGGTTTTAACTTGAAGTGATGAGAACGACGTGTATTGAGGACCCAATAACCTTCAAGGATGCGTAATTAAGACTTAGTAATGCGTTTGATGGAGTATAAGAAACTTCACTTCAATCGATTTGTTCCAACGAACTGAACGTATCAAGCAATGAGGTTAACTGTTACATGACTTGTGGTTAGAACCTAAGTTATCCATTTCACCTTCAAGGTTTTAACTTGAAGTGATGAGAACGACGTGTATTGAGGACCCAATAACCTTCAGGACGCGGAATTATAAGTTAGATGATGCAGGTTTTTGTTGGGGTTGATGAACTATAAGGAGACTTCACTTCAATCGATTTGTTCCAACGAACTGAACGTATCAAGCAAATGAGGTTAACTGTTACATGACTTGTGGTTAGAACCTAAGTTATCCATTTCACCTTCAAGGTTTTAACTTGAAGTGATGAGAACGACGTGTATTGAGGACCCAATAACCTTCAAGGACGGGTAATTAAGACTTAGTAATGCGTTTGATGGAGTATAAGAAACTTCACTTCAATCGATTTGTTCCAACGAACTGAACGTATCAAGCAAATGAGGTTAACTGTTACATGACTTGTGGTTAGAACCTAAGTTATCCATTTCACCTTCAAGGTTTTAACTTGAAGTGATGAGAACGACGTGTATTGAGGACCCAATAACCTTCAAGGCACGTAATTAAGACTTAGTAATGCGTTTGATGGAGTATAAGAAACTTCACTTCAATCGATTTGTTCCAACGAACTGAACGTATCAAGCAAATGAGGTTAACTGTTACATGACTTGTGGTTAGAACCTAAGTTATCCATTTCACCTTCAAGGTTTTTAACTTGAAGTGATGAGAACGACGTGTATTGAGGACCCAATAACCTTCAAAGGACACGTAATTAGGACTTAGTAATGCGTTTGATGGAGTATAAGAAACTTCACTTCAATCGATTTGTTCCAACGAACTGAACGTATCAAGCAAATGAGGTTAACTGTTACATGACTTGTGGTTAGAACCTAAGTTATCCATTTCACCTTCAAGGTTTTTAACTTGAAGTGATGAGAACGACGTGTATTGAGGACCCAATAACCTTCAAGGCACGTAATTAAGACTTAGTAATGCGTTTGATGGAGTATAAGAAACTTCACTTCAATCGATTTGTTCCAAACGAAGAAACTAAAAGTTCGATGTGGTGGTGATACTACGGTCGGTAGATGGTTGGTGGAACAACGTCCAGGGTTTTGCCAAATGCTAGAGGAGGTGGTATCG
>CM039504.1:54203952-54393476 GCA_022432975.1 Begonia masoniana | reverse complement strand
GTTAACTATTACATGACTTGTGGTTAGAACCTAAGTTATCATTTCACCTTCAAGGTTTTAACATGAAGTGATGAGAACGACGTGTATTGAGGACCCAATAACCTTCAAGGACGGGTAATTAAGACTTAGTGATGGGTTTGATGAACTATAAGAAACTTCACTTCAATCGATTGTTCCAAACGAACTGAACGTATCAAGCAAATGAGGTTAATGTACATGACTTGTGGTTAGACCTAAGTACATTTCACCTTCAAGTTTTAACTTGAAGTGATGAGAACGACGTGTATTGAGGAACCAATAACCTTCAAGGACAGTAATTAGGACTTAGTAATGCGTTTGATGGAGTATGTATACTTCACTTCAACTATTTGTTCAAAAAACTGAAGTATCAAGCAAATGAGTTAACTGTTACATGACTTGTGGTTAGAACCTAAGTTATCCATTTCACCTTCAAGGTTTTAACTTGAAGTGATGAGAACGACGTGTATTGAGGACCCAATAACCTTCAAGGACGGGTAATTAAGACTTAGTAATGCGTTTGTGGATTATACTAACCTCACTTCATCGAATGTTCCAAACGAACTGAACGTATCAAGCAAATGAGGTTAACTGTACATGACTTGTGGTTAAAACATAAGTTATCCATTTCACCTTCAAGTTTTAACTTGAAGTGATGAGAACGACGTGTATTGAGGACCCAATAACCTTCAAGGACGGGTAATTAAGACTTAGTGATGGGTTTGATGAACTATAAGAAACTTCACTTCAATCGCTTTCTTCCAAAGAACTGAACGTATCAAGCAAATGAGTTAACTGTTACATGACTTGTGGTTAGAACCTAAGTTATCCATTTCACCTTCAAGTTTTAACTTGAATGATGAAACGATCGTGTATTATGCCGAAAAAAAAAAAAAAAAAAAAAAAAAAAAAAAAAAAAAAAAAAATAACCTTCAAGGACGGGTAATTAAGACTTAATGATTGGTTTGATGAACTATAAGAAACTTCACTTCAATCAATTTGTTCCAAAACAACTGACTATCAAGCAAATGAGGTTAACTGTACATGACTTGTGGTTAAAACCTAAGTTATCATTTCACCTTCAAGGTTTTAACATGAAGTGATGAGAACGACGTGTATTGAGGACCCAATAACCTTCAAGGACGGGTAATTAAGACTTAGTGATGGGTTTGATGAACTATAAGAAACTTCACTTCAATCGATTGTTTCCAAAGAACTGAACGTATCAAGCAAATGAGGTTAACTGTACATGACTTGTGGTTAGAACCTAAGTTATCCATTTCACCTTCAAGGTTTTAACTTGAAGTGATGAGAACAACGTGTATTGAGGACCCAATAACCTTCAAGGACACGTAAATAAGACTTAGTGATGGGTTTGATGAACTATAAGGAACTTCACTTCAATCAAATTGTTCCAAAACAACTGAACGTATAAAATAAATGAGTTAACTGTTACATGACTTGTGGTTAAAGCCTAAGTTATCCATTTCACCTTCAAGGTTTTAACTTGAAGTGATGAGAACAACGTGTATTGAGGACCCAATAACCTTCAAGGACACGTAATTAAGACTTAGTGATGGGTTTTATGAACTATAAGAAACTTCACTTCAATCAAATTGTTCCAAAACAACTGAACGTATAAAGAAAATGAGGTTAACTGTAACATGACTTGTGGTTAAAATCTAAGTTATCCATTTCACCTTCAAGATTTCAACTTGAAGTGTTGAGAACGACGTGTATTAAGGACCCAATAACCTTCAAGGACGTGTAATTATGACTTAGTGATGGGTTTGATGAACTATAAGATACTTCACTTAAATCGATTTGTTCCAAAAGAACTGAACGTATCAAGCAAATGAAGTTAACTGTTACATGACTTGTGGTTAAAACCTAAGTTATCCATTTCACCTTCAATGTTTTAACTTGAAGTCTTGAGAACGACTGTCACGACCCAAAGGGGACCCGCAACAGAACGGGGAACGACCCGGCCCGAAAAGGACTAGATCGCCCGACCCTTAACCCCAAATTTCACCAAACGCAGCGGAATATTAACCAATTAAGATTTAGAGCCCAGACAAATAAATAAACAGGTCCAACAAGTGACACCAGATGATGTAATAACATATATCCAATAAAGTAACATGGTAAATTAAACAAAACAAAGCTTACACATCCACAGTAGTGTCTCACCTTAACAATATAAGATACATCCTCAAGAAAATTTACTAAAATAGGAAATTCTGCAAGGTGATTGTTCTCGTGTCGATAATTAAATTCTCCTTTACTGATTCCTGAAAAATAGTAGTCGTTTGGGGTGAGTCGACTAAACTCAATAGAGATAGAGTTTATTTCCAGCAGTTATAAAATATTATGCAGAAATTTAATAAAAATGCAGTTTTCAATTTAAATAGATGATCGGTGAAAATGGAGCCTCTCACAGACCCCGAGCACACTGGGTCATAGGCCAAAACATCGACATCAGGCGGTCGCACGCCATAATTACCCTGATCAGGTTTAGGGTTTCGCGCCCAAGGACACGGCTCTTCAGCTGTCCTATTACTTCTAGTTAAAACCACACAATTTTTATCAATGATAAAATATGCAGTTGATAAATGTGTGAATGAAAATAATAGCACAAAATTAAATGAACATTTTATGCCAAATAAATGAATTTAATTAATGAATTAAAAATAATAATACTTAACCGAAAATAAAATAAACCCCTACCTCGAGTGCACTTACAACAGGTTAACTCAAATAATTCAAGAGTCCAAGCAATGAGTCCACAGCTTAATTCAATAAATTGGTACATAACAAAGAATAAAGTCATCCATTATTTTTGGGCTACCTATCTCTTAATTTACTCTCTACAATCAACGTACAGCCCAAAAATATCATAATTACATACTAAAAGCACCCAAGCCTTATAGATTGAAGGGCAATACACAACTGTTGCTAACCTAACAACGTAAAAGAGGTATATATACACTGAAAATCAACTTAAACTCTCGGTAATGATTTCTCAGTCCATAATCCAGAGCATACCACAAAATATTCTTTGATCTTAAAATCCATTCAAGAAAGGGGTCTGTCGAACGTCATTTAATCTTACAATTGGAGGCACTAATTCTGCTTTCCTTTAGTTTCTACATGAGTTCATTTCTTCCTAAATATCCTATAGTTCATCATCCCAAAATAATTTTATCATCCACAGAGGATTCAAGAAGGAAGCAATAGAGAAGAAGGGGAAATCGCTCACCACTTTTTTGAGCACCAAGGTTGAGCCTCCGGTTCGTTTTACAAAGGTTGAAGAGAAGAAAACAATGAGCGTTTTGAAACCAAAATTGTCGGAATCGGAAATCAAGTCGTCGCCGATCGTTTCCCTCTCGCTCCCCTGCTCACGGCGCTCTCAGCAGGTAAAAACGTCTCTGCTGAAGCGTTTTGATAAAAAAAAGGGTTTTATGAAGGGAGGGAGGAAAATTGCACACGTGGTGATTAAATGAGAGAGGAGAAATTACCTTATTGTCCATAGACTTTTCTCCCCCAAATATGTGGGTTTCACATTCTCCCCACTTAATGAAATTTTGTCCTCGAAATTTGGATTAACTATGGTCATATCACTAAATAGTTTCCGGATACTTTATTTTCATCTCCGATTCAAGTTCCCAAGTGATTCTCTTTCAGTATGCTAGTGAATTTGAACTAATAAATTCTCTAGAAACCTAAAATTTTGATCTCACTACCCTAAAATCATTTAGCGTGCTACACATACTAATAATCCTCTTGAATAAGAATCCCTATCTAGGTTATGACATGTGTCAGATTTGAAATATATATTCTCAATATTAATACATGAGCATATTAAACATATTGAGCATGCAAGAGCAATTCCACCATGTTTGCTATATAACAAATCCATTCAAACTTTCAAATATTCCAATGCACTCATAACCAACTTATATTCACACAAAAACAACATCCTGACCTTAAGAAACAAAAAACCATGGGTTTCAAACAACACATCTCACCTCTAAAAGTTTGCATAGTTCTTCATTCTATTTCTATAGCAACACAAACTTTGTATCTATTAAATGATTCAAAAATTATAACTAAGAATCAAATCTCACGTCCTCAACATATCATTAAAAGTGAAGTGTCCTTTAGACTATCCATTTGTTGTAAGGTGATAAGTCAAATCGAAGTTATTTCATTGCCCAAAATCCTCAGCATGGGTTCAAAAACTTAGACATAAACTTTGGGTTCATATAAAATATAACTAAATGAAACACAACAAAATTTATGTCTTCCACAAAGCTTTCTCAAGAGAAATTTATCCACACTCAGACGAAATGATGGTTGGCAAACAATTCATAAAAATTTCGATATTAAAATGGTCGTGCACAATTCCCATTATAGATAACAAAATCCATCGTAATGTCTTCAAATGTCCACTCCAAATATACCATTTTGAATAGTCTAGCACGTTTCTATTGTTTAGCCCCAGACCATAGATAAGTCAAAGTTCAACCATATATCATACCACTATATTCAGTTCCATGGCAATCCATCCAAAATTTGACTACATTAACAATGTCATTTGATCTCATAATTTTGTCCTTGCATGCACCAACTCAACTTTCTCATCTTACATTACTCAACTGACCAAACATTTTGTTAAATTCATGATTAAGTATTTCCTTGATATGTCGCAAAATAGTAGGAGCTATATTAAATTACATACAAAAACCATCAGATCAATGATTCAACCTCTCACTTCTAGGTCTTGTCAAAAGACGCTCTCAATCTTTTCACCCTGAATATAAAATAAGGTCTTTAGGGTGTCAACCAAAACACTGTCATATCATTAACTCACCAGTATGACTTTTCAAGATAAAATTACAACCAAATTTATATAATCAAACTTTCCCTTTTATATGAGATTCTAATCACGTTGACTAAAGCGATATACATATTTAAATGACACATAAACCAACTTATTTTTACACCTTACGAAAAATTTGTCACATAGAGACAAAAGATTGTTAAGATCAATCGTAATTCATAAGTGGTGTAAGTTCACTTTTAATACCTCAATCTTCACAATACTTATACATGAACTCCACAAGGATGTATTATCACACGTTCAAAATGTACAACTCGAGCATCTAAATAAATCTCTTTTATCAATCACTATCGATCATTGTCAACTTAGGTGTCAGTCTCAATCCGTGTCTAACTTTTAAGGTTGACAGATTCCTTCATTTCAAACATTCTCAACATTCTTTACTATAAAAGGAGTCAAAAGATTGACTATAGAAGACAAATGTCATTGCCTCAACAACAACAACTAGCTAATTCTCAAAAATATAAACATCAATGATATTCTTTGGTTGCTCCCAATCCAACACTGTCACAAACTAAGCTTGATCCAATAAAAGGTCACCTTAAGTAACATTGTCTATTAATTATTTAACTTTAGTAATCCAAAAGCAACATTTCTTTCATTGAGTATATAACCGAAGACTTTTACATTCTCACAACACAGTTTTTAAATGTTTAGTGCTCAACATAAGTCTTAACATGACCAATATGGAACTCAAACCCTTTACATAAGTGGCATATGCAAGTCCAACATCAAATACTCCAAAAACAATAGAATAGATTTCTTAACATTCTCCTCTGATATACCAATCTATGGTAACATTAATCTAACACCTGACAATCAAATTCAGTTATGTCAACGATAATGTCTTTAATTGAATCATAAAGGTACATCTCACGGTGCAGTACCCATGCAAGCCCAACGCTATAAATCATTCCATTTTGTACGCAGACTTCTTCACTAAACTGAAATTATTATTAATAGAGTATAAGAAATTGGAGCAATGGTAGGTTCAAATTAATGCAACATAATGACATATAAATCTCGTGGTCGGGTGGTAACCCGGGCATATCCTCAAGAACAGATGTCAGAACACATGATTACAACCGACAAATCTAGATACCTCTTCACTGTCACATGGTCACCACTAATAAAAGAAGCACACCACCATAATGCTTTAATCTTCTACACTCGTTACATAAGCCAATAATATAATGTCAATATAAGGCTAGCACCATGTGTTTGTCCAATGTTCACTTAACAAGCCCACAAACATGGTTAACAAGAATCATTATGAAATAATTTTCGTACACACATGGTGACTACCAAAACACTTCAACAAAAAATGTTGAAATTGGTGTTAACAAAAGAATTTTGCAAAGTCCAACCTCACTCAACTTGTGAAAATAAATAGTTGTACTAGGAACAACGCATCAACCTCACTAATCATAGAAGTTAACCCTTTAACTATATAAGCATGTCCAAAAAGTCCATCTTCTATGACTCTTAATATTCATCATAATAGACCATTTCCAATCATCTCTCTTTTTATACTTATTTAAACAATTTCTAAAGTCAAATTCTTTATACTTTGAACAACAAAATAGAACCGGACTATATCCTCGTTAGTCATTAACAGATTTTATTACTCTGATACTTTTTAAACTTATCATTAATTTATCGCAACCAACACCTTAATACCACAAGACAACTCTATGATTTGACAATATTTTTCTAAAAATAAAGGTTTTCTCATAACAATCTTGATCCAAGAATCTTTAACCACTTCAACAGAGACCTATCCTTGAGCCGAAACACACAAAATGAAGACATATTGAGAACGTTCACCCATATTTTCTTGAACCGAGAATATACGTACAATTCGTCTTTGAATTAAAATTTACGAACAACAATCCCTAACTCGGACTAAAGAATTCCCAGTAAGACAATATAAGTCTTGAATTTTCTAGAAGAAACCAATACTTATATCATAAGATGTATTTCTTATTTTTCAGATAATCTCAAAGGTTCACAAACTAATCCAAAAGAGTTCTAATCCTATTATTTCATCCCTTATATCAATTTACGAAGCGTACACTTACCGCTTCTCCATTAATTTCCAACTACTCTAAACCACATATGTACGTATATGAAATATCCTCATTCTCTAGCGAACAACCTCGTGATGCTTTCCAAATAGCATATTTGACCCAATCAGCCTTTGTATCACATCCTTAGGCACAAGAATAATTCTCGTATATAATCACATCATCTATCTTATAAGTGTCACTTTTCAAGATGGGCAACCTTTGCTCTGATACCATTTTATTCTGTCACGACCCAAAGGGGACCCGCAACAGAACGGGGAACGACCCGGCCCGAAAAGGAGTAGATCGCCAGACCCTTAACCTCAAATTTCACCAAACGCAGCGGAATATTAACCAATTAAGATTTAGAGCCCAGACAAATAAATAAATAGGTCCAACAAGTGACACCAGATGATGTAATAACATATATCCAATAAAGTAACATGGTAAATTAAACAGAACAAAGCTTACACATCCACAGTAGTGTCTCACCTTAAATATATAAGATACATCCTCAAGAAAATTTACTAAAATAGGAAATTCTGCAAGGTGATTGTTCTCGTGTCGATAATTAAATTCTCCTTTACTGATTCCTGAAAAATAGTAGTCGTTTGGGGTGAGTCGACTAAACTCAATAGGGATAGAGTTTATTTCCAGCAGTTATAAAATATTATGCAGAAATTTAATAAAAATGCAGTTTTCAATTTAAATAGATGATCGGTGAAAATGGAGCCTCTCACGGACCCCGAGCACACTGGGCCATAGGCCAAAACATCGACATCAGGCGGTCGCACGCCATAATTACCCTGATCAGGTTTAGGGTTTCGCGCCCAAGGACACGGCTCTTCAGCTGTCCTATTACTTCTAGTTAAAACCACACAATTTTTATCAATGATAAAATATGCAGTTGATAAATGTGTGAATGAAAATAATAGCACAAAATTAAATGAACATTTTATGCCAAATAAATGAATTTAATTAATGAATTAAAAATAATAATACTTAACCGAAAATAAAATAAACCCCTACCTCGAGTGCACTTACAACAGGTTAACTCAAATAATTCAAGAGTCCAAGCAATGAGTCCACAGCTTAATTCAATAAATTGGTACATAACAAAGAATAAAGTCATCCATTATTTTTGGGCTACCTATCTCTTAATTTACTCTCTACAATCAACGTACAGCCCAAAAATATCATAATTACATACTAAAAGCACCCAAGCCTTATAGATTGAAGGGCAATACACAACTGTTGCTAACCCAACAACGTAAAAGAGGTATATATACACTGAAAATCAACTTAAACTCTCGGTAATGATTTCTCAGTCCATAATCCAGAGCATACCACAAAATATTCTTTGATCTTAAAATCCATTCAAGAAAGGGGTCTGTCGAACGTCATTTAATCTTACAATTGGAGGCTCTAATTCTTCTTTCCTTTAGTTTCTACATGAGTTCATTTCTTCCTAAATATCCTATAGTTCATCATCCCAAAATAATTTTATCATCCACAGAGGATTCAAGAAGGAAGGAATAGAGAAGAAGGGGAAATCGCTCACCACTTTTTTGAGCACCAAGGTTGAGCCTCCGGTTCGTTTTACAAAGGTTGAAGAGAAGAAAACAATGAGCTTTTTGAAACCAAAAATTGTCGGAATCGGAAATCAAGTCGTCGCCGATCGTTTCCCTCTCGCTCCCCTGCGCACGGCGCTCTCAGCAGGTAAAAACGTCTCTGCTGAAGCGTTTTGATAAAAAAAAAAGGGTTTTATGAAGGGAGCGAGGAAAATTGCACACGTGGTGATTAAATGAGAGAGGAGAAATTACCTTATTGTCCATAGACTTTTCTCCCCCAAATATGTGGGTTTCACAACGACGGTTTGATGAACTATTGGAAACTTCACTTCAATCGATTTGTACCAAAAGAACTGAACGTATCAAGCAAATGAAGTTAACTGTTACATGACTTGTGGTTAGAACCTAAGTTATCCATTTCACCTTCAAGGTTTTAACATGAAGTGATGAGAACGACGTGTATTGAGGACCCAATAACCTTCAAGGATGCGTAATTAAGACTTAGACATGGGTTTGATGAACTATAAGAAACTTCACTTCAATCGATTTGTTCCAAAAGAACTGAACGTATCAAGCAAATGAGGATAACTGTTACATGACTTGTGGTTCGAACCTAAGTTATACATTTCACCTTCAAGGTTTTAAAGTGAAGTGATGAAAACGACGTGTTTTGAGGACCCAATAACCAACAAGGACGCGTAATTAAGACTTGGTAATGCGTTTGATGGAGTTTAAGAAACTTCACTTAAATCGATTTGTTCAAAAAGAACTGAACGTATGAAGCAAATGAGGTTAACTGTTACATGACTAGTGGTTAGAAACTAAGTTATCCAGTTCACCTTCAAGGTTTTAACTTGAGGTGTTGAGAACGAGGTGTATTGAGGAACCAATAACCTTCAAGGAAGCGTAATTAAGACTTAGTAATGCATTTGATGGAGTATAAGAAACTTCACTTCAATCGATTTGTTCCAAAAGAACTGAACGTATCAAGTAAATGAGGTTAACTGTTACATGACATGTGGTTAGAACCTAAGTTATACATTTCACCTTCAAGGTTTTACCTTGAAGTGATGAAACGAGCTGTATTGAGAACCCAATAACCTTCAAGGACGCGTATTTAAGACTTAGTAATACGTTTGATGGAGTATGAGAAAATTGACTTCAATCGATTTATTCTAAACGAACTGAACGTATCAAGCAAATGAAGTTTACTATTATATGACTTGTGGTTAGAACCTAAGTTATCCATTTCACCTTCAAGGTTTTAACTTGAAGTGATGAGAACGACGGGTATTGAGGACCCAATAACCTTCAAAGACGCGTAATTATGACATAGTGATGGGTTTGATGAACTATAAGACACTTCACTTCAATCTATTTGTTTCAAAAGAACTGAACGTATCAAGCAAATGAGGTTAACTGTTACATGACTTGTGGTTAAAAGCTAAGTTATCCTTTTCACTTTCAAGATTTTAACTTGAAGTGATGAGAACGACGTGTATTGAGGACCCAATAACCTTCAAGGACGCGTTATTAAGACTTAGTGATGGGTTTGATGAACTATAGGAAACTTCACTTCAATCGATTTTTTCCAAAAGATCTGAACGTATCAAGCAAATGAGGTTAACTGTTACATTACTTGTGGTTAGAACCTAAGTTATCTATTTCACCCTCAAGGTTTTAATATGAAGTGATGAGAACGACGTGTATGGAGGACCCAATAACCTTAAAGGATGCGTCATTAAGACTTAGTGATGAGTTTGATGAACTATAAGTAACTTCACTTCAATCGATTTGTTCCAAAAGAACTGAACGTATCAAGCAAATGAAGTTAACTGTTACATGACTTGTGGTTAGAACCTAAGTTAAAAATTTCCCCTTCAAGGTTTTAACGTGAAGTGATGAGAACGACGTGTATGGAGGATCCAATAACCTTCAACGACGCGTAATTAGGACATAGTAATGCGTTTGATGGAGTATGAGAAACATCACTTCAATCGATTTGTTCCAAATGAACTGAACGTATCAAGCAAATGAGGTTAACTGATACATGACTTGTGGTTAGAACCTAAGTTATCCATTTCACATTCAAGCTTTTATCTTGAAGTAATGAGAAAGACATGTATTGAGGACCCAGTAACCTTCAAGGCCACATAATTAAGACCTAGTAATGCGTTTGATGGAGTATAATAAACTTCACTTCAATCGAATTGTTCCAAACGAACTGAACGTATCAAGTAAATGAGGTTAACTGTTACATGACTTGTGGTTAAAATCTAAGTTATCCATTTCATCTTCAAGGTTTTAACTTGAAGTGATAAGAACGACGTGTATTGAGGACCCAATAACCTTCAAGGACGCGTAATTATGACTTAGTGATGGGTTTGATGAACTATAAGACACTTCACTTCAATCGTTTTCTTCCAAAATTACTGAACGTATAAAGCAAATGAAGTTAACTGTTACATGACTTGTGGTTAAAGCCTAAGTTATCCATTTCACCTTCAAGGTTTTAACTTGAAGTGATAAGAACAACGTGTATTGAGGACCCAATAACCTTCAAGGACGGGTAATTAAGACTTAATGATGGGTTTGAGGAACTATAGGAAACTTCACTTCAATCGATTTGTTCCAAAAGAACTGAACGTATCAAGCAAATGAGGTTAACTATTACATGACTTGTGGTTAAAGCCTAAGTTATCCATTTCACCTTCAAGGTTTTAACTTGAAGTGATGAGAACGACGTGTATTGAGGACCCAATAACCTTCAAGGACGCGTAATTATGACTTAGTGATGGGTTTGATGAACTATAAGACACTTCACTTCAATCGATTGTTCCAAAAGAACTGAACGTATCAAGCAAATGAGGTTAACTGTTACATGACTTGTGGTTAGAACCTAAGTTATCCATTTCACCTTCAAGGTTTTAACTTGAAGTGATGAGAACGACGTGTATTGAGGACCCAATAACCTTCAAGGACGCGTATTAAGACTTAGTGATGGGTTTGATGAACTATAAGAAACTTCACTTAAATAATTTTGTTCCAAAAGAACTGAACGTATCAAGCAAATGAGGTTAACTGTTACATGACTTGTGGTTAAAACCTAAGTTATCCATTTCACCTTCAAGGTTTTAACTTGAAGTGATGAGAACGACGTGTATTGAGGACCCAATAATCTTCAAGGACGCGTAATTAAGACTTTGTGATGGGTTTGATGAACTATTAGAAACTTTACTTGATACAAACCAAGATAGGTCCAAGCCAATTGTCAAGGACAATAATCCATCTAACAAAGGAGGCCCTAATGTGAATCAAGGTGCGACCAAGCTCAAGCCCAAAGACAAACATCAATGTCAAAATATTGTAGTTCTTCATGGAGAAACATGTTTTACGGAGATCAACATCTTCAATTCAGCATCCCCTTACAATATGACATTCTTCAAGGTGAGGCATAAATGGAGGATTAAACACACGTTCAAAGATTACTGGATTACTTCTCAAAGGTTTCTATAGTGGGCTGGATCGCGTAATTATAGAAAGTTTGTTAATTATAGTTTTAGAAAGTTTTCTTAATTATAGTTTTAGAAAGTTTTCCTAATTAGAGTTTTAGAATGTTTCTTAATTATAGTTTTAGAAAGTTTCTTAATTATAGTTTTAGAAAGCTTTCCTAATCATAGATTTAGAAAGTTTTCCTAAGTATTGTTTTAGAAAGTTTCCTAATTATCATTTTAGTAATATTTCCTAATTACTTTTAGGATATTTTGTAGCCTATTTAAAGGCATAGGCGCTTCAACATTATTAAGCAATATACATGATTTTGAGTTACTCTTTGTGAGAATTTTCTCTTTTGTTCTTTGTGAAGAACTAGATCTTCTTCAAGTCAAAACTTGAAAGATCAACTTGATAGCTTTGGTTCTAACCACAAGTTCGGTTACGGGTCAAGCTCCTTGTTTGATAACTTTGGTTCCGTCGGCAAGGTTCGATTGGGGTCAAGTTCCTTATACTTGATTTCACAGGCGTTCCTGAGTTTCTAATTCCGCGTTGTTGAAGGGTCTCGGGTTTCATATACCCGTGGTTCTCATCATTACTTCAATCGATTTGTTTCAAAAGTACTAAACGTATCAAGCAAATGAGGATAACTGTTACATGACTTGTGGTTAGAACCTAAGTTATACATTTCACCTTCAAGGTTTTAACGTGAAGTAATGAGAACGACGTGTTTTGAGGACCCAATAACCATCAAGGACGCGTAATTAAGACTTGGTAATGCGTTTGATGGAGTTTAAAAAACTTCACTTCAATCGATTTGATCAAAAAGAACTGAACGTATGAAGCAAATGAGGTTAACTGTTACATGACTTGTGGTTATAAACTAAGTTATCCATTTTACCTTCAAGGTTTTAGCTTGAAGTGATGAGAACGAGGCGTATTGAGGACCCAATAACCTTCAAGACGCGTAATTAAGACTTGGTAATGCGTTTGATGGAGTTTAAAAAACTTCACTTCAATCGATTTGTTCCAAAAGTACTGAACGTATCAAGCAAATGAGGTTAACTGTTAGATGACATGTGGTTAGAACCTAAGTTATTCATTTCACCTTCAAGGTTTTAACTTGAAATGATGAGAACGACGTGTATTGAGGACCCAATAACCTTCAAGACGCGTAATTAAGACTTAGTGATGGGTTTGATGAACTATAAGAAACTTTTCCTAAGTATTGTTTTAGAAAGTTTTCCTAAGTATTGTTTTAGAAAGTTTTCCTAAGTATTGTTTTAGAAAGTTTTCCTAAGTATTGTTTTAGAAAGTTTTCCTAAGTATTGTTTTAGAAAGTTTTCCTAAGTATTGTTTTAGAAAGTTTTCCTAAGTATTGTTTTAGAAAGTTTTCCTAAGTATTGTTTTAGAAAGTTTTCCTAAGTATTGTTTTAGAAAGTTTTCCTAAGTATTGTTTTAGAAAGTTTTCCTAAGTATTGTTTTAGAAAGTTTTCCTAAGTATTGTTTTAGAAAGTTTTCCTAAGTATTGTTTTAGAAAGTTTTCCTAAGTATTGTTTTAGAAAGTTTTCCTAAGTATTGTTTTAGAAAGTTTTCCTAAGTATTGTTTTAGAAAGTTTTCCTAAGTATTGTTTTAGAAAGTTTTCCTAAGTATTGTTTTAGAAAGTTTTCCTAAGTATTGTTTTAGAAAGTTTTCCTAAGTATTGTTTTAGAAAGTTTTCCTAAGTATTGTTTTAGAAAGTTTTCCTAAGTATTGTTTTAGAAAGTTTTCCTAAGTATTGTTTTAGAAAGTTTTCCTAAGTATTGTTTTAGAAAGTTTTCCTAAGTATTGTTTTAGAAAGTTTTCCTAAGTATTGTTTTAGAAAGTTTTCCTAAGTATTGTTTTAGAAAGTTTTCAATCGATTTGATCCAAACGAACTTAACGTGTCAAGCAAATGAGGTTAACTGTTACATAACTTGTGGTTAGAACGAAAGTTATACATTTCACCTTCAAGATTTTAACTTCAAGTGATGAGAACGATGAGTATTGAGGACCCAATAACCTTCAAGGACGCATAATTAATACTTAGTGATGGGTTTGATGAACTACAAGAAACTTCACTCCAGTCGATTTGTTCCAAAAGAACTGAACGTATCAAGCAAATGAGGTGAACTGTTATATCACTTGTGGTTAGAACCTAAGTTATACATTTCACCTTTAAGGTTTTTACTTGAAGTGATGAGAACGACGTGTATTGAGGACCCAATAACCTTCAAGGACACGTAATTAAGACTTAGTAATGCGTTTGATGGAGTATAAGAAACTTCACTTCAATCGATTTTTTCCAAACGAACTTAACGTATCAAGCAAATGAGGTTAACTGTTATATGACTTGTCGTTAGAACCTAAGTTATCCATTTCACCATCAAGGTTTTAACTTGAAGTAATGAGAACGACGTGTATTGACGACCCAATAACCTTCAAGGATGCGTATTTATGACTTAGTGATGGATTTGATAAACTATAAGAAACTTCACTTCAATCGATTTGTTCTAAAAGAACTGAATGTATCAAGCAAATGAGGTTAACTGTTACATGACTTGTGGTTAGAACCTAAGTTATCCATTTCACCTTTAAGGTTTTAACTTGAAGTGATGAGAACGACGTGTATTGAGGACCCAATAACATTCAAGGACTCGTAATTAACACTTATTGTTGTGTTTGATGAACTATAAAAAACTTCACTTCAATCGATTTTTTCCTAAAGAACTGAACATATCATGTGACGACCCCGACCTTGTGTCGGTGCCGCCACGACCTGTGTCGTTAGTGTTTACATGCATACGTGCATACTACCCTTGCTCGTTCTCACTTAAGCCTTTATCGGATTTCTTTCATTGCATTTTTCATTCGTTCATCATTTGACTATTCGTTTTCTTTCGTTTCGCTCATTAGAGAACAGACTCGGGCGTTCAATCCATTTCTATCGACATTCAGGATCCAACTTAAACGTACCCAAATGGACTCGTCTAAGGTTTCAATCCTTTAATCTCACTTGTTTAAAGACAATTAACCTTATTCGGCGGAAGACTACTGTTCGTGGAAGACTCGTTACAAGATAAAATTAACCAAAATCCCAAGTATAACACTATAAAAAGCACTCTGGTCGACCACCAGAGCTTTCGGTCGACACTTCATAACAATGGTCAACCCTTAAAAAGGTTCTGGTTTTTGTTTGTACTGAAACCGGTCAACACCTTGCAATAGCGGTCGACCCCTAGTCTAAGTGGTCGACACTTCAAAAACAGTTTTGCTCTCGGGTTACATTCCTTTGTAAGTTCGGTCGACACCTTGCAATAGCGGTCGACCCCTAGTCTAAGTGGTTGACACTTTAAAAACAGTTTTGCTCTCGGGTTGCATTCCTTTGTAAGTTCGGTCGACACCTTGTAATAGCAGTCGACCCCTTTCCTGGCATGGTGTCTACCCCTACGGGCAAAGGTAAACCCCTGCAAAGGCAATTTTTACATTTTGTACATATTCAACACCTCCAATCACTTCCAAATTTAACCAACTCTACCTATTCAATATCAATTCCACCCCCATCCATAAACCAAACATTCAACCTCATCAAATTCTGACACGAAACTTCAATTTCAACTCAAAACCATAAACCTACTTTCAGAACATCAAAACTCATCCAAAATTCATTCTATTTCATCAAGATATCCACAATCATCAATATTTATCCAAATATACATCAAACATCATTATCCTATCCATTTCATCCACAGCCGTCCATACATAGCGGAAGCTATCAAAATCATCAAAACCACGGTTTATAACCTATTCATATACCAAGCACCCTAATATGAATTTCTATACATTTCATCACATATTATCACCCATCCGCCCATTTCAACCCAAAGTAACTCAAAATACACAACCTATAGCTCCCATGGGTCGTGTGCGCATCGACTACGCCGGCCGCTCCCATGAACATCCTCCTTCAAGCTGCAGGCTCGTCAGGTGGATAGACATCGTCCTCACCTTGCTCGTAGTCACCTACACCATAAAGACACCTATGAGATAAAAATCTCAGCAAGTTCTACGTAAATGCATATGCATGATAATGTATGCAATGAAAGCCGTCCATGTCATTTATTTTATCAATACGTGTCAGTCTATGGTTATCGGAAATGCTCGACAGATGGATAGGGCACATCAAGCGGTTAGACAGCCCACACCATCTGAAGGGAGGAAAACCCTCTCACCACGGAACGCCGGATCTGAACCTCATTCCCGATAACCCCATGCCATGGTTGTTTACTGTGATACTTTACTTGCCTTTACATGCATTTCCCTTTTCATAAAACTGATGCGAAATTCATTTTCATGACGTTATACAAACCGTGATGCATGAACAATTCAATGAACAATAAAGCATACATGACGAGCATACCATCAAAACCTTACAATTACCATCAAAACATCACAATACTTAACCTATAAAATAACTTAATCTTAACTACCCAACCAAAGCAATTAAACAAACAATGCACCAAACAATCCTCAACACAATTTCTTATGGTGTAGACCAAATCGGCCAAGTAAGTCACGAAAACTTACCTCTCGTCCCATGCACACCGAGCTCCTTGTCTCGAGGTTGATCACCTAAATCAATTCATAGCGTCCTTTGTTAAAACCGAGCTTAAACATAAAATCTCATAAATTTACGAAACTCCTAACTAAAGGAAATTTCCTAAAACTTTAATAACTCTCTCTCTCTGGGGCATTTCATCGAGCAACTTATGCTCACAAACAACAATCCTCCATTAATGGAGGTTTTCCAAAGCTCCATACATGACTTTTCAATCAAATGCAAAATACACTTGAACGTTTCACCTCATAACGTTCAATAATCACCAATAAAGCAATAACTAACCATTCCTAACATAACCGGTTGTTTTCAACGAAATCCAACAAAACCCTAAAAACTTACAATGCTAGAAATCGAGAATGACGGCCAGAAAACTATAGATTCTTACCAAGAATCGCGAGGGGAGAAGAAATCTTGAAGGAACCTTGAAGGCTGAGGAGGAATCGATGAAGATAGTGGAGAATCGTGGAAGGGAAGCAAAAATTGCCGTGGGAGGAAAAATTTGGAGAAAAAACGTTAAGTGTGGGGAAGAAGAAAGGGTATTTAATTAACCTTGACTTGTCAAATGACAAGTTTGCCCCTCCATTAGATTCCCTATTTATCTCATTGTTTGTCTCTCGGTTCGTTTTCTCCAAATTTCTTTATTTCTCCAATAATTCCCATTTATTTCTAGAGCTCTAATAGAACTTTCCGTTTGCCAAACGGACATAATTTGCTATTTCTACGAATTAAATCGCTATAAGGTCAAAACCGAAAACTTAAGCATTATATTTCGGTTTGATCTTCTTAAATTCCCATAATTCCTCTAAAATTCATATTAATTATGAGGATTCAATTAAAACTCTCGATTCGCAAAACGGACATATTTCGATTATTTACAGAAAATGTCATTGCGCGCGAAATTGAAAAACCCGTAAAATCGGGTGTTACATTCCATCCACCTTACAGAAATTTTGTCCTCAAAATTGATTACACAAATAATTCTGGATACTTAGCCATCATAGCTTGCTGCCTCTCCCAGGTAGCTTCTTCTACTCCGTGATTCCGCTATAACACTTTGACGAGCGGGATTTCTTTGTTTCTCAATACCTTAATACAGGATTCCAGAATTTGTACAGGTCTTTCCACATAGGTTAGCATTGGCTGCACCTCAATCTCCCGTGCTTCTACGACATGCGACGGGTCACGTATACATTTCCTGAGCATGGACACGTGAAAGACGTTGTGGATGCTCTCCATCGATGCCGGTAGTTGTAGTCGATAAGCCATCTTCCCGATTCTTTTCAAAATAGGAAAGGGCCCAATGTAACAAGGATTAAGCTTGCCCCGTCTCCCAAATCTCATGACGCTTTTGAATGGAGAAATTTTCAAATAGACCTCATCACCTTCCTTAAACTCCAACTCCCTTCGTCTATTGTCAGCGTAGCTTTTCTAACGGCTCTGAGCTACCTCAATGCGCTGTCTAATAACGGCAATCTTTTCCGCTGTTTGCTGTAACATATCGGGGCCAATGATGCTAGCTTCACCGACCTCGTCCCAATATAGCGGCGATCTACATTTCTGCCCATACAGCGCTTTATACGGAGACATGCCAATGGTAGCTTGGAAGCTATTGTTATATGAGAACTCAATTAACGGCAAGTATCTGCTCCATGAGCATTGAAACTCTAACACGCAGGCTCTAAGCATATCCTCAAGAATCTGATTCGTTCGCTCTGTCTGACCATCGGTCTGAGGATGAAATGTCGTGCTAAAGTTCAGCTGAGTTCCCATGGCTTTGTACAGACTTTTCCAAAATTTCGAAGTAAACCTCGGATCTCGGTCTGAAACTATGGAAACAGGCACCCCGTGCAGTCTAACAATCTCTTGCACATAGAGTTTGGCAAGCTGATCCATGGAGAATGTTGTTTTAACTGGAAGAAAGTGGGCCGATTTCGTCAAACGGTCCACTATCACCCATATGCTATCATGCCCCTTCGTTGTTCTTAGGAGTCCAACAATAAAATCCATTGAAATCTGCTCCTATTTCCACTACGGGATCGGCAGGGGTTGTGAAGTTCCTGCCGGCCTCTGATGTTCCGCCTTAACCTGCTGACAAACCAGACAGGTTTCTACATACCTGGCCACCTCTCTATTCATGTTAGACCACCAGAAGTGTTGCTTTAGGTCTCGATACATTTTGGTGCTTCCTGGATGCACCGATTAGGCCGAAGAGTGTGCCTCGACTAATATTTCATTCTTCAACTCCTCATTATTGGGCACGTACCACCTATGCCTGAATTTCAAAATGTCATCATCCGACAAGCTGAAATCGGAAGAATCCTCAAATGTCATACTTAAATGGTGCCTGTCACACTCTAAGTTTCTCTGTTGAGCCTCACGTAATTTGTCAAGTATCGTTGGCCTGAGAGAAATGTTGGTAAGCATCGTGGACAACTCAGCCACAATCTCCACATCAAACCTCTCAATCTCAGACTTCAACATCACCGACATCGCTGCAAGCGAAGGCTGACTCGTGGAAGGCATTCTGCTCAAGGCATCTACAACCTTGTTTGCTTTCCCTTGGTTGTATTTGATCTCAAAGTCATAATCTTTAATGAACTCCAACCACCTTCTTTGCCGCATATTTAGTTCTTTCTGTGTGAACAGGTATTTTAAACTCCTGTGATCTGAGAACACTTCACATTGTTGCCCATACAGGTAGTGTCTCCAGATTTTTAAAGCAAAGACAACCGCTGCAAGCTCAAGGTCGTGTGTCGGATAATTTTGCTCATACGGCTTCAATTGCCGAGAAGCATACGCAATAACCCTTCCCTCCTGCATAAGCACACATCCAAGTCCAACTTTAGATGCATCTTAATAAATGCTGAACTTGTCGCTTCGACAGGCAGTGTTGAAGGTGGAATGTATAACTTAGGTTATAACCACAAATCATGTAACAGTTAACCTCATTTGCTTAATACGTTTAGTTCGTTTGAAACAAATCGATTGAAGTGAAGTTTCTTACACTCCATCAAACCCATTACTAAGTCTTAATTACGCGTCCTTGAAGGTTATTGGGGCCTCAATACACGTCGTTCTCATCACTTCAAGTTAAAACCTTGAAGGTGAAATGGATAACTTAGCTTTAACCACAAGTCATGTAACAGTTAACCTCATTTGCTTGAGACGTTCAGTTCGTTTGGAAGAAATCGATTGAAGTGAAGTTTCTTATACTCCATCAACTGCATTACTAAGCCTTAATTACACGTCCTTGAAGGTTATTAGGTCCTCAATACACGTCGTTCTCATCACTTCCAGTTAAAACCTTGAAGGTGAAATGGATAACTTAGGCTCTAACAACAAGTCATGTAACAGTTAATCTTATTTGCTTGATACGTTCAGTTCGTTTGGAACAAATCGATTGAAATGAAGTTTCTTATACTCCATCAAACCCATCACTAAGTCTTAAGTACGCGTCCTTGAAGGTTATTGGGTCCTCAATACACGTCGTTCTCATCACTTCAAGTTAAAACCTTGAAGGTGAAATGAATAACTAAGGTTCTAACCACAAGTCATGTAACAGTTAACCTCATTTGCTTGATACGTTCAGTTCGATTGGAACAAATAGATTGAAGTGAAGTTTCTTATACTCCATCAACCGCATTACTAGGTCTTAATTACGCGTCTTTAAAGGTTATTCGGTCCTCAATACACGTTCTCATCACTTTAAGTTAATCCCTTGAAGGTGAAATGGATAACTTAGGTTCTACCCAAAAGTCATGTAACAGTTAACCTCATTTTTTTGATACGTTCAGTTCGTTTGGAACCAATCGATTGAACTGAAGTTTCTTAATTACGCCTCCTTGAAGGTTAATGGGTCCTCAATACACGTCGTTCTCATCACATGAAGTTAAAATCTTGAAGGTGAAATGAATAACTTAGGTTTGAACCACAAGTCATGTAACAGTTAACCTCATTTGTTTGATACGTTCAGTTCGTTTGGAACAAATCAATTGAAGTGAAGTTTCTTATACTCCATCAACTGTATTACTATGTCTCAATTACGCATCCTTGAAGGTCATTGGGTCCTCAATACACGTCTTTCTCATCACTTCAAGTTAAAACCTTGAAGGTCAAATTGATAACTTTGGTTTTAACCACAAGTCATGTAACGGTTAACCTCATTTGAATGACACGTTCAGTTTGTTTAGAACAAATCGATTGAAGTGAAGTTTCTTATACTCCATTAAATGCATTATTAAGTCTTAATTGCACGTCCTTGAAGGTTTTTGGGTCCTCAATACACGTCGTTCTCATCACTTCAAGTTAATGCCTTGAAGGTGAAATGGATAACTTAGGTTTTAACCACAAGTCATGTAACAGTTAACCTCATTTGCTTGACACGTTCAGTTCGTTTGGATCAAATCGATTGAAGTGAAGTTTCTTATACTCCATCAAACGCTTTACTAAGTCTTAATTACGCGTCCTTGAAGGTTATTGGATTCTCAATACACGTCGTTCTCATCACTTCAAGTTAAAACCTTGAAGGTGAAATGAATAACTTAGGTTCTAACCACAAGTCATTTAACAGTTAACCTCATTTGCTTGATACGTTCAGTTCGTTTGGAACAAATCGATTGAAGTGAAGTTTCTTATACTCCATCAACTGCATTTCTAAGTCTTAATTACGCGTCATTGAAGGTTATTGGGTCCTCAATACACGTCGTTCTCATTACTTCAAGTTGAAACCTTGAAGGTGAAATGGATAACTTAGGTTCTAACCGCAAGTCTTGTAACAGTTAACCTCATTTGCTTGATTTGTTCAGTTCATTTGGAACAAATCGATTGAAGTGAAGTTTCTTATAGTTCATCAAACCCATCACTAAGTCTTAATTACGCATCCTTGATGGTTATTGGGTCCTCAATACATGTCATTCTCATCACTTTAGGTTAAAACCTTGAAGGTGAATTGGATAACTTAGGTTCTAACCACAAGTCATGTAACAGTTAACCTCATTTGCTTGATTTGTTCAGTTCATTTGGAACAAATCGACTGAAGTGAAGTTTCTTATACTAAATCAACCGCATTATTAAGTCTTAATTACGCGTCATTGAAAGTTATTGGGTTCTCAATATACGTCGTTCTTATTACTTCAAGTTGAAACCTTGAAGATGAAATGAATAATTTAGGTTCTAACCCTAAGTGTAATACCCGGCTCGTACGGATTTTGGATATAGTATATTTTATTATATATGTGGCATTTTTGGTAAATATGTCAAATCAAATCAGTTTCGCAAACGGAAAGCTTTATTTCGATCCTAACGATTAATAGGAATTATAAGGAATTTTGGGGAATTTTAGGAGTTTTGACGCTAGATTCCGAGTAATTAAGTTTCTCGTAATATGAACGATGTTTTAGTAAAAATAGTAAATGAGGTCCATTTTGCGAACGGACAGTTTTAATAGAACCTAAATAATAAGTTGGATTTATTGTTGAAATAATAAAATTTGGAGAAGCCGAATCTTTAGCCGATTGATGAAACGAAGAACGAAACAAATAGAATTAAGTGCTAAGGGAAAAATGGTAATTTGCAAAATCAAATTTATAAAAATAACCAAAATCTTTTCTCTCCCTCACTTCTTATTCTCCCCTGGCGCTGACGAACCAAAGAGCTTCTCCCTCTCTATCCATCGATGTTTTCAACACTTTCGACCTCCGTTCGTCCTCCATTCGTTCCGTTTTCTTCACGTTTTCTCCTCCAATCGACGCTCTAGGTATGAATATTTTTAGAACGTTTATTTCGAGTTTTACGGAGTTTGAACAATTAGGGTTTCGTTTAAAAGTCGAGATTTAGGGTTCGAAATTGATAGATTGTTATAGTTTACGAACGTATTGCACTTATTAAGCGTTATTGGAAGAAGTTAGGACGATTTAGGAGAAATGTTAAATTTGTAAATTTCGGGTTTTCGGAAAACTCGTAAATTGGATTTCGGAGTATCGAGCGTAGATTTATGGATTTAATGCCTCGATAAGTTAAGTTGGAACGTTAGGAAATTCTTTAGTTAAGGTTTTGTAAATTTGGACGATCGATAGCTTAAATTAGTTTTAACGTCGATATTGTGTTTTGCTTCAGACAAACAACGCTCGTGGACGGAGCTTGAGCTGCTTTGGACACGAGGTAAGTTCTCGTGATTCTTTTCTAGCCGATTGGCCTACACAGTACATCGAAGTCGTTTCGAGGAGTTTGGTGACGCACTAGTTTATATTGCTTTGGTTGCGTAGTTAGGTTTAATTGTTTTGTAGTTTATGTTTTACCGTCTTGATGGTATGTATGCTGAGTGTTTAAATTCTGTTATGAACTGTTCATGCATCACGTGTTTTAAAGAAAGAGCATGAAAATGAATTTCTACACGATGTTTTTAAGAAAATGGTAATGCGGCCTGGAGAAGGGCTATTGATTTATTGTGTAGGCACGAAGGGGTCTGTCACAATATCGCATTTAACACATACTCATACAGTTATAGGTCACGCGAGATGGGGCTCAGGCACGGCTGTACGTGATGTAAGCGTGTACCCCCCTCTTCTAGCTGGAAAGAGTAGTTTGACCGCTGGATGTGATCTCTCTGGTTAGGAGGCTGAGATCTCGGTGACACCCACAGAGTAAAGAAAATACTGCATGATTTCTGAACTCACTTGCATAGCATATAGTTGCAGTTATGAGGGCTTGCTGAGATTTTTATCTCATAGTGTATTGTATGGTGTAGGTGATTACGAGGATACAGGTGAGGATGAGATTCCTTCTCCTGAGGCATGAGTCCAGTTGACGAGGGATGGCTGCGGTGGTGTGCTAGCGCAGTCGAGGCTTACCGACCCGTGGGGACAATATGTATAGATTTTGAGGGTTTGGGACATTTTGGGCTGATGTTTGTATAGAAATATTTTAGGTTGTTTGATTCTGGATAGTTGATAGGTATATATGTATATGTTGATATTTTGGAAACTGTTTTATAATGGTTTGAAAAGTCTTTCATTGAATGTATTTTGGAACTTCGTGGTGATTGAAAACAGAAGGATTTGTTTAGGTTTTAAACGTATCCATGCAGTTCGTTTTCATGAAAATGTTCTTAGTTTTAAAATGTGTTTCGAGTCGTTTATTGGGTGAACGGTGGAGTGTGAAAAGAATGAGGATATGAGAGAGTTTGTGTTGTGATGTTATTGTATGGTTTAGGGTGTAAGAATAAGTTGTATTGTGTAGTTGACGTAGGAGAAATTGAAAGAAAGAATGAAGGAAAGGAAACAGGACAGAGGGCTTGGCGAATAGTCGCCAAGCCTGGCGATTGAATCGCCTCCCTCTGGAGAAATCCAGAGGGGGTGGCGATTGCTCGCCACAAACTGTGGCGAGCAATCGCCACAGGCGACTGCAACAGGCGATTATTCGCCTGTTGCAATCGCCTCTCTATCGTTTTAATTTAATTAGTTTAAGTTTTAATTAATTAATTTAGGTTTTATTTAATTTGTTTTAAAAATTAGAATTCAATTCCGATTTCGATTCTGGTTTCGATTTCGGTTTAGTTTCCGCTTCAAGATTAAAAAAAAAATAGTACGGAAATTGGGTACAGTGTTTAGGGTCGTGACACTAAGTCTTGTAACAGTTAACCTCATTTGCTTGATACGTTCTGTTCTTTTGGAACAAATCTGTAACGACCCTTACCGGTATCCTAATTTTCTGTATAAATTTTTCATTCTATTTCTATCCTTATAAAACTTCGTATCGATTGAGCGGAATTTAAATAGTAGGCTAATTTGTTAAAATCATTCATAACTCTTTTAAAACCAATTAAAGAAACATATAACATTTAATTAAAACTTAAAACAATAAGTTAAAACCATTAAAAACAAAGAAAGAGTTTCGGCTAAGGAGAGGAGGGCAAAAGGGACATTTGTCCCCCAAAAGTATAGGGGCGATCGATCGCCAATCACAAAAACATGAGGGGCGATCGATCGCCCAAAACTGGCGATCGATCGCCCATTGCAAAATGCGAGCGATCACCATTTCTTCTCCATCGATCGTTCGGCATACGCTCTGGAATTTCTTTCAGAGCGTGACCAATAGAGGGGCGATCGATCGCCCTCCCTGGCGATCGATCGCCAATTCCTCTGGAATCCAAAATTCCAAAGGACTTGCATCCCTCACCTTCTTCATTTCTACCCCTGCATAATTACTACCCTTAACACTTCTATACATCCTTCCCCATTTCATATACGTTAAACACCTCATAACTACCAATTAAACGCCTCAAACGTATTCTTAAACCCAGTCGAAAACGAAGCAAGGTGTAACACCCCAATTTTAAAATCCTCAATTTTGAAACCCTAATTTGAAAATCCTAAAATTTTTCCCAAATTGATTTTGAAATTGAGTGTTAAGATCATAATTTAAAATTTAAAACATATTAATTGAAAACTTAAATATTACGGAAGCTTTGATAATTAATTTATTTAAATATTGAAAACCATCGCATATTTAAAACAATAATTGAAACTTTATTTAATAATAAAAATTCAACACACTGATTCAAATTCTCAAATTGAAATAAATTTCAAATATCGTTTGAAAAACTAAAGCATACTAGTTTAAATCATTTCCCTCAAAATCATCAATATGATCTTCGTCTGTATGCTCGCTTGCCACTGGAGGATTCTCAATTGCAGCAATTTCTTCCTCAGACAAAAACTCACCTACATCACAAGTTAAAAACAAAAAGGTGAGAAAACTCAGTAAGTAGAAATACGTGCAGAACTTTTACTTTTACTTTTATTTTTACCGAATCCTGTTAAGACTTAGCCATCTCATTGTCGTTCAGGCATCGTCATCTTTTACTTTTAATTTTAACGATCAAGCTCACCATCTCACTGTCGTTCAGGCTTTTGCTATCACGTTAAAACATATGCTCAAGCTCACCATCTCACTGTCGTTCAGGCTTTTGCTATCGCATTTTTTTTTTTTACTTTTTCATACACATGCAAATAACCTATCCATTTTATCTTTTAAACTATTCTATGTCTATATTCTAACATACGTGCTCAATCATTGAAAACGTGTGACTGAAAAATAAAATAATATAAATATCTTGTGATGTAGGGCCGTAGCCAAAATTTGTATTTACAATTACCTGGATTCCGAGCAGTTAGCGTTTATCGGGATTTCCAACAATTCCAAAATAATATCCTACTCAATAAAATCTTTGATATTAATATCTCACTTAATAAATCCCATTTCGAAGAAATTTGAGCAGAATTTACTTACGTTATAAACTTAGGTTGGTTCGGATCGTTCGGATCGTTTTGGGTCTAATCGGACGGCTCCTAAATTTATCCTGCCCAAACCGAATATCAATATTAAATTCCCACTTGAATTATTCCAACTTTAAAAGGATTTGAGCAGAAATTCTTACCGTAAAAATCTTCGATTGGTTCGGTTAGAATCGGGTCGAAAATCGGGTCGAGTCGGGTCCGGTTCGGGTCGGGTGAACAGTACGGGTCGGGTCGGTTCACTGTTGGTCCGGTTCGGTTTAATGTTGGTCTGATTTGGTTCGGTTCACTGCTGGTTCGGTTCGGTCAAAACCCTTCTTCTTCATCGCGAGTTCTGCAAAGAGAGTGAGAGGGAGAGTGAGAACAGAGAGTGAGGGAGAGAAACCGAGAGGGAGGCCGAGCGAGGGGAAGAGAGATCGGGGAAGAGGGAGACTTACTCCGGAGACGGTTGTCGATGGAGGCCGAGAGGCTTCGTCGGAGTTCGGCCGAGGAGGGTTCTTCTCGTCGGAGCTACGGTGGTCAGAGCTCGGCTGCCAGAGAGGAAGATTTCGCCGCCGATGACCGAAAGGTAAGTTTTCTGCTCTGATTTCAGAGAACTCGAGAGGTAGAGAGTTGAGGGGTGAGGTTTCCATCGCTCGAAACCCCTCAATTTATAGGGAAGGATTAGCCCCGCTCCTTCCACAAAATCCGGGCTCTGATCGGATATTTCGAGCTGGAAATCATTCAGCTCCGATTTCTAGCGATGTCCGTTTTGATTTCCATTTGAACTTGGTCACCTTTTCAGACCAAGTTCATGCCGAATATTGAGTTTTCAAATCGGGAAGTTGCTGAAAATCAGCAATTAAATTTCCAATTTTGATTTTTCCTTCTGTTCTTGGTTGATAAACAGGTCGGATACATTCTGGTTTGTTGCTGAGAATCAAAAAATTCGAATCCTAAATCGGATTTTTAGAATGTGAATTTCTGATTTTATAGAAAAGTAAATCAGAGATTAGGTTTAATTTAAAAATTTCAAAATTAAACCCTTGAATTGAATTTGGGAAATTTTGAATTAAATTTCTAATTGTTACAATCTTCCCTCCTTAAATAAATTTCGTCCTCGAAATTTAAAATGATTACATAAATAATTCGGGATAGATCTTCCTCATTTCTTCTTCTCGTTCCCAAGTTGCATCCTCAATGTTCCGGTTCTTCCAAAGCACTCTGACAAGTATAACCTTCTTATTCCTTAGTTCTCTTTCTTCGACGTCTATAATTTGGGTTGGTCTTTCTTCATATGACAGATCAGGGTTGATTGTGAAGTTTAGAAATCTCGATGGTAAGACATGCGAGGGGTCTGGAACGTACTTCTTCAACATCGAGACATGAAAGACATTGTGCACGTGCTTGAACGAATCTGGTAAGTCCAACTGGTATGCAACTTCTCCTATCCTTCTCGTGATTTCAAATGGGCCTGTGAATCTTGGGCTTAGTTTCCCTTTCTTTCCAAAGCGCATAACACCTCTCATTGGCGAGATTTTTAAGAAAACTTGATCTCCCACAGCAAACTCTAACTTTCTTCGTCTCCTATCAGCATAACTCTTCTGTCTACTCTGAGCCGTGAGAATTCTCTTCCGGATTACTGTAACGATCTCAGCGGTCTGTCTCAAAATATCTGGCCCAACAAGTACTCCTTCACGTCTTCATCCCAATGCACTGGAGATCTGCATTTTCTACCATAAAGAGCTTCATAAGGCGCCATCCCAATCGAAGCTTGGTAACTATTGTTGTAGGCGAACTCCACCAATGGCAAATTCTTACTTCAATTTCCTTGAAAGTCGATAGCACATGCCCGTAACATATCCTCCAAGGTTTGAATCGTCCTTTTCGATTGTCCATCAGTCTGAGGGTGGAAAGCTGTACTGAAGTTCAACTGCATACCCATAGCCTTCTGCATACTCTTCCAAAACTTTGAAGTAAAGCGAGGATCTCGATCAGACACGATAGAAACAGGTGTACCATGCAATCTGATAATCTCCTGAACATAAAGCTGAGCATACTGATCCATGGTATAGGTAGTCTTTACAAGAAGGAAGTGTGCTGATTTTGTCAATCGATCCACTATCACCCAAATGGAGTCGTGACCCTTAAGCGTCTTAGGAAGTCCCACTACAAAGTCCATAGTAATATGCTCCCACTTCCATTGAGGCACCATAAGTGGTTGCAATGTACCAGCAGGTCGTTGATGCTCCGCTTTGACTTGTTGACAAGTAAGACACTTCTCCACAAATTTGGCTACATCCACTTTCATTCCACGCCACCAATAGTGTTGCTTCAAATCTCGATACATTTTTGTTGATCCAGGATGTACCGAGTAAGGGGTTGAGTGTGCCTCCTTCAATATAGTCTCCTTTAATTCAGTATCGTCTGGTATACACCATCTCCCTTTGAACTGGATAATTCCACTATCAGATACAGAAAACTCAGAAACTTTTCCTGCCTCCAAATCACCTTTAACTTTGCAAATATAAGCATCTCCTCGTTGTTTCTCCTTTATCTGCTCAAGCAAACTTGGCTGAAGTGTCATAGCAGATAATCTCTCAAGTAGTCCAAACGGCACAACTTCGATGTTAGATCTATGCATCTCCTCGGTTAACTATTCTGGAATCAGTCGCAATGAAGAAATTTGAGATGATGCCCTTCTACTCAAAGCATCAGCTACGACATTAGCTTTGCCAGGGTGATAAATAATTTCACAATCATAGTCCTTTACTAGCTCCAACCATCTGCGTTGTCTCATGTTCAGATCCTTCTGGGTTAAAAAGTATTTCAGACTCTTGTGGTCCGTATAAATCTCGCATCGTTCTCCATAAAGATAATGTCTCCAAATCTTTAATGCATGAACTACCGCTGCAAGCTCCAAATCATGAGTTGGGTAATTCTTCTCGTGTTCCTTCAACTGTCTCGAGGTATAGGCTACCACTTTTCCTTCTTGCATAAGAACACATCCCAAACCATACTTCGAAGCGTCACTATAAACCACAAACTTTCCTGATCCAGATGGAATAGTAAGTATGGGTGCTGAGACTAACATCTTCTTCAACTCTTGAAAGCTTTGCTCGCATTCATCAGTCCATAAATACTTGGCTCCTTTCTTTGTTAGCTTCGTAAGCGGGTTGGCCAAGGTTGAAAAACCTTCTACGAATCTCCGATAATAACCCGCAAGACCAAGGAAACTTCTTATTTCAGATGCATTCTTCGATTGAGGCCATTTACTCACAGCTTCAATCTTTGTTTGGTCCACTGCTACGCCCTCCTTTGAAATAATGTGGCCAAGAAAAGCTACATTCTCCATCCAGAATTCACACTTGGAGAACATTGCATACAACTTCTCGCGTCTCAACGTAGATAGAATAATCCTTAAATGTTCTTCATGCTCCTCCCTGCTCTTCGAGTAAATAAGGATATCATCAATAAAGACTATAACAAAATCATCCAAAAAGGTCTTGAATGTCCGATTCATAAGATCCATAAATGCGGCTGGTGCATTACTTAATCCGAACGGCATAACTCGAAACTCATAGTGACCATATCTGGTACGAAACGCCGTCTTGAACACGTCGTCCTCCTTAATTCTCAGCTGATGATATCCTGACCTCAAATCAATCTTCGAGAAAACTGCTGCTCCCTTCAACTGGTCAAATAAGTCATCGATTCTTGGTAGTGGATATTTGTTTTTAATAGTAACTTTGTTGAGCTCTCGGTAGTCGATACACATCCTCATCGATCCGTCCTTTTTCTTCACAAATAAAACCGGAGCTCCCCAAGGTGAGAAACTCGGTTGGATAAATCCTTTCTCCAGTAGATCGTCAAGTTGGGTCTTTAATTCCTTTAACTCGCTCGGCGCCATTCTATAAGGAGCTTTAGAGATTGGCGTCGTTCCAAGTAGCAGCTCAATACCAAATTCCACATCTCTCGCAGGTGGTAGCATTGTCAAGTCATCGGGAAAGACATCAGGAAAATCATTAACTATCGGCACAATATCCAATGTCGTTGCTCCTTCAAGTTCAGTGCATATAATACTGGCTAGAAATCCAATGCATCCAGAATTTAATAAGTTCCGAGCTCGCATAGCTGAAATTACTAGAACTCTTGAATCTTTAGAATCCCCATAGAAAGAAAACGGCTCTTTTCCAGGTAGTTGGAAATTTACCATCTTCTTGCGACAATCAATAGTCGCATAGTGATTAGTAAGCCAATCCATTCCAAGGATAACATCGTAATCATACATTGCCAAGATAATTAAATCAACTTCCAGTTGATTTTCCCCAATACACACTTCACACCTTCTAATAACAGAATCGGCAAACATAACTTTGCCCGAAGGTGTAGCTACTCCCATATTACACTCTAGAGGCTCTACTTTAATATCAAACTTCTTAGCATGCTCAAGGGATATAAATGAATGCGTAGCTCCAGAATCAAATAATGTGCTAGAAGAAATGCCAGAAATAAATATCGAACCTGTCACCACAGATGCATTTCCTTCAGCTTCATCCTTGGTCATAGCAAAAACTCTAGCAGCTGTCTTGGGTTGCTCCTGAGCATTCTTTGGGCAGTTGCTGATATAATGTCCGGGTTGACCGCATTTAAAACATGTGTTGGCTTGAACACGACACTCTCTGAAATGTGGCTTCTTGCATGTGGGACATATAGGTGCATTAGACGATGTAGGTTCCTTCTTCACAAACTTGGAAGGTCCTCCAGCAGATTTAGAAGGTCCTCCAGCAGGTCCACTGTTCATAGGTCGCTTAAATCCAGTTGTTTGCTGTGGTGAAATTCTACCTCGTACAGCTTGAGTCGCATGGCTGTATCTCCTTCGCAATTCCTGGGCCTTGATAACATCTTTTTCTCCTTGCTCTGCGGCCAGTGATTTCTCCACCACAAATGCGAATGAAGAGTTCTTGGAGGTAATGAGTCGAATGTCCTTAAGTATCTCCGCCCTTAGTCCTTGGATAAACCGCTTCACCTTCATGGTCTCGTTACCAGCAATGTGAGGGACGTAATGAGACAATTGATCAAATTTATGTAAATACTCCATAACGCTTCCGGTCTGCTTAAGAGCCATAAATTCCTCAGCTTTGGCATCCAACATAGAGTCTGTGAAGTACTTCTCATTGAATAACTCTTTGAATTTCTCCCAAGTCATGGTAGCAACCGTATGCATCGCTTTTACAGAGTCCCACCAATAACGTGCATCCATCCGAAACATAGAAGATGCACAAATAACTTTCTCTTCCTCAGCAATCTTGGCATGCTCAAATATTTCCTCAATGGTCCTTATCCAATCATCCGCTGCTGCCATATCAGCTAAATTGCCGTAGAAACTTGGAGGGTCCAATCGTCGAAATCTGTCAAAATCCATATCTCCATGCCGAGGCCTATTAGGAACTTGGGCCTGCATATTTGCTGCCTGAGCCGCGGCAGTGGCTGCCTAAGCTGCCGTATTAGCTGCTTGCGACAGTTGTTCGTTTTGTCTGGCTTGCATCTCCATCATATCCATCATTCGATCGAGTAGAGCATCCCGATCATTTCTATCTCCTCTACGATTGGCCATAGTCTACATCACAATGATCTTATTTTAAGAAAACTACCTTATATACTTATTTTTGAAAAGTACTACAATATTACCTATCATACTTCTATCAAAATATAAAATTTAATACCGACTTACTTGCTGATTGACAATCTTCCAGGTGCACGTGAGTATACAGAGTAGTTTACAGAATCATTTTATAAACCTTGTCTCTCTGATACCAAATTGTAACACCCCAATTTTAAAATCCCCAATTTTGAAACCCTAATTTGAAAACCCTAAAATTTTTCCCAAATTGATTTTGAAATTGAGTGTTAAGATCATAATTTAAAATTTAAAACATATTAATTGAAAACTTAAATATTACGAAAGCTTTGATAATTAATTTATTTAAATCTTGAAAACCATCGCATATTTAAAACAATAATTGAAACTTTATTTAATAATAAAAATTCAACACACTGATTCAAATTCTCAAATTGAAATAAATTTCAAATATCGTTTGAAAAACTAAAGCATACTAGTTTAAATCATTTCCCTCAAAATCATCAATATAATCTTCGTCTGTATGCTCGCTTGCCACTGGAGGATTCTCAATTGCAGCAATTTCTTCCTCAGACAAAAACTCACCTACATCACAAGTTTAAAACAAAAAGGTGAGAAAACTCAGTAAGTGGAAATACGTGCAGAACTTTTACTTTTACTTTTACTTTTACTTTTACCGAATCCTGTTAAGACTTAGCCATCTCATTGTCGTTCAGGCATCGTCATCGTTTACTTTTAATTTTAACGATCAAACTCACCATCTCACTGTCGTTCAGGCTTTTGCTATCACGTTAAAACATATGCTCAAGCTCACCATCTCACTGTCGTTCAGGCTTTTGCTATCGCATTTTTTTTTTTACTTTTTCATACACATGCAAATAACCTATCCATTTTATCTTTTAAACTATTCTATGTCTATATTCTAACATACGTGCTCAATCATTGAAAACGTGTGACTGAAAAATAAAATAATATAAATATCTTGTGATGTAGGGCCGTAGCCAAAATTTGTATTTACACTTACCTGGATTCCGAGCAGTTAGCGTTTATCGGGATTTCCAACAATTCCAAAATAATATCCTGCTCAATAAAATCTTTGATATTAATATCCCACTTAATAAATCCCATTTCGAAGAAATTTGAGCAGAATTTACTTACGTTATAAACTTAGGTTGGTTCGGATCGTTCGGATCGTTTTGGGTCTAATCGGACGGCTCCTAAATTTATCCTGCCCAAACCGAACATCAATATTAAATTCCCACTTGAATTATTCCAACTTTAAAAGGATTTGAGCAGAAATTCTTATCGTAAGAATCTTCGATCGGTTCGGTTAGAATCGGGTCAAAAATCGGGTCGAGTCGGGTCCGGTTCGGGTCGGGTGAACAGTACCGGTCGGGTCGGTTCACTGTTGGTCCGGTTCGGTTTAATGTTGGTCTGATTTGGTTTGGTTCACTGCTGGTTCGGTTCGGTCAACTTAAGTGAACCGGTTCAGGTTTTTAAAACAAAAACCTGAACCCTTCTTCTTCGTCGCGAGTTCTGCAAAGAGAGTGATAGGGAGAGTGAGAACAGAGAGTGAGGGAGAGAAACCGAGAGGGAGGCCGAGCGAGGGGAAGAGAGATCGGGGAAGAGGGAGACTTACTCCGGAGACGGTTGTCGATGGAGGCCGAGAGGCTTCGTCGGAGTTCGGCCGAGGAGGGTTCTTCTCGTCGGAGCTACGGTGGTCGGAGCTCCGCTGCCAAAGAGTAAGATTTCGCCGCCGATGACCGAAAGGTAAGTTTTCTGCTCTGATTTCAGAGAACTCGAGAGGTAGAGAGTTGAGGGGTGAGGTTTCCATCGCTCGAACCCCTCAATTTATAGGGAAGGATTAGCCCCGCTCCTTCCACAAAATCCGGGCTCTGATCGGATATTTCGAGCTGGAAATCATTCAGCTCGGATTTCCAGCGATGTCGATTTTGATTTCCATTTGAGCTTGGTCACCTTTTCAGACCAAGTTCATGCCGAATATTGAGTTTTCAAATCGGGAAGTTGCTGAAAATCAGCAATTAAATTTCCAATTTGGATTTTTCCTTCTGTTCTTGGTTGATAAACAGGTCGGATACATTCTGGTTTGTTGCTGAGAATCAAAAAATTCGAATCCTAAATCGGATTTTTAGAATGTGAATTTCTGATTTTATAGAAAATTAAATCAGAGATTAGGTTTAATTTAAAAATTTCAAAATTAAACCCTTGAATTGAATTTGGGAAATTTTGAATTAAATTTCTAATTGTTACACAAGGACTATGAAATCGAACTGCATGGATAGCTCTAAAACTCGAGCGTATCCATACTCAACCTAAAACATCTCCAAGCATTTTCCATAAAATTCATATAAAAGCTTTAACAAAACATTTTATATAACGGTTTATCAAAACATCAAAAACATAAATCAGTTAACTATCCAGAACCAAACATCCTAAAATGTTCTATCTTTACAACTTTCCTAACTTTCTATCTGTCCAACTCTCGAAACGTTTACTTACATCCCCACGGGTCAAAAGCACACCGACTGCCCAACACACTTCCACAGGCCATCATTCGCCAACCGGTTCATACGTCAGGCAGAAGAACTTCTTTCTCACCTGTTTCAAAACCACCTACACCATAGAAAACAGTCCGTGAGCTAAAGGCTCAGTAAATCTACGTGAATGACAATGCATGCGATGCGTATGTAGTTCATAGAACCATGACATCCTTTTATCCCTTTTCGTTTACCTTTTCGTTTTTCTTTTCGTTTTCCTTTTTCGTTTTCCTTTTCGTTTACCTTTTCGTTTTCCTTTTCGTTTTTCTTTTCGTTTTTCTTTTCATTTTCCTTTTCATTTTCGTGAAAACATGCGTACAAGTTCCTTTTTCGTGCATTTCAGAATCATGATGCATGAACATGTGCAATGCTATAAACATAATCAAAGCATAAACAAACAATGAACTTAAACATACTACACTTAACTAAAACTAACTACCCAACCTAGTCGCCCAACACAACCTACATTCTCCAATTTCCTCGAACAACATAAAATCTTATGGTGTAGGCCAATCGGCCAAACAAGTCGTGAAGACTTACCTCGCGTCCGTAGCAATGCTAGCTCCATCCACGAGCGTGGTTCACCTAAGGCAATTCACAACAATTTATCATTAAAACGCGTTTGAACCGTTAACGTCCAAATTAATGAAATCCTTAACTAAAGGAGTTTCCTAAAATTCTAATTTAACTAATCGAGGCATTTTATCGAGCGATTCGCGCTCGACACCTCAACACCCCCATTAATGGAGTTTCTAAGTTTTCCAATCCAACCAAAAGTCAAATATTCATCAATAATCCGGCTAAATACGTCCAATAAACATCAATACCTCCTTTAAGGACATAATAACGCAAACCTATTGATTTCCAACACTAATTTACGTTTTTAATAAAAATCCTAAACAAACTCTAATCGTTTTAAACCTAGAAAACGAATACCAAAGTCCGAATGTGGCGACCCCAACCCTGTTAGGGCCGTCACTGCCTAACTGTAACCTACTCCTAACTTAACCCCCCATAGAAATTTCCCTTTTTTTTTTTGCACTTTTAACTTTAACTGTACTTAAGGCGAAATCTCAATCGAAGTTCGTTTAGTAAATCGTTTAAAACAAATACTAATACAATTAAAACTTAAAACAATTAAATCAATTAAAACTATTAACTAATTAAAGTAAAACTTAAAATAAAAGAAAAACTATCATGCTATGGCGATCAGTCGCCCAAAAAGGGGCGACTGATCGCCCTTCGGCGATTGCAACAGGCGACCAGTCGCCTTTTGCAAATCGCCTGTGGCGACTGATCGCCACAGTTTGTGGCAATCAGTCGCCACGCTCTATGGATTTCTCCCGAGGTATGAAATGGACAATGTAGTTATCTGTTTGTGTTTGGAGCTCTGTTTTCAGCTCGACATTTGAACTCGGATTTTATCAATGGTTGAGTAGTATTAGAACATTTTAGAATCCGAGAGTGTTAATGTCAACCCGAATCGATTCTGGATATTTTAAGTAATCAACTCAGATTTAATCGATAGTGGAACCTGTTTGTTTTATTTTGGATTTCAGATTTTTGCACAGTATATCAAACCAAGGATTCGAGAATGACTTTAGCTAATAGATCCTAGGATGATTTATGAGTAGAGTTTTAGGATTTTGATTTAACTACTGTAATGCACATGTTTTAGGTGAAGAAGTTGAAGAGAAGAGGTCCAGATTGCTAAGGAGACCAGGTAAGTGAATGTATAGGTTTCTCGGTCATTAGGACCTTACATCAGAGGATACTAAGTAGAATGTTATGTGATGATTAGAAACTCCCTTATGCGGATGTCTAGTGTTCTTGATGATGTTTAGTTCGAAAGTAATATTCCGTGATGTATGCTCTGCTCTGTAGTTTAATGTTTTAAGAGTTTCCATATTCACGCATCATGAAAGTTTTATGCATATGAAAATGTTTTAAAAGCATGTTTTCTCATGAACAAGATAAGATGATAAAATCCCTGCAACGTGGTTGAGTGAGGGTTGGGGGCGGTTTGGCGTATGTCACAGTCCAAAGAAGGACATATGTATACGACCCGCAGTAGGGACCATGATCAAAATCACTGTCGAACCCCCTTTACCGGAACAAATCATCTCTCATTCCACACAACTGAAATGATGAATGTGAACAATGATTATGAACAATGAAAATGATTCAATGATTATGAATGATGAATATGATTCATGATTATGAATGATGAATATGAACAAGTATATGAACAAGAAATGATCTATGAGCATGTTTTCTCCGAATTATGCATTCATGCTCTCATGTTAATGTCGCATCCCTTACTAAGCATTAGGCTTATAGATGAACCTTATGATGTAGATGAAGAGACTACAGGTGAAGATACTAACTTCAAAGAGGATATTTAAAGCTGGTTGCTGGAGGATACTCAAAGTGACAGTGCGGGGCTGGAGAGGCGATTATGACCCCTGGTTATTGCTCCCTTATGTCAGTAAGAATATAAGAACTGGAATTATGTAGGATAGTGTTAGTATTGTTTGAGTTAACTTTTGAGTCTGGGATTGGATATGAAGATATGTTTCCTTTTAGAGGATTTATGTCATGCAAGTCTTCCGCTATTTATACTCTGAATGAATTTGTTATATCAGTAAGAGCCTTTCTTAGCTAAGTTGTGTTATGTGAAAGTTGGATGAATCCTTTTGGTAGGAGTTTCTACCGGAAGATGTGTTCCTCCTATCGGTAGAGTGTTTAGCCATCGGATGATGAAAGTATAGTTTTGTCGTCTAGCAATCGGCAGATGTAGAGTGTTTAGCCACTGGATGATGAAAGTGCTATTTTGTTGTCTAGCGATCGGCAGATGTAGAGTGTTTAGCCATCGGATGATGAAAGTGCTATTTTGTCGTCTAGCGATCAGTAGATGTAGAGTGTTTAGCCATCGGATGATGAAAGTGCTATTTTGTCGTCTAGCGATCGGCAGATGTAGAGTGTTTAGCCATCGGATGATGAAAGTGCTATTTTGTCGTCTAGCGATCGGCAGATGTAGAGTGTTTAGCCATCGGATGATGAAAGTATAGTTTTGTCGTCTAGCGATCGGCAGATGTAGAGTGTTTAGCCATCGGATGATGAAAGTGCTATTTTGTCGTCTAGCGATCGGCAGATGTAGAGTGTTTAGCCATCGGATGATGAAAGTGCTATTTTGTCGTCTAGCGATCGGCAGATGTAGAGTGTTTAGCCATCGGATGATGAAAGTATAGTTTTGTCGTCTAGCGATCGGCAGATGTAGAGTGTTTAGCCATCGGATGATGAAAGTGCTATTTTGTCGTCTAGCGATCGGCAGATGTAGAGTGTTTAGCCATCGGATGATGAAAGTATAGTTTTGTCGTCTAGCGATCGGCAGATGTAGAGTGTTTAGCCATCGGATGATGAAAGTGCTATTTTGTCGTCTAGCGATCGGCAGATGTAGAGTGTTTAGCCATCGGATGATGAGTGATCGGAGATGTAACGCTTGTAAGCTATCGGAAGATGTCTTAGATGAACACGTGAATTTCACGCGTCTATCGGTAAATGTTTTAATGAGTAACGAGAGCTGCACGTGTCCATCGGTAGATGTCAACTACCGGATGATGTTTAAGTGATCACGTGAGAGGCACGTATTGGTAGATGTTTTCCTGCGAGCGTCGGTGAGAGAGGAGTTGTATGAAGGCACGATACGAATCGGATGGTGCGAGCTTTGATGCATGCAAACCCATGCAAATCTGAGATCGATGAAGTCGAGCGACTGAGGGCAATTCATCTGCGATCGGCAGATGTAGAGTGTTTAGCCATCGGATGATGAAAGTGCTATTTTGTCGTCTAGCGATCGGCAGATGTAGAGTGTTTAGCCATCGGATGATGAAAGTGCTATTTTGTCGTCTAGCGATCGGCAGATGTAGAGTGTTTAGCCATCGGATGATGAAAGTGCTATTTTGTCGTCTAGCGATCGGCAGATGTAGAGTGTTTAGCCATCGGATGATGAAAGTGCTATTTTGTCGTCTAGCGATCGGCAGATGTAGAGTGTTTAGCCATCGGATGATGAAAGTGCTATTTTGTCGTCTAGCGATCGGCAGATGTAGAGTGTTTAGCCATCGGATGATGAAAGTGCTATTTTGTCGTCTAGCGATCGGCAGATGTAGAGTGTTTAGCCATCGGATGATGAAAGTGCTATTTTGTCGTCTAGCGATCGGCAGATGTAGAGTGTTTAGCCATCGGATGATGAAAGTATAGTTTTGTCGTCTAGCGATCGGCAGATGTAGAGTGACCAATGAGGATAGCAATGCTATGCTCAGTTGACGGAGTTGGTCATTCGCCAATCTCACCAGATAGAACGACTGATGACTGCTAGGGAGGAACAGGGCAACTCCAGTACTAATGCAACTCATGATCAGGGGGGTGAGCGTTTCCACCGGCTTCGACCCCTGGTGTTTAATGGACATGTTTCAGATCCTATCTATGCTGAAGAGTGGATTCGAAAGATAGAAGACATGTTTAAGTATGCAAAGGTTGATGAAGGGGATAAGGTCACCTATGCTGTCTTTCATTTGGAGTTAAGTGCAAGGCATTGGTGGGACTCAATCCAGAACACCGTTAATGCCGAAGCTATGACCTGGGAGATGTTCAAGACTACTTTCTTCGACAAGTACTTCAATAGGACTGTTCGGGCCAACAAGAAGAAGGAGTTCATGAATCTGCGACAAACTGGCTCTGTGACGGATTACATATGCAAATTTGATGTCTGATCACGGTTTGCTCCCCGTATGATTGAGGATGATGAAGACAAGATTTACCAATTTGTTCAAGGACTAAAGCCAAGTCTGTACATGAAAGTGAAGACTGCTGGGATACACAATGTACCTTATGGTGAAGTGACGGCTAAGGCCTTGGAGCTGGAAGAGGCAGAAATGACAGCATATGCAAAGCGTGAGCAGCCAAGGAAACTCACGAAGGACACTCAGCCGCCACCACGTCAGAACAAAGGTTGGCAGCCGCAACAGAACAGGGGACCACAGCAACAACAACAAGGAATAAAGAGACCCCTCAACCAGAATGATGACCAAGGAAAAGGAAAGAGGCCTCTGGCACCCTTATGCCCCACCTGTCAGAAGAATCACCCCGGCGAATGCAAGTTGCGTTCTGGCCGCTGTTTCAGATGTGATAAGGTTGGACACATAGTCAGAGACTGCCCCATGCCGCCAGATCCGAACCGTGCAAGGATAGCACCTAGAGTTTTTGCTATGATGGAAGATGAGGACACGGTGCCGCATACAGTGATAACAGGTACCATTACGATCTGTGGTTTTGCTGCTTACACACTTATGGATGCAGGAGCCACGCACTCATTTATATCCACCTTGTTTGTGTGCAATCACAACTTAGAACCTTTACTAGCCGAAAGGCCATATGATGTTATGTTACCATCAGGGAAGTTCCTACATTCTGAACAGATTGTTAGAGGTGATGTTGTGTCCTTAGGAAGTAAGAGACTATATGTAGAACTGATTGTAATTGACATGAAAGGATACGAAGTGATATTAGGAATGGATTGGTTATTTAGGCATTACGCCACAATAAGTTGTAGATCTGGGATGCTTGATTTTCGACCCCCAAATGGTAATCATTATTCCTTCCAAGCTATCCCTAAGATAAGTAAAATACCGATTATATCCTCACTAGAGATTTATCGGTTATTGAAAAATGGTTGTGAGAGTTACTTAGCTAGCATAATGGATGTTCGGGTGAAGAATAAGATAGAGTTACAAGATATCCCCATAGTCAGGGAGTTCCCTGAGGCGTTCTTAGATGACTTGCCAGGATTACCACCTGATAGAGAAATAGAGTTTGTAATTGATACATATCCCGAGACATTACCTGTATCTAAGAACCCTTACCGTATGGCACCTGTTGAACTAAAGGAGTTAAAAGTCTAACTACAGGAATTAGTAGACAAAGGGTTTATACGCCCTAGCAGTTTTCCTTGGGGTGCACCTGTCTTATTTGTCAAGAAGAAAGATGGTTCCCTTAGAATGTTCATAGACTATAGGGAGCTAAATAAGTTGACAATCAAGAATAAGTACCCCTTACCCCGAATTGATGATTTGTTTGACCAACTGCAAGGAGCAAAGGTGTTTTCAAAAATAGATTTACGTTCAGGTTATTACCAACTGAAAGTTAAGGAATGAGATATACCAAAGACAGCCTTCAGAACCCGTTATGGACACTACGAATTATTGGTCATGTCATTTGGACTGACCAATGCACCTGCAGCCTTTATGGACTTAATGAATCGTGTGTTTCGGGAGTATTTGGACAAATTTGTAATTGTGTTCATAGATGATATCCTGATATACTCACGGACAGAAGCTGACCATGCAGAGCATTTAAGAATAGTTTTGACAACATTGAAGGAGCACCAACTTTATGCCAAATTGTCCCAGTGTGAATTTTTGTTGGACAAGGTTAATTTTCTTGGCCATGTAGTTTCCGCTAATGGCATATCAGTGGACCCGACCAAAATTCAGGCAGTAAGGGATTGGCCACAACCAAAGAATGCCACTGAAGTCCGCAGTTTCCTTGGATTGGCAGGCTATTACAGAAAGTTCATCAAAGGATTTTCTATGATAGCTAAGCCCCTAACGAATTTGACAAAGAAGGACAATAAATATTCTTGGACCGAAGTTTGTGAGAATAACTTCCAGACATTGAAGGTGAAGTTAACAACAGCCCCGGTATTGACCCTTCCAACCGAAGAAGGAAGGTTTAGCGTATTTTGTGATGCATCAAAAGTTGGTTTGGGCTGTGTTTTAATGCAAGAAGGCAAGGTTGTAGCGTATGCCTCTAGGCAATTAAAGAGTTACGAACAGAACTACCCCACCCATGATTTAGAATTAGCCGCTGTCGTTTTTGCTTTGAAGATATGGAGGCACTACTTATATGGACGGCAGTGTGAGGTGTTTTCTGACCATAAAAGTCTGAAGTATATCTCTTTACACAAAAGGAATTGAACATGAGGCAGAGGCGTTGGTTGGAATTTGTTAAGGATTACGACTTTGAGATCAAGTATCACCCGGGTAAAGCTAATTCTGTAGCTGATGCATTGAGCAGGATGTCAACAACTATGCAATCTGTCGTGTCAACTATGTCTATACCTTTGAGGGCAGAAGTTCAGATGTTTGAATTGGAGATAGTTCCAGAGTTGTCAGCTTTGCTTGCAAATTTGACCATTCAACCAACGGTTTTAGAAAAGATCAAAGAAGTACAACAGAAGGACTCTGAGGAGAATAACAGCATGATGAACAAGGTGAAGGGCACCACCTCCGAGTTCAGTCTTTCCAAGGATGGGATTCTGAGGTTTAGAAATAGATGGTATGTCCCTAATGATGAAGGATTACGTAAGCTAATCTTGGCTGAGGCGCATTCGTCTCCCTTTTCTGTGCATCCTGGAAGCACCAAGATGTATCGAGACCTGAAGTTACTCTATTGGTGGCCAAACTTAAAGAGAGATGTTGCTAAGTATGTAGAGTCGTGTTTGGTTTGCCAACAAGTTAAAGCTGAGCACCAACGTCCAAGAGGTACCCTTCAGCCTTTACCTATTCCCGAATGGAAGTGGGAACACATAGCTATGAATTTCGTTGTAGGATTACCTAAGACAATTAAAGGACATGATAGTATTTGGGTTGTGATTGATAGACTGACAAAATCAGTCCATTTCTTACCAGTAAGGACAACCTACTCGATGGACCAGCTTGCTGATCTTTATGTACAAGAAGTTATTAGGTTGCATGGAATCCCTGCATCTATTGTATCCGATCGTGACCCCAGGTTTACCTCCCGGTTTTGGAAAAGTTTACAAGACGCATTAGGTACAAAGTTAACCTTCAGTACTGCCTTCCACCCACAGACAGATGGTCAATCTGAAAGGACTATTCAGATACTTGAAGACATGCTGAGGGCATGTGTACTAGATTTCCAGTCATCCTGGAGTAGATACTTACCCATGGTTGAGTTCTCCTACAACAACAGCTACCAGTCCACCATTGGCATGGCACCTTATGAGGCACTGTATGGCAGGAAGTGTAGGTCACCTCTATATTGGGATGAGGTTGGTGAAGCAAAACTCCTAGGTCCTGAGATGTTGCAGCAGATGTCAGACAAGATTGCCAATATTAAAAGGAGAATGATTACTGCACAAAGCCGACAAAAAAGTTATGCAGACCAAAGGAGGAGAGATCTTGAATTTGCTGTGGGAGATGAGGTCTTCTTGAAGGTTTCACCATTTAAAGGAGTACTAAGATTTGGCAGAAGGGGAAAGCTTAATCCACGATTTATTGGACCATTCCCTGTTTTGGCTAGAATCGGTAGTACAGCTTACAGGCTGCAGTTGCCTCCATCATTGGATAAAGTTCATAATGTCTTTCACGTGTCAATGTTAAGAAAATGCATACGAGATCCGACGCAAGTTGTTGAGCCAATGGATATTGAGATTGAACCATCATTAATGTATGAAGAGAGACCAGTGCAGATATTGGAATCCGCAGTTAAGACTCTGAGGAATAAAGAAATTTCGTTGGTCAAAGTTTTATGGATGAATCATGGCATAGAAGAAGCCACGTGGGAGCGACGACAGGACATGTTAGACAAGTATCCGGAGTTGTTTGTTTGATTAATTTTCGGGGACGAAAATTTTGTTTAAGGAGGGGTGGATGTAACACCCGAGTTAACGGCCAGGTGATTTTCTTAACTGTATTAACGGTCATAAATATTTAATCTTCGTAGTTTAGGATTTATGCCAAGCTTAATTAATTACATGTGGATCTAAACTAGGTTGAGTGGCAAAGTAGTAATAATGGAGGATTGAGGCCAGTATTTAAAGGAAAAGGAAAGGGATTTAAACCTCATTTAAACCACTGTAGCCGACACCTCCCTTTCCAGCGATTTCTTCTCTCCCAAGCCCCCGCTCACTGCTATCAGTGTCTTCCTCGCCGACAACTGGTTTCTAGCCCGCATTCCTCTGCGAATCCGCACCCGAGGTATGAAATGGACAATGTAGTTATCTGTTTGTGTTTGGAGCTCTGTTTTCAGCTCGGCATTTGAACTTGGATTTTATCAATGGTTGAGTAGTATTAGAACATTTTAGAATCCGAGAGTAGTAATGTCAACCTGAATCGATTCTGGACATTTTAAGTAATCAACTCAGATTTAATCGATAGTGGAACCTGTTTGTTTTATTTTGGATTTCATATTTTTGCACAGTATATCAAACCAAGGATTCGGGAATGACTTTAGCTAATAGATCCTAGGATGATTTATGAGTAGAGTTTTAGGATTTTGATTTAACTACTGTAATGCACATGTTTTAGGTGAAGAAGTTGAAGAGAAGAGGTCCAGATTGCTAAGGAGACCAGGTAAGTGAATGTATAGGTTTCTCGGTCATTAGGACCCTACATCAGAGGATACTAAGTAGAATGTTATGTGATGATTAGAAACTCCCTTATGCGGATGTCTAGTGTTCTTGATGATGTTTAGTTCGAAAGTAATATTCCGTGATGGATAATGCACTGCTCTGTAGTTTGATGTTTTAAGAGTTTCCATATTCACGCATCATGAAAGTTTTATGCATATGAAAATGTTTTAAAAGCATGTTTTCTCATGAACAAGATAAGATGATAAAATCCCTGCAACGTGGTTGAGTGAGGGTTGGGGGCGGTTCGGCGTATGTCACAGCCCAAAGAAGGACATATGTATACGACCCGCAGTAGGGACCATGATCAAAATCACTGTCGAACCCCTTTACCGGCACAAATCCTCTCTCATTCCACACAACTGAAATGATAAATGTGAAAAATGATTATGAACAATGATTATGAACAATGAAAATGATTCAATGATTATTAATGATGAATATGATTCATGATTATGAATGATGAATATGAACAAGTATATGAACAAGAAATAATCTATGAGCATGTTTTCTCCGAATTATGCATTCATGCACTCATGTTAATGTCGCATTCCTTACTAAGCATTAGGCTTATAGATGAACCTTATGATGTAGGTGAAGAGACTACAGGTGAAGATACTAACTTCAAAGAGGATATTTAAAGCTGGTTGCTGGAGGATACTCAAAGTGACAGTGCGGGGCTGGAGAGGCGATTATGACCCCTGGTTATTGCTCCCTTATGTCAGTAAGAATATAAGAACTGGAATTATGTAGGATAGTGTTAGTATTGTTTGAGTTAACTTTTGAGTCTGGGATTGGATATGAAGATATGTTTCCTTTTAGAGGATTTATGTCATGCAAGTCTTCCGCTATTTATACTCTGAATGAATTTGTTATATCAGTAAGAGCCTTTCTTAGCTAAGTTGTGTTATGTGAAAGTTGGATGAATCCTTTTGGTAGGAGTTTCTACCGGAAGATGTGTTCCTCCTATCGGTAGAGTGTTTAGCCATCGGATGATGAAAGTATAGTTTTGTCATCTAGCGATCGGCAGATGTAGAGTGTTTAACCACCGGATGATGAAAGTGCTATTTTGTCGTCTAGCGATCGGCAGATGTAGAGTGTTTAGCCATCGGATGATGAAAGTGCTATTTTGTCGTCTAGCGATCGGCAGATGTAGGGTGTTTAGCCATCGGATGATGAAAGTGCTATTTTGTCGTCTAGCGATCGGCAGATGTAGAGTATTTAGCCATCGGATGATGAAAGTATAGTTTTGTCGTCTAGCGATCGGCAGATATAGAGTGTTTAGTGATCGGATGATGTAAAGCTTGTAAGCTATCGGAAGATGTCTTAGATGAACACGTGAATTTCACGCGTCTATCGGTAAATGTTTTAATGAGTCACGAGAGCTGCACGTGTCCATCGGTAGATGTCCACTACCGGATGATGTTTAAGTGATCACGTGAGAGGCACATATCGGTAGATGTTTTCTGCCGAGCGTCGGTGAGAGAGAGTTGTATGAAGTGCACGATACGAATCAGATGGTGCGAGCTTTGATGCATGCAAACCCATGCAAATCTGAGATCGATGAAGTCGAGCGACTTGAGGGCAATTCATCTCCACCCGGCTATGTCTTAGAATCCGATGATCGTGTATGGTCGCTCGTGCCTGTGAGCGATTAAGTAAGTAATATCATTAAGAAGTCAGATACAGGGGATTAATTCTCCATCAGATAAGCTGAAGTCTTAAGTCTGCTAGATACACTGTTAAAAAAAACAGAGAAGAGAGTCCAATTATGAATTAAAGTTTTAAGTAAAGTCAAGAATTTCGTGGCGATCCTCCCCAGGTCGTTACAAAATCGATTAAAGTGAAGTTTCTTATACTCCATCAAATGCATTACTAAGTCTTAATTACACTTCCTTTAAGGTTGTTGGTTCCTCAATGCACGTCGTTCTCATCACTTCAAGTTAAAACCTTGAAGGTGAAAAATATAACTTAGGTTCTAACCACAAGTCATGTAACAGTTAATCTCATTTGCTTGACACGTTCATTTCGTTTGTAACAAATCGATTGAAGTGAAGTTTCTTATACTTCATAAAACGCATTACTAAGTCTTAATTACGCTTTCTTGAAGGTTATTGGGTACTCAATACACGTCGTTCTCATTACTTTAAGTTAAAACCTTGAAGGTGAAATGTATAACTTAGGTTCTAACCACAAGTCATGTAACTGTTAACCTCATTTGCTTAATAAGTTCAGTTCTTTTGGAACAAATCGATGGAAGTGAAGTTTCTTATACTCCATCAAACGCATTACTAAGTCTTAATTACGCGTACTTGAAGGTTATTGGGTCCTCAATACACGTCGTTCTCATCACTTCAAGTTAAAACCTTGAAGGTGAAATGTATAACTTTGGTTCTAACAACAAGTCATGTAAAAGTTAACCTCATTTGCTTGATACGTTCAGTTCTTTTAGATCAAATCGATTGAAGTGAAGTTTCTTATACTCCATCAAACGCATTACCAAGTCTTAATTACGCTTCCTTTAAGGTTATTGGGTCCTCGGCATAATCCTCCTCCGATCACTACCTGACTGATCTCGGCCGGTCTTCGGGCAGTCTTTAACAAAGTGGTCAGCTCCACCACACCTAAAACATTTGTTCGTGCCAACCCGGCACTAACCACTATGTTCTTTCTGACACTTAGGGCACCAAGGCATCTGAGAAGCCCCTGTACCTGTTTACCTTTCCCTCGATCGTTGCCTCCCTCTAAAGGCCTCTTAACGCCTCTCTGTTATTGTTGCTGTGGCTGTGCTCTCGGCTGCCAGCCCTTACTCGTGATCTTGAGGTGAATCTCTCGAAAGAAACCCTTAGATGGCTCCCTCGGTTTGGCAGAACTCTGATCAACTGCCTCAATCTCAAGCGCTCTAACCACAACCTCGTCATAGGATACATTCCGTACCCCAGATATAGTAAGACGCATCCGGAACTCCTGGCCAAGTCCCTGTAAAAATCTGCATACCTTGTCCTCATTAACGCTGACCTGACGTGGTGCGAATCGGGACAGTGCTTCAAACTTCCTCACATAGTCGGCAATAGAACTAACCTGCCAAAACTGCATAAATTCTACCATCTTCGCCTCTCGTACGGTATGGCTGAAATACTTATCATAAAACAACATCTTGAATCTCTCCCAACCCATAATCGTTACATCGGTGGTCGTCTTGATGGAATCCCACCAAAACCGAGCATCTAACGATAGGTGGTAAGTCACCAATGCCACCTTCTCTCCGTCCTCAATACTCGCATAGGCCAGCATGTCCTCCATGGTGAGAATCCACTCCTCAGCTGAAGAGGGATCCGTAGACTGTCCGTTAAATATAGGGGGCTAGAGCTTCTGAAATCTCTCCATCCCACGGTTACCCAAAATAACTGTCTCCCGAGCTCTAACGCCCTCTCGTTCAATAAGGGTGCCCAACTGTTGAGACTGTCTCTCCATCTGTTGAGCCTGTTGCTCCATATGTTGAGACTGTTGAGCAATGAAGTCCTTAAGGTGATCTATCGTATCGTCTCGGTCATTTCCTCGATGCACCATAGTTATATATCTCCTATGTAAGTTAATAAAACAAATCCTTTAAGAAATCGAAATAAAACAAAGCATTAAACATACTTACATTTGATGAAGGATGTCCGTGTAGTGGCTGTGCAGTCGAGCAGTCTACAGAACCGATTTTAAAACACGGGGGCTTTGATACCATAATTGTAGCGTCCCTTACCCGTATCCTAATTTTTACCGTTATTTATTATTATTTTTTTTCTTACATTTATAAACTTTAATGACGTTAGTGCGGAATTAAAACTGTTTAAACCGAAATCAGAATCGAAATTAAAATGTTGAAGTTCATTTAGAAAATCACTTAAAACAAATCTTAAAAATCAATTAAATAAAACATAACAAATAATTAAAACAATTAATAAAAACAATTAAAACAAAGCAGAGGGCAGAAACGTAACTCTGCCAAAGAAAAGGAAGGACGATCGATCTCCAAATTCAGGAGATCGATCGCCGAAGCTACAAACAGGAGGGGCGATCAGTCGCCCCTCACCCTCGCGCCTAGTCGCCGCAGCAATCAGCGATTGCTAGCCCTATTTCAGCGATCGGTAGCCTCACCCTTTAGCCATCCAAAAATATAAACGATGCTCTCTGGAATCCGAAATTCCAGAGAGCAAACTTCAACCTTTCTATGCATTTTTCCATTCTTTTTCTCTTCCTTATACAATCTATCTCCTACTCGTATACTCTTAACATTTCAACAAAACTTAACTTTTTTCTCATTTTATCATCCACCGTTTAAAACGACCCTAAAACATATTTTAAAACGTGTTTAAAACATAATAAACTTTCGTAAAAACAAACTTCGTGGATCTGTTTAAAAACCGAGCATTTCCACCTATTTTAAAGATCACCAAAACAGTTTATAAGACAGGTTTCCGAAACGTTTAAAACATCAAACATAAACCTATCCACTACCAGATCCAAACATCCTAAAATGTTCTAACTTTATACATATTCTACTCAAAATAACCCAACACCCTCAAAATACTTATACATATCCCCAAGAGTACTTAACGCATCTCCACGGGTCAGGTTAAGCACCGACTGCCCAGCACACTCCCACAGGCCATCTTTCTTCAACTGTTCATGCCTCGGGTGGAGGGATCTCATCCTCACCTGTGTAGAAGTCATCTACACCATACAAACAAACTATGAGATAAACATCTCAGCAAGTCTCGTAAATGCAGATGCGTGCAGTGCGTATGTCATTCATAAAACATGCAGATAACAGATTCAGATTCATTTCGTCGTAGACAGATTGTCACCGAGGCCTAAACCCACCTCGCTGTGACCAGATAACAGATTACGTAGATTTTGTTGGTTCATTTTACTTTTTAATTAGGTCGCAGACAAAATGTCACAGAGAACTAAACCACCTCGTCGTGACCAGATAATAGATTACGTAGATTCATTTCGTTCGTTAGTTCATTTTATCTTTTAATTAGGTCGCAGACAGAATGTCACCGAGGTCTAAACCACCTCACCGTGACCAGATAACAGATTACGTACATTCATTTCGTTCGTTAGTTCATTTTACTTTTTAATTAGGTTGCAGACAGAATGTCACCGAGGGCTAAATCACCTCGCCGTGACCAGATAACAGATTACGTAGATTCATTTCGTTCTCTTAAACACATGCTTTAACAGACGTGATGTATGAGCAGTCAAATGCATAAAGTAAACAACCAGCATGTGTACCATCAAGACGATAAACAAACATAACCTATAAACGACTAACCTAACTACCCAACCAAAACAATTTAAACAAACGCATCACCAAAACTCCTCGAGACGACTTCGAGGTACGGTGTAGGCCAATCGGCCAGAGAAGATCACGAGAACTTATCTCGTGTCTGTTGCAGCTCAAGCTCCGTCCACGAGCGTTGTTCACCTAAGCAGTTTCACCAAATTGTCGTTAAAACGAGATTAAAACAATTTAATGTCCAAAACTAACAAAATCCTTAACTAATAAATTTCCTAAAGCTTTAATCTAATTCATCGAGCTATTCTATCGAGCAATTACGTGCTCGGCACCTCAAATCCCAATTACGAGTTCTTCCAAAAATCCCTAAATTCTCCAATTTTAACATTTCACACAAATCGGTATAAATTCATCCCATAACGTCCCATACATTCAATATGTCCATAAACTACGACAACCTATTGATTTCGAACCCTAATTCTCATTTTTGACGAAACCCTAATTGTTCAAATTTCATAAAAATCGAAATAAACGCTCTAAGATCGTAGGTTCATACCTAGGGCGTTGATCGGAGGAGAAAACGAAAAGAACGAAGGTCGATTGGAAGAGAAACAGGCATCGGCCGAAGAGAAATCGCCGCGGGAGGGAAACCAGAAACTTTCTGGTTTTTCGCGAGGAGAGAAGAAATAAAGAAGAAAAGGATTTAGGTTATTTTATAATATTATTTTGGAAAATTACCATTTTGCCCTTCTTTTGATTTTCTATTTGTTTCGTCCTTCGTTTCATTAATTGGCTAACTATTTGGTTTCTCCAAATCCCCTTATTTCACCAATAAATCCATCTTATTATCTGAGTTCTATTAAAACTGTCCGTGCACAAAACGGACCTCGTTTACTATTTTTACTAAAACGTCTATGATATTACGAGAAACGTCATTCCCGTAATTTAGCGTCACGACTCCTAAAATTCCCATAATTTACCTAAAATCCATATTAATAATTAGCATCGAAACTTTGCATTCGTAAAATGGCCTTGATTTGACATATTTACAAAAATGCCATTTATATTAAAGTATTAATATCCCGAAAAGCCGGGTATTACATTCCATCCACCTTATTTAAAATTTTGTCCTCAAAATTTGCCCTAACTTATAGTCCTTGATATTAATGTTTCATATCACGCGGCCTTACGCTTCGATTATCATCTGTACTTACGGTCACTCTTCGTGGTTCTTAACCAAAACTCTCCACTGTACCCTCCAATATCGGTCTTAAACTTGTATTCTCTACCTTCGATCTGATCATACACTTTCTTATTAAAGTACTGAGCTTAGTTAAGTTCTTAAATCTCCAATCAAATTTGCCCAAACTTCTCCATAACTTCGTTGGCTTCGTCTGTAGTCGAAACTCATGTCGACCCAAATTTCTATATTCGCTCGGGTAATGATTCCTTGTAACTGTTTCATCCAAAGGATTTCCTGGTCACCTATCTTCTTGGGTAATCCATTGACCTTTGGAGACTATTTCGATGCAGGTTTCCTAATTAAGTCTTCATTGTTATACCCTGCAACTATACGACTATAACACTACTTGGTCTATGTGAATCAAACTATGAGGTACAGTCGGTACTTACTTAGGATCCTATCTCTTTCATAAATAACATCTTACGAACGTCATACGTCATTTTAACTACGTTGACGAACTTTCCTCGTTATTTCTTTAACTGAATTCTTCATACTATCTAAATTATGTTGGTTTGTCTAACTTAAATCTCTATTTGCTCTGAGCACGATCAAGTCTCTAAATTTACTCGTTGATGCGCTCTAAACTAGTCATTCTAACCTAAGCCATTTATGCACTATTTTGTCTCGACTTGCCAAACACGAGTCGATCTGTAAGAAATTCGCTAACTTTGCCTCACTTCTAAGCTTACTTAGATAGTTTTTATGAAAATTCTTACCCTCTTTATTCTATAAATCACAAATTTCACAATTTGCAGATCTTTACACGCCAACCTATACTTCCAATCTTAACATCTCATTTAATCCCAACAATCCCTTTTACTTCTTTCCTAAATTCACACAAGGATTACATCGAATCTACTAACTAATCTTACCACCTTTCGCTCCTCCTCGTCAGGTTCTAACTATTCTACTCGACAATTATCCTAAGTTTAGCTCTTGTATTCTATCTTCGTCTAGACACTCTCAACTTCACACGAATTCCCAATATACGATTTCTACGGTACTCCTTCATCTATTTAAACACACTCTAAGTATTACAACAATCTAGGGTATTCCTCAATAAGTTTATATCTAAACTTTCATCTTTCTTGATTAGTCTTATTCTAATACTCCAAGGGATCGCGAAATAAAATTCATTTCTACTTATTTGAAAGCCATATCGCTTAGGGCGTACTTCTCTAATGGTAACTAGATTCTTAGCTGCACCACCTCACGTGGTTAAGTCAAGCTAATCCTACTAATGCATAATTCTATATCTATAAGGTCTATATTGTCCTATATGTAGTCAACTATCTTCTTGTCGAGGTTTGCCTAGTAACCCTTCTTACCCACCTTCTATTCTCTTACCTTCCTATTTTCAAGCTTTTTTTTATTTTTTTTATTATTTATTATTTTTTATTATTATATATTGCTATATGGGTAATCAAGACAGTACCTGTAATAAGAGAAGGCAGGGCCCTGTCATCAACGTCACCAGGCTCGATAAATGCAAAGATCCTCGGCATAATCCTCCTCCGATCACTGCCTGACTGATCTCGACCGGGCTTCGGGCAGTCTTTAACGAAGTGGTCAGCTCCACCACACCTAAAACATTTGTTCGTGCCAACCCGGCACTCACCACTGTGTTCTTTCAGACACTTAGGGCACCAAGGCATCTGAGAAGCCCCTTGTACCTGTTTACCTTTCCCTCGATCGTTGCCTCCCTCTAAAGGCCTCTTAACGCCTCTATGTTGTTGTTGCTATGGCTGTGCTCTCGGCTGCCAACCCTTACTCCTGATCTGAGGGTGAATCTCTCGAAAGAAGCCCTCAGATGGCTCCCTCGGTTTGGCAGAACTCTGATCAACTGCCTCAATCTCAAGCGCTCTAGCCACAACCTCGTCATAGGATACATTCCGTACCCCAGATATAGTAAGACGCATCCGGAACTCCAGGCCAAGTCCCTGTAAAAATCTGCGTACCTTTTCCTCATTAACACTGACCTGACGTAGCGCGAAGTGGGAAAGTGCTTCAAACTTCCTCACATACTCGGCAATAGAACTAACCTGCAGCAACTGCATAAATTCAACCATCTTCGCCTCTCGTACGGTATGGCTGAAATACTTATCATAAAACAACATCTTGAATCTATCCCAATCCATAATCGTCACATCGGTGGTCGTCTTGATAGAATCTCACCAAAACTGAGCATCTAACGATAGGTGGTCAGTCACCAATGCCACCTTCTCTCCGTCCTTAATACTCGCATAGGCTAGCATGTCCTCCATGGTGCGAATCCACTCCTCAGCTGAAGAAGGATCCGTAGATTGTCCGTTAAATATAGGGGGCTGGAGCTTCTGAAATCTCTACATCCCACGGTTACCCAAAATAACTGTCTCCCGAGCTCTAACGCCCTCTCGGTCAATAAGGGTGCCCAACTGTTGAGACTGTCTCTCCATCTGTTGAGCCTGTCGCTCCATATGTTGAGACTGTTGAGCAATGAAGTCCTTAAGGTGATCTATCGTATCGTCTCGGTCATTTCCTCGACGCACCATAGTTATATATCTCCTATGTAAGTTAATAAAACAAGTCCTATAAGAAATCAAAATAAAACAAAGCATTAAACATACTTACATTTGATGAAGGATGTCCGCGAAGTGGATTTGCAGTCGAGCAGTCTACAGAAACGATTTTAAAACACGAGGGCTTTGATACCATAATTGTCGCGTCCCTTACCTGTATCCTAATTTTTACCGTATTATTTATTTATTATTATTATTTTTTTCCTTACATTTATAAACTTTAATGACGTTAGTGCAGAATTAAAACTGTTTAAACCGAAATCAGAATCGGAATTAAAACGTTGAAGTTCATTTAGAAAATCACTTAAAACAAATCTTCAAAATCAATTAAATAAAACATAACAAATAATTAAAAAAATTAATAAAAACAATTAAAACAAAGCAGAGGGCAGAAACGTAACTGTGCCAAAGAAAAGGAAGGGCGATCGATCTGCAAATTAAGGAGATCGATAGCCGAACGCATTACTATGTCTTAATTACGCGTCCTTGAAGGTTATTAGGTCCTCAATACACGTCGTTCACATCACTTTCAGTTAAAACCTTGAAGGTGAAATGTATAACTTAGGTAATAACCACAAGTCATGTAACAGTTAACCTCATTTGCTTGATACGTTCAGTCCTTCTGGAACAAATCGATTGAAGTGAAGTTTCTTATACTCTATCAAACGCATTACTAAGTCTTAATTACGCTTCCTTGAAGGTTATTAGGTCCTCAATACACGTCGTTCTCATCACTTTCAGTTAAAACTTTGAAGGTGAAATGTATAACTTAGGTTCTAACAACAAGTTATGTAAAAGTTAACCTCATTTGCTTGATACGTTTAGTTCTTTTGGAACAAATTGATTGAAGTGAAGTTTCTTATACTCCATCAAACGCATTACTCAGTCTTAATTACGCGTCCATTAAGGATATTGGGTCCTCAATGCACGTCGTTCTCATCATTTCAAGTTAAAACCTTGAATGTGAAATGTATAACATAGGTTCTAACCACAAGTCATGTAACAGTTAAACTCATTTGCTTGACACGTTCATTTCGTTTGTAACAAATTGATTGAAGTGATGTTTCTTATGCTCTCTCAAATGCATTACTAAGTCTTAATTACGCTTTCTTGAAGGTTATTGGGTCCTCAATACACGTCGTTCTCATTACTTTAAGTTAAAACCTTGAAGGTGAAATATATAACTTAGGTTCCAACAGAAGTCTTGTAACTGTTAACCTCATTTGCTTAATACGTTCAGTTCTTTTGGAACAAATCGATGGAAGTGAAGTTTCTTATACACCATCAACCTCATTACTAAGTCTTAATTACGCGTCTTTGAAGGTTATTAGATCCTCAATACACGTCATTCTCATCACTTCAAGTTGAAACCTTGAAAGTGAAATATATAACTTAGGTTCTAACAACAAGTCATGTAAAAGTTAACCTCATTTGCTTGATACGTTCAGTTCTTTTGGAACAAATCGATTGAAGTGAAGTTTCTTATACTCTATCAAACGCATTACTAAATCATAATTACACGTCTTTGAAGGTTTTTGGGTCCTCAACACATGTCGTTCTCATCACTTCATTTTAAAACCTTGAAGGTGAAATGTATAACTTAGGTCCTAACCACAAGTCATGTAAAGTTAACGTCATTTTCTTGATACGTTCAGTTTTTTGGAACAAATCGATTGAAGTGAAGTTTCTTATAATCCATCAAACGCATTACTCAGTCTTATTCACGCGTCGTTGAAGGTTATTGGGTCCTCAATACACGTCGTTCTCATCACTTCAAGTTAAAACATTGAAGGTGAAATGTATAACTTAGGTTCTAACAACAAGTCATGTAAAAGTTAATCTCATTTGCTTGATACGTTAAGTTCTTTTGAAACAAATCGATTGAAGTGAAGTTTCTTATACTCAATCAAACACATTACTCAGTCTTAATTACGCGTCCTTGAATGTTATTGGGTTCTCAATACACGTCGTTCTCATCACTTCACGTTAAAACCTTGAAGGTGAAATATATAACTTAGGTTCTAACAACAAGTCATGTAAAAGTTAACCTCATTTGCTTGATACGTTTAGTTCTTTTGGAACAAATCGATTGAAGTGAAGTTTCTTATACTCAATCAAACGCATTACTCAGTCGTAATTACGCGTCCTTGAATGTTATTGGGTTCTCAATACACGTCGTTCTCATCACTTCAAGTTAAAACCTTGAAGTTGAAATGTATAACTTAGGTTCTAACAACAAGTCATGTAACAGTTAACCCCATTTGCTTGACACGTTTAGTTCGTTTGGAATAAATCGATTGAAGTGAAGCTTCTTATACTCTATCAAACACATTACTAAATCTTAAATTACGCGTCCTTGAAGTTTATTGGGCCCTCAAAACACGTCGTTCTCATCATTTCACGTTAAAACCTTGAAGGTGAAATGTATAACTTAGGTTCTAACCGCAAGTCATGTAAAAGTTAACCTCATTTGCTTGTTACGTTTAGTTCGTTTGGAATAAATCGATTGAAGTGAAGTTTCTTATACTTCATCAAACGCATTTCTAAGTCTTAATTACGCGTCGTTGAAGGTTATTAGGTCCTCAATATACGTCGTTCTCATCACTTTAAGTAAAAACCTTAAAGGTCAAATGTATAACTTAGGTTCTAACCACAAGTCATGTAACAGCTAACCTTATTTGCTTGATACGTTCAGTTCTTTTGGAACAAATCGATTGAAGTGAAGTTTCTTATACTCCATCAACTCATTTCCGAGTCTTATTACGCGCTCCTTGAAGGTTATTGGGTCCTCAATACACATCGTTCTCATCACTTCAAGTTAAAACCTTGAAGATGAAATGTATAACTTAGGTTCTAACCATAAGTCATGTAACAGTTAACCTCATTTTCTTGACTCGTTCATTTCGTTTGGAACAAATTGATTGAAGTGAAGCTTCTTATACTCCGTCAAACGCATTACTAAGTCTTAATTACGCTTCCTTGAAGGTTAGTGGGTCCTCAATACACGTCGTTCTCATCACTTCAAGTTAAAACCTTGAAGGTGAAATGTATAACTTAGGTTCTAACAACAAGTCATGTAACAGTTAACCTCATTTGCTTGATACGTTTAGTTCTTTTGGAACAAATCGATGAAGTGAAGTTTCTTATACTCCATCAAACGCATTACTAAGTCTTAATTACGCGTCCTTGAAGGTTATTAGGTCCTCAATACACGTCGTTCTCATCACTTTAAGTTAAAACCTTGAAGGTGAAATGTATAACTTAGGTTCCAACCACAAGTCATGTAACTGTTAACCTCATTTGCTTGATACGTTCAGTTCTTTTGGAACAAATCGATTGAAGTGAAGTTTCGTATACTCTATCAAACGCATTACTAAGTCTTAATTACGCGTCCTTGAAGGTTATTGGGTCCTCAATACACGTCGTTCTCATCACTTCAAGTTAAAACCTTGAAGGTGAAATGAATAACTTAGCTTCTAACCACAAGTCATGTAAAAGTTAACCTCATTTGCTTGATACGTTCAGTTCTTTTGGAACAATCGATTGAAGTGAAGTTTCTTATACTCCATCAAACGCATTACTAAGTCTTAATTACGCGTCCTTGAAGGTTATTGGGTCCTCAATACATGTCGTTCTCATCACTTCAAGTTAAAACCTTGAAGGTGAAATGTATAACTTAGGTTCTAACCACAAGTCATGTAAAAGTTAACCTCATTTGCTTGATACGTTCAGTTCTTTTGGAACAAATCGATTGAAGTGAAGTTTCTTATACTCCATCAAACGCATTACTAAGTCTTAATTACGCGTCCTTGAAGGTTATTGGGTCCTCAATACACGTCGTTCTCATCACTTCAAGTTAAAACCTTGAAGGTGAAATGTATAACTTAGGTTCTAACCACAAGTCATGTAACAGTTAACCTCATTTGCTTGATACGTTCAGTTCTTTTGGAACAAATCGATGAAGTGAAGTTTCTTATACTCCATCAAACGCATCACTAATTCTAATTACGCGGCCTTGAAGGTTATTGGGTCCTCAATACACGTCGTTCTCATCACTTCAGTTAAAACCTTGAAGGTGAATGTATAACTTAGGTTCTAACCACAAGTCATGTAACAGTTAACCTCATTTGCTTGATACGTTCAGTTCTTTTGGAACAAATCAATTGAAGTGAAGTTTTTTATAGTTCATCAAACCCATCACTAATTCTTAATTACGCGTCCTTTAAAGTTATTGGGTCCTCATACACGTCTTCTCATCACTTCAAGTTAAAACCATTATGGTGAATGTAACTTAGGTTATAACTACATTCATGTAACAGTTAACCTCATTTGCTTGATACGTTCAGTTCTTTTGGAAAAAATTGATAGAAGTGAAGTTTCTTATACTCCATCAAACTCATTACCAAGTCTTAATTACGTATCCTTGAAGGTTATTAGGACCTCAATACTCGTCGTTCTCATCACTTCAAGTTAAAACCATGTAGGTGAAATATATAACTTAGGTTCTAACCACAAGTCATGTAACAGTTAACCTCATTTGCTTGATACGTTTAGTTCTTTTGAAACAAATCGATTGAAGTGAAGTTTCTTAAACTCCATCAAAATCATTACCAAGTCTTAATTACGCATTCTTGAAGGTTATTGGAACCTCAATACTCGTCGTTCTCATCACCTCAAGTTAAAACCTTCAAGGTGAAATGTATAACTTAGGTTCTAACCACAAGTCATGTAAGAGTTAACCTCATTTGCTTGACACGTTCACTTCGTTCGGAACAAATGGATTGAAATGAAGTTTCTTATACTATATCAAACGCATTACTAAGTCTTAATTACGCTTCCTTGAAGGGTATTGGCTCCTCAATACACGTCGTTCTCATCTCTTTAAGTTAAAACCTTAAAGGTGAAATGTATAACTTAGGTTTTAACCACAAGTCATGTAACGGTTAACCTCATTTGCTTGATACGTTTAGTTCTTTTGGAACAAATCGATTGAAGTGAAGTTTCTTATACTCCATCAAACGCATTACTAAGTCTTAATTACGCGTCCTTGAAGTTATTGGGTCCTCAATACACGTCGTTCTCATCACTTCAAGTTAAAACCTTGAAGGTGAAATGGATAACTTAGGTTCTAACCACAAGTCATGTAACAGTTAACCTCATTTGCTTGATACGTTCAGTTCTTTTGGAACAAATCGATTGAAGTGAAGTTTCTTATAGTTCATCAAACCCATCACTAAGTCTTAATTACGCGTCCTTGAAGGTTATTGGGTCCTCAATACACGTCGTTCTCATCACTTCAAGTTAAAACCTTGAAGGTGAAATGTATAAATTAGGTTCTAACCACAAGTCATCTAACAGTTAACCTCATTTGCTGATACGTTCAGTTCTTTTGGAACAAATCGATTGAAGTGAAGTTTCTTATAGTTCATCAAACCCATCACTAAGTCTTAATTACGCATCCTTGAAGGTTATTGGGTCCTCAATACACGTCGTTCTCATCACTTCAAGTTAAAACCTTGAAGGTGAAATGTATAACTTAGGTTCTAACCACAAGTCATGTAACAGTTAACCTCATTTGCTTGATACGTTCAGTTCTTTTGGAACAAATCGATTGAAGTGAAGTTTCTTATACTCCATCAAACGCATTACTAAGTCTTAATTACGCGTCCTTGAAGGTTATTGGGTCCTCAATACACGTCGTTCTCATCACTTCAGTTAAAACCTTGAAGGTGAAATGTATAACTTAGGTTCTAACCACAAGTCATGTAACAGTTAACCTCATTGCTTGATACGTTTAGTTCTTTTGGAACAAATCGATTGAAGTGAAGTTTCTTATACTCCATCAAACGCATTACTAAGTCTTAATTACGCGTCCTTGAAGGTTATTGGGTCCTCAATACACGTCGTTCTCATCACTTCAAGTTAAAACCTTGAAGGTGAAATGTATAACTTAGGTTCTAACCACAAGTCATGTAACAGTTAACCTCATTTGCTTGATACGTTCAGTTCTTTTGGAACAAATCGATTGAAGTGAAGTTTCTTATACTCCATCAAACGCATTACTAAGTCTTAATTACGCGTCCTTGAAGGTTATTGGGTCCTCAATACACGTCGTTCTCATCACTTCAAGTTAAAACCTTGAAGGTGAAATGTATAACTTAGGTTCTAACCACAAGTCATGTAACAGTTAACCTCATTTGCTTGATACGTTTAGTTCTTTTGGAACAAATCGATTGAAGTGAAGTTTCTTATACTCCATCAAACGCATTACTAAGTCTTAATTACGCTTCCTTGAAGGTTATTGGGTCCTCAATACACGTCGTTCTCATCACTTTAAGTTAAAACCTTGAAGGTGAAATGTATAACTTAGGTTCTAACCACAAGTCATGTAACAGTTAACCTCATTTGCTTGATACGTTCAGTTCTTTTGGAACAAATCGATTGAAGTGAAGTTTCTTATACTCCATCAAACGCATTACTAAGTCTTAATTACGCGTCCTTGAAGGTTATTGGGTCCTCAATACACGTCGTTCTCATCACTTCAAGTTAAAACCTTGAAGGTGAAATGTATAACTTAGGTTCTAACCACAAGTCATGTAACAGTTAACCTCATTTGCTTGATACGTTTAGTTCTTTTGGAACAAATCGATTGAAGTGAAGTTTCTTATACTCCATCAAACGCATTACTAAGTCTTAATTACGCGTCCTTGAAGGTTATTGGGTCCTCAAAACACGTCGTTCTCATCACTTCACGTTAAAACCTTAAAGGTGAAATGTATAACATAGGTTCTAACAACAAGTCATGTAACAGTTAACCTCATTTGCTTGATACGTTCAGTTCTTTTGGAACAAATCGATTGAAGTGAAGTTTCTTATACTCCATCAAACGCATTACTAAGTCTTAATTACGCGTCCTTGAAGGTTATTGGGTCCTCAAAACACGTCGTTCTCATCACTTCACGTTAAAACCTTAAAGGTGAAATGTATAACTTAGGTTCTAACCACAAGTCATGTAACAGTTAACCTCATTTGCTTGATACGTTCAGTTCTTTTGGAACAAATCGATTGAAGTGAAGTTTCTTATACTCCATCAAACGCATTACTAAGTCTTAATTACGCGTCCTTGAAGGTTATTGGGTCCTCAATACACGTCGTTCTCATCACTTCAAGTTAAAACCTTGAAGGTGAAATGTATAACTTAGGTTCTAACCACAAGTCATGTAACAGTTAACCTCATTTGCTTGATACGTTTAGTTCTTTTGGAACAAATCGATTGAAGTGAAGTTTCTTATACTCCATCAAACGCATTACTAAGTCTTAATTACGCGTCCTTGAAGGTTATTGGGTCCTCAATACACGTCGTTCTCATCACTTCACGTTAAAACCTTAAAGGTGAAATGTATAACTTAGGTTCTAACCACAAGTCATGTAACAGTTAACCTCATTTGCTTGATACGTTCAGTTCTTTTGGAACAAATCGATTGAAGTGAAGTTTCTTATACTCCATCAAACGCATTACTAAGTCTTAATTACGCGTCCTTGAAGGTTATTGGGTCCTCAATACACGTCGTTCTCATCACTTCAAGTTAAAACCTTGAAGGTGAAATGTATAACTTAGGTTCTAACCACAAGTCATGTAACAGTTAACCTCATTTGCTTGATACGTTCAGTTCTTTTGGAACAAATCGATTGAAGTGAAGTTTCTTATACTTCATCAAACGCATTACTAAGTCTTAATTACGCGTCCTTGAAGGTTATTGGGTCCTCAATACACGTCGTTCTCATCACTTCAAGTTAAAACCTTGAAGGTGAAATGTATAACTTAGGTTCTAACCACAAGTCATGTAACAGTTAACCTCATTTGCTTGATACGTTCAGTTCTTTTGGAACAAATCGATTGAAGTGAAGTTTCTTATACTCCATCAAACGCATTACTAAGTCTTAATTACGCGTCCTTGAAGGTTATTGGGTCCTCAATACACGTCGTTCTCATCACTTCAAGTTAAAACCTTGAAGGTGAAATGTATAACTTAGGTTCTAACCACAAGTCATGTAACAGTTAACCTCATTTGCTTGATACGTTCAGTTCTTTTGGAACAAATCGATTGAAGTGAAGTTTCTTATACTCCATCAAACGCATTACTAAGTCTTAATTACGCGTCCTTGAAGGTTATTGGGTCCTCAATACACGTCGTGCTCATCACTTCAAGTTAAAACCTTGAAGGTGAAATGTATAACTTAGGTTCTAACCACAAGTCATGTAACAGTTAACCTCATTTGCTTGATACGTTCAGTTCTTTTGGAACAAATCGATTGAAGTGAAGTTTCTTATACTCCATCAAACGCATTACTAAGTCTTAATTACGCGTCCTTGAAGGTTATTGGGTCCTCAATACACGTCGTTCTCATCACTTCAAGTTAAAACCTTGAAGGTGAAATGTATAACTTAGGTTCTAACCACAAGTCATGTAACAGTTAACCTCATTTGCTTGATACGTTCAGTTCTTTTGGAACAAATCGATTGAAGTGAAGTTTCTTATACTCCATCAAACGCATTACTAAGTCTTAATTACGCGTCCTTGAAGGTTATTGGGTCCTCAATACACGTCGTGCTCATCACTTCAAGTTAAAACCTTGAAGGTGAAATGTATAACTTAGGTTCTAACCACAAGTCATGTAACAGTTAACCTCATTTGCTTGATACGTTCAGTTCTTTTGGAACAAATCGATTGAAGTGAAGTTTCTTATACTCCATCAAACGCATTACTAAGTCTTAATTACGCGTCCTTGAAGGTTATTGGGTCCTCAATACACGTCGTTCTCATCACTTCAAGTTAAAACCTTGAAGGTGAAATGTATAACTTAGGTTCTAACCACAAGTCATGTAACAGTTAACCTCATTTGCTTGATACGTTCAGTTCTTTTGGAACAAATCGATTGAAGTGAAGTTTCTTATACTCCATCAAACGCATTACTAAGTCTTAATTACGCGTCCTTGAAGGTTATTGGGTCCTCAATACACGTCGTTCTCATCACTTCAAGTTAAAACCTTGAAGGTGAAATGTATAACTTAGGTTCTAACCACAAGTCATGTAACAGTTAACCTCATTTGCTTGATACGTTCAGTTCTTTTGGAACAAATCGATTGAAGTGAAGTTTCTTATACTCCATCAAACGCATTACTAAGTCTTAATTACGCGTCCTTGAAGGTTATTGGGTCCTCAATACACGTCGTTCTCATCACTTCAAGTTAAAACCTTGAAGGTGAAATGTATAACTTAGGTTCTAACCACAAGTCATGTAACAGTTAACCTCATTTGCTTGATACGTTCAGTTCTTTTGGAACAAATCGATTGAAGTGAAGTTTCTTATACTCCATCAAACGCATTACTAAGTCTTAATTACGCGTCCTTGAAGGTTATTGGGTCCTCAATACACGTCGTTCTCATCACTTCAAGTTAAAACCTTGAAGGTGAAATGTATAACTTAGGTTCTAACCACAAGTCATGTAACAGTTAACCTCATTTGCTTGATACGTTCAGTTCTTTTGGAACAAATCGATTGAAGTGAAGTTTCTTATACTCCATCAAACGCATTACTAAGTCTTAATTACGCGTCCTTGAAGGTTATTGGGTCCTCAATACACGTCGTTCTCATCACTTCAAGTTAAAACCTTGAAGGTGAAATGTATAACTTAGGTTCTAACCACAAGTCATGTAACAGTTAACCTCATTTGCTTGATACGTTCAGTTCTTTTGGAACAAATCGATTGAAGTGAAGTTTCTTATACTCCATCAAACGCATTACTAAGTCTTAATTACGCGTCCTTGAAGGTTATTGGGTCCTCAATACACGTCGTTCTCATCACTTCAAGTTAAAACCTTGAAGGTGAAATGTATAACTTAGGTTCTAACCACAAGTCATGTAACAGTTAACCTCATTTGCTTGATACGTTCAGTTCTTTTGGAACAAATCGATTGAAGTGAAGTTTCTTATACTCCATCAAACGCATTACTAAGTCTTAATTACGCGTCCTTGAAGGTTATTGGGTCCTCAATACACGTCGTTCTCATCACTTCAAGTTAAAACCTTGAAGGTGAAATGTATAACTTAGGTTCTAACCACAAGTCATGTAACAGTTAACCTCATTTGCTTGATACGTTCAGTTCTTTTGGAACAAATCGATTGAAGTGAAGTTTCTTATACTCCATCAAACGCATTACTAAGTCTTAATTACGCGTCCTTGAAGGTTATTGGGTCCTCAATACACGTCGTTCTCATCACTTCAAGTTAAAACCTTGAAGGTGAAATGTATAACTTAGGTTCTAACCACAAGTCATGTAACAGTTAACCTCATTTGCTTGATACGTTCAGTTCTTTTGGAACAAATCGATTGAAGTGAAGTTTCTTATACTCCATCAAACGCATTACTAAGTCTTAATTACGCGTCCTTGAAGGTTATTGGGTCCTCAATACACGTCGTTCTCATCACTTCAAGTTAAAACCTTGAAGGTGAAATGTATAACTTAGGTTCTAACCACAAGTCATGTAACAGTTAACCTCATTTGCTTGATACGTTCAGTTCTTTTGGAACAAATCGATTGAAGTGAAGTTTCTTATACTCCATCAAACGCATTACTAAGTCTTAATTACGCGTCCTTGAAGGTTATTGGGTCCTCAATACACGTCGTTCTCATCACTTCAAGTTAAAACCTTGAAGGTGAAATGTATAACTTAGGTTCTAACCACAAGTCATGTAACAGTTAACCTCATTTGCTTGATACGTTCAGTTCTTTTGGAACAAATCGATTGAAGTGAAGTTTCTTATACTCCATCAAACGCATTACTAAGTCTTAATTACGCGTCCTTGAAGGTTATTGGGTCCTCAATACACGTCGTTCTCATCACTTCAAGTTAAAACCTTGAAGGTGAAATGTATAACTTAGGTTCTAACCACAAGTCATGTAACAGTTAACCTCATTTGCTTGATACGTTCAGTTCTTTTGGAACAAATCGATTGAAGTGAAGTTTCTTATACTCCATCAAACGCATTACTAAGTCTTAATTACGCGTCCTTGAAGGTTATTGGGTCCTCAATACACGTCGTGCTCATCACTTCAAGTTAAAACCTTGAAGGTGAAATGTATAACTTAGGTTCTAACCACAAGTCATGTAACAGTTAACCTCATTTGCTTGATACGTTCAGTTCTTTTGGAACAAATCGATTGAAGTGAAGTTTCTTATACTCCATCAAACGCATTACTAAGTCTTAATTACGCGTCCTTGAAGGTTATTGGGTCCTCAATACACGTCGTTCTCATCACTTCAAGTTAAAACCTTGAAGGTGAAATGTATAACTTAGGTTCTAACCACAAGTCATGTAACAGTTAACCTCATTTGCTTGATACGTTCAGTTCTTTTGGAACAAATCGATTGAAGTGAAGTTTCTTATACTCCATCAAACGCATTACTAAGTCTTAATTACGCGTCCTTGAAGGTTATTGGGTCCTCAATACACGTCGTTCTCATCACTTCAAGTTAAAACCTTGAAGGTGAAATGTATAACTTAGGTTCTAACCACAAGTCATGTAACAGTTAACCTCATTTGCTTGATACGTTCAGTTCTTTTGGAACAAATCGATTGAAGTGAAGTTTCTTATACTCCATCAAACGCATTACTAAGTCTTAATTACGCGTCCTTGAAGGTTATTGGGTCCTCAATACACGTCGTTCTCATCACTTCAAGTTAAAACCTTGAAGGTGAAATGTATAACTTAGGTTCTAACCACAAGTCATGTAACAGTTAACCTCATTTGCTTGATACGTTCAGTTCTTTTGGAACAAATCGATTGAAGTGAAGTTTCTTATACTCCATCAAACGCATTACTAAGTCTTAATTACGCGTCCTTGAAGGTTATTGGGTCCTCAATACACGTCGTTCTCATCACTTCAAGTTAAAACCTTGAAGGTGAAATGTATAACTTAGGTTCTAACCACAAGTCATGTAACAGTTAACCTCATTTGCTTGATACGTTCAGTTCTTTTGGAACAAATCGATTGAAGTGAAGTTTCTTATACTCCATCAAACGCATTACTAAGTCTTAATTACGCGTCCTTGAAGGTTATTGGGTCCTCAATACACGTCGTTCTCATCACTTCAAGTTAAAACCTTGAAGGTGAAATGTATAACTTAGGTTCTAACCACAAGTCATGTAACAGTTAACCTCATTTGCTTGATACGTTCAGTTCTTTTGGAACAAATCGATTGAAGTGAAGTTTCTTATACTCCATCAAACGCATTACTAAGTCTTAATTACGCGTCCTTGAAGGTTATTGGGTCCTCAATACACGTCGTTCTCATCACTTCAAGTTAAAACCTTGAAGGTGAAATGTATAACTTAGGTTCTAACCACAAGTCATGTAACAGTTAACCTCATTTGCTTGATACGTTCAGTTCTTTTGGAACAAATCGATTGAAGTGAAGTTTCTTATACTCCATCAAACGCATTACTAAGTCTTAATTACGCGTCCTTGAAGGTTATTGGGTCCTCAATACACGTCGTTCTCATCACTTCAAGTTAAAACCTTGAAGGTGAAATGTATAACTTAGGTTCTAACCACAAGTCATGTAACAGTTAACCTCATTTGCTTGATACGTTCAGTTCTTTTGGAACAAATCGATTGAAGTGAAGTTTCTTATACTCCATCAAACGCATTACTAAGTCTTAATTACGCGTCCTTGAAGGTTATTGGGTCCTCAATACACGTCGTTCTCATCACTTCAAGTTAAAACCTTGAAGGTGAAATGTATAACTTAGGTTCTAACCACAAGTCATGTAACAGTTAACCTCATTTGCTTGATACGTTCAGTTCTTTTGGAACAAATCGATTGAAGTGAAGTTTCTTATACTCCATCAAACGCATTACTAAGTCTTAATTACGCGTCCTTGAAGGTTATTGGGTCCTCAATACACGTCGTTCTCATCACTTCAAGTTAAAACCTTGAAGGTGAAATGTATAACTTAGGTTCTAACCACAAGTCATGTAACAGTTAACCTCATTTGCTTGATACGTTCAGTTCTTTTGGAACAAATCGATTGAAGTGAAGTTTCTTATACTCCATCAAACGCATTACTAAGTCTTAATTACGCGTCCTTGAAGGTTATTGGGTCCTCAATACACGTCGTTCTCATCACTTCAAGTTAAAACCTTGAAGGTGAAATGTATAACTTAGGTTCTAACCACAAGTCATGTAACAGTTAACCTCATTTGCTTGATACGTTCAGTTCTTTTGGAACAAATCGATTGAAGTGAAGTTTCTTATACTCCATCAAACGCATTACTAAGTCTTAATTACGCGTCCTTGAAGGTTATTGGGTCCTCAATACACGTCGTTCTCATCACTTCAAGTTAAAACCTTGAAGGTGAAATGTATAACTTAGGTTCTAACCACAAGTCATGTAACAGTTAACCTCATTTGCTTGATACGTTCAGTTCTTTTGGAACAAATCGATTGAAGTGAAGTTTCTTATACTCCATCAAACGCATTACTAAGTCTTAATTACGCGTCCTTGAAGGTTATTGGGTCCTCAATACACGTCGTTCTCATCACTTCAAGTTAAAACCTTGAAGGTGAAATGTATAACTTAGGTTCTAACCACAAGTCATGTAACAGTTAACCTCATTTGCTTGATACGTTCAGTTCTTTTGGAACAAATCGATTGAAGTGAAGTTTCTTATACTCCATCAAACGCATTACTAAGTCTTAATTACGCGTCCTTGAAGGTTATTGGGTCCTCAATACACGTCGTTCTCATCACTTCAAGTTAAAACCTTGAAGGTGAAATGTATAACTTAGGTTCTAACCACAAGTCATGTAACAGTTAACCTCATTTGCTTGATACGTTCAGTTCTTTTGGAACAAATCGATTGAAGTGAAGTTTCTTATACTCCATCAAACGCATTACTAAGTCTTAATTACGCGTCCTTGAAGGTTATTGGGTCCTCAATACACGTCGTTCTCATCACTTCAAGTTAAAACCTTGAAGGTGAAATGTATAACTTAGGTTCTAACCACAAGTCATGTAACAGTTAACCTCATTTGCTTGATACGTTCAGTTCGTTTGGAACAAATCGATTGAAGTGAAGTTTCTTATACTCCATCAAACGCATTACTAAGTCTTAATTACGCGTCCTTGAAGGTTATTGGGTCCTCAATACACGTCGTTCTCATCACTTCAAGTTAAAACCTTGAAGGTGAAATGTATAACTTAGGTTCTAACCACAAGTCATGTAACAGTTAACCTCATTTGCTTGATACGTTCAGTTCGTTTGGAACAAATCGATTGAAGTGAAGTTTCTTATACTCCATCAAACGCATTACTAAGTCTTAATTACGCGTCCTTGAAGGTTATTGGGTCCTCAATACACGTCGTTCTCATCACTTCAAGTTAAAACCTTGAAGGTGAAATGTATAACTTAGGTTCTAACCACAAGTCATGTAACAGTTAACCTCATTTGCTTGATACGTTCAGTTCTTTTGGAACAAATCGATTGAAGTGAAGTTTCTTATACTCCATCAAACGCATTACTAAGTCTTAATTACGCGTCCTTGAAGGTTATTGGGTCCTCAATACACGTCGTTCTCATCACTTCAAGTTAAAACCTTGAAGGTGAAATGTATAACTTAGGTTCTAACCACAAGTCATGTAACAGTTAACCTCATTTGCTTGATACGTTCAGTTCGTTTGGAACAAATCGATTGAAGTGAAGTTTCTTATACTCCATCAAACGCATTACTAAGTCTTAATTACGCGTCCTTGAAGGTTATTGGGTCCTCAATACACGTCGTTCTCATCACTTCAAGTTAAAACCTTGAAGGTGAAATGTATAACTTAGGTTCTAACCACAAGTCATGTAACAGTTAACCTCATTTGCTTGATACGTTCAGTTCGTTTGGAACAAATCGATTGAAGTGAAGTTTCTTATACTCCATCAAACGCATTACTAAGTCTTAATTACGCGTCCTTAAAGGTTATTGGGTCCTCAATACACGTCGTTCTCATCACTTCAAGTTAAAACCATGAAGGTGAAATGAAAAACTTAGGTTCTAACCACAAGTCATGTAACAGTTAACCTCATTTGCTTGATACGTTCAGTCCCCCCCCCCCCCACCCCCCCCCCCCCCCCCCCACCCCCCCCCCCCCCCCACCCCCCCCCCCCCCCCCCCCCCCCCCCCCCCCACCCCCCCCCCCCCCACCCCCCCCCCCCCACCCCCCCCCCCCCCCCCCCCCCCCCCATGTGACTCTCGAACAAGCAATTCACGCAAAGAACATTGTGGAATGCAAAGTCTATTTTTCTCGAAACAAATATCCTTCTTGTTTGTAAAATTTTTCAAAAGGTTTTGTTTCTGTGGCTTCAAACCAAGTTGAAAAATCTTGATCTTTTGGATATAATTCTTTGATGTGCTCAAAACCAAAATTTATTGGAAGGGTAGAAAGAAGAACATACCTTCGAGATAAAGCATCAGCTACAATATTGTCTTTACCTTGTTTGTATTGGATGGTATATGGAAACATTTCAATAAATTCAATCCAGCAAGCATGTCGTCGATTCAACTTACCTTGACCTTTTAAGTGCTTCAATGATTCATGGTCGGTTGAATGACAATTCCTTAGACCACAAGTAATGTTGCCAAGTTTCCAGAGCTCTCACCAATGCATAAAGTTCTTTGTCATAGGTGGAGTAATTCAAAGCAGCTCCATTAAGTTTCTCACTGAAATAGGCAATGGGTCTCTTGTCTTGCATAAGTACGGCACTATACCAATACCGGAAGCTCACATTCAATTTGAAAGGCTTTGGAAAAATCTGGTAAGAGCAGTAAATTGCAGTACTTAACTTTTCTTTTAAAGTGTTGAAAGCCTTCTCTTGTGAATCACCCCATTTGAACCCCACACTTTTCTTGATAATTTCCGTCAATGGAGCAGCAATGGTGCTAAAGTTTGGAACAAATCGATTGAAGTGAAGTTTCTTATACTCCATCAAATGCATTACTAAGTCTTAATTACGCGTCTTTGAAGGTTATTGGGTCCTCAATACACGTCGTTCTCATCACTTCAAGTTAAAACCTTGAAGGTGAAATGTATAACTTAGGTTCTAACCACAAGTCATGTAACAGTTAACCTCATTTGCTTGATACGTTCAGTTCTTTTGGAACAAATCGATTGAAGTGAAGTTTCTTATACTCCATCAAACGCATTACTAAGTCTTAATTACGCGTCCTTGAAGGTTATTGGGTCCTCAATACACGTCGTTCTCATCACTTCAAGTTAAAACCTTGAAGGTGAAATGTATAACTTAGGTTCTAACCACAAGTCATGTAACAGTTAACCTCATTTGCTTGATACGTTCAGTTCTTTTGGAACAAATCGATTGAAGTGAAGTTTCTTATACTCCATCAAACGCATTACTAAGTCTTAATTACGCGTCCTTGAAGGTTATTGGGTCCTCAATACACGTCGTTCTCATCACTTCAAGTTAAAACCTTGAAGGTGAAATGTATAACTTAGGTTCTAACCACAAGTCATGTAACAGTTAACCTCATTTGCTTGATACGTTCAGTTCTTTTGGAACAAATCGATTGAAGTGAAGTTTCTTATACTCCATCAAACGCATTACTAAGTCTTAATTACGCGTCCTTGAAGGTTATTGGGTCCTCAATACACGTCGTGCTCATCACTTCAAGTTAAAACCTTGAAGGTGAAATGTATAACTTAGGTTCTAACCACAAGTCATGTAACAGTTAACCTCATTTGCTTGATACGTTCAGTTCTTTTGGAACAAATCGATTGAAGTGAAGTTTCTTATACTCCATCAAACGCATTACTAAGTCTTAATTACGCGTCCTTGAAGGTTATTGGGTCCTCAATACACGTCGTTCTCATCACTTCAAGTTAAAACCTTGAAGGTGAAATGTATAACTTAGGTTCTAACCACAAGTCATGTAACAGTTAACCTCATTTGCTTGATACGTTCAGTTCTTTTGGAACAAATCGATTGAAGTGAAGTTTCTTATACTCCATCAAACGCATTACTAAGTCTTAATTACGCGTCCTTGAAGGTTATTGGGTCCTCAATACACGTCGTTCTCATCACTTCAAGTTAAAACCTTGAAGGTGAAATGTATAACTTAGGTTCTAACCACAAGTCATGTAACAGTTAACCTCATTTGCTTGATACGTTCAGTTCTTTTGGAACAAATCGATTGAAGTGAAGTTTCTTATACTCCATCAAACGCATTACTAAGTCTTAATTACGCGTCCTTGAAGGTTATTGGGTCCTCAATACACGTCGTGCTCATCACTTCAAGTTAAAACCTTGAAGGTGAAATGTATAACTTAGGTTCTAACCACAAGTCATGTAACAGTTAACCTCATTTGCTTGATACGTTCAGTTCTTTTGGAACAAATCGATTGAAGTGAAGTTTCTTATACTCCATCAAACGCATTACTAAGTCTTAATTACGCGTCCTTGAAGGTTATTGGGTCCTCAATACACGTCGTGCTCATCACTTCAAGTTAAAACCTTGAAGGTGAAATGTATAACTTAGGTTCTAACCACAAGTCATGTAACAGTTAACCTCATTTGCTTGATACGTTCAGTTCTTTTGGAACAAATCGATTGAAGTGAAGTTTCTTATACTCCATCAAACGCATTACTAAGTCTTAATTACGCGTCCTTGAAGGTTATTGGGTCCTCAATACACGTCGTTCTCATCACTTCAAGTTAAAACCTTGAAGGTGAAATGTATAACTTAGGTTCTAACCACAAGTCATGTAACAGTTAACCTCATTTGCTTGATACGTTCAGTTCTTTTGGAACAAATCGATTGAAGTGAAGTTTCTTATACTCCATCAAACGCATTACTAAGTCTTAATTACGCGTCCTTGAAGGTTATTGGGTCCTCAATACACGTCGTTCTCATCACTTCAAGTTAAAACCTTGAAGGTGAAATGTATAACTTAGGTTCTAACCACAAGTCATGTAACAGTTAACCTCATTTGCTTGATACGTTCAGTTCTTTTGGAACAAATCGATTGAAGTGAAGTTTTTTATACTCCATCAAACGCATTACTAAGTCTTAATTACGCGTCCTTGAAGGTTATTGGGTCCTCAATACACGTCGTTCTCATCACTTCAAGTTAAAACCTTGAAGGTGAAATGTATAACTTAGGTTCTAACCACAAGTCATGTAACAGTTAACCTCATTTGCTTGATACGTTCAGTTCTTTTGGAACAAATCGATTGAAGTGAAGTTTCTTATACTCCATCAAACGCATTACTAAGTCTTAATTACGCGTCCTTGAAGGTTATTGGGTCCTCAATACACGTCGTTGACGTCATCATCTTCTATAGTTTGAACATGGAGGGTTCGAAGAACTACTAAGCTTGGCCAACAACTGCATGTTCGGTATCACTAGCTTCTTCAAGTGTGGAATAGCTTCATTGTCACTTTCTTCTTTAGAAACAATATCTCCATTATTTAACAGATCATAATTCTTTTATTTGGGCATTGTGAAAATATGACCAATTCCATGACATTTAAAACACTTAATATCTCGATTTCTCTGGGTTGGGTAGAATAGTACCTTTTTCAACCTGCTTGGCCATCACTTTTCATCTTTTGGCTTGGAAGTCGACTGCTCTTCTTGCCTTAGAGTAGAGTTCCACTTTGACTTCCCTCTCAAAGAATTAAAAGTTTCGTGCTTGGAGGTTGATCTTCCTCCTCTTTTGAGCTGCCTTTCAACCTTCATGGCTGTGTGGACAACCTCTTCAAGTTCCACGTAGTGCTGCAATTCTACAATATTTGCAATTTCACGATTGAGACCACAAATGAATCGAGCCATGGTTGCTTCTCGATCTTCCTCAACATTGGCACGAATCATGGATATTTCCATCTCCTTATGGTACTTCTCAACAGATTTTGAACCCTGTTTAAGGCTTGCAATTTTAAGTGTAAATCTCTATAATAATGTGAAGGAACAACCTCGTCTCATGACAGCTTTCATGTCTTCCCAATTGTCGATTGGAATTTCTCTATTTCTTTGTTTGGTTAGGAGCACTTGGTCCCACCAAGCAATTGCTAATCAGTGAAAGACACAGCTGCAAGTTTAACTTTTTTTTCCTCCGAATAGTTATGGCAATCAAAAAAAAAGTTCAACTGCGTGACCATTCAATGTTAAACGTCGGGTCATTTTACTTGAACTATGGGATAGAGAGTTTAATCACACCTGTGTTATTGTCGGTAAAATTTCTTTCTCGGTATTGACGTCTTTGTTTTGGCCTATGATCTCTTTCTCTTCTTATAGAGGCTACTTCGTCAAAATCCTCATACTCTTCATCATAATCGCCCATGGGATTAACTGCAGTAAAGAAGGGTCGTCTAGTTGGCTGTCTTTCTTAGGGCATGGCACCTTGTTGAATTTGATTAATTCGTTCATCACTACGATCCAATCGTCTCGAATCTCTTCAAATTGGACGTTCATCCTCTGGAATTGTTGCTGCATGGCTTGGATGACCAAATTGCTATCCTTGGCGTTGCTTCACCTTCTCTTTCAGACATGCTGTAGAATCTGTGTAAAAGTGTAAAGAAAAGGACCTCACCTCTCCCTCACGTGTATACACTCAAATATGGTTCTCGAGCACTTGTGTTTACTCACATAGATTTCGGCTTTTACCCTCTAATACCTCTCCAACTCTTGCCTTTTACCACTCACTTTCCTCCTCAAAGTTCTTTTGGAACAATCGATTGAAGTGAAGTTTCTTATACTCCATCAAACGCATTACTAAGTCTTAATTACGCGTCCTTGAAGGTTATTGGGTCCTCAATACACGTCGTTCTCATCACTTCAAGTTAAAACCTTGAAGGTGAAATGTATAACTTAGGTTCTAACCACAAGTCATGTAACAGTTAACCTCATTTGCTTGATACGTTCAGTTCTTTTGGAACAAATCGATTGAAGTGAAGTTTCTTATACTCCATCAAACGCATTACTAAGTCTTAATTACGCGTCCTTGAAGGTTATTGGGTCCTCAATACACGTCGTTCTCATCACTTCAAGTTAAAACCTTGAAGGTGAAATGTATAACTTAGGTTCTAACCACAAGTCATGTAACAGTTAACCTCATTTGCTTGATACGTTCAGTTCTTTTGGAACAAATCGATTGAAGTGAAGTTTCTTATACTCCATCAAACGCATTACTAAGTCTTAATTACGCGTCCTTGAAGGTTATTGGGTCCTCAATACACGTCGTTCTCATCACTTCAAGTTAAAACCTTGAAGGTGAAATGTATAACTTAGGTTCTAACCACAAGTCATGTAACAGTTAACCTCATTTGCTTGATACGTTCAGTTCTTTTGGAACAAATCGATTGAAGTGAAGTTTCTTATACTCCATCAAACGCATTACTAAGTCTTAATTACGCGTCCTTGAAGGTTATTGGGTCCTCAATACACGTCGTTCTCATCACTTCAAGTTAAAACCTTGAAGGTGAAATGTATAACTTAGGTTCTAACCACAAGTCATGTAACAGTTAACCTCATTTGCTTGATACGTTCAGTTCTTTTGGAACAAATCGATTGAAGTGAAGTTTCTTATACTCCATCAAACGCATTACTAAGTCTTAATTACGCGTCCTTGAAGGTTATTGGGTCCTCAATACACGTCGTTCTCATCACTTCAAGTTAAAACCTTGAAGGTGAAATGTATAACTTAGGTTCTAACCACAAGTCATGTAACAGTTAACCTCATTTGCTTGATACGTTCAGTTCTTTTGGAACAAATCGATTGAAGTGAAGTTTCTTATACTCCATCAAACGCATTACTAAGTCTTAATTACGCGTCCTTGAAGGTTATTGGGTCCTCAATACACGTCGTTCTCATCACTTCAAGTTAAAACCTTGAAGGTGAAATGTATAACTTAGGTTCTAACCACAAGTCATGTAACAGTTAACCTCATTTGCTTGATACGTTCAGTTCTTTTGGAACAAATCGATTGAAGTGAAGTTTCTTATACTCCATCAAACGCATTACTAAGTCTTAATTACGCGTCCTTGAAGGTTATTGGGTCCTCAATACACGTCGTTCTCATCACTTCAAGTTAAAACCTTGAAGGTGAAATGTATAACTTAGGTTCTAACCACAAGTCATGTAACAGTTAACCTCATTTGCTTGATACGTTCAGTTCTTTTGGAACAATCGATTGAAGTGAAGTTTCTTATACTCCATCAAACGCATTACTAAGTCTTAATTACGCGTCCTTGAAGGTTATTGGGTCCTCAATACACGTCGTTCTCATCACTTCAAGTTAAAACCTTGAAGGTGAAATGTATAACTTAGGTTCTAACCACAAGTCATGTAACAGTTAACCTCATTTGCTTGATACGTTCAGTTCTTTTGGAACAAATCGATTGAAGTGAAGTTTCTTATACTCCATCAAACGCATTACTAAGTCTTAATTACGCGTCCTTGAAGGTTATTGGGTCCTCAATACACGTCGTTCTCATCACTTCAAGTTAAAACCTTGAAGGTGAAATGTATAACTTAGGTTCTAACCACAAGTCATGTAACAGTTAACCTCATTTGCTTGATACGTTCAGTTCTTTTGGAACAATCGATTGAAGTGAAGTTTCTTATACTCCATCAAACGCATTACTAAGTCTTAATTACGCGTCCTTGAAGGTTATTGGGTCCTCAATACACGTCGTTCTCATCACTTCAAGTTAAAACCTTGAAGGTGAAATGTATAACTTAGGTTCTAACCACAAGTCATGTAACAGTTAACCTCATTTGCTTGATACGTTCAGTTCTTTTGGAACAAATCGATTATAGTGAAGTTTCTTATAATCCATCAACCGCATTACTAGGTCTTAATTACGCGTCTTTGAAGGTTATTGGGTCCTCAATACACGTCGTTCTCATCACTTCAAGTTAAAACCTTGAAGGTGAAATGTATAACTTAGGTTCTAACCACAAGTCATGTAACAGTTAACCTCATTTGCTTGATACGTTCAGTTCGTTTGGAACAAATCGATTGAAGTGAAGTTTCTTATACTCCATCAAACGCATTACTAAGTCTTAATTACGCGTCCTTGAAGGTTATTGGGTCCTCAATACACGTCGTTCTCATCACTTCAAGTTAAAACCTTGAAGGTGAAATGTATAACTTAGGTTCTAACCACAAGTTATGTAATAGTTAACCTCATTTGCTTGATACGTTCAGTTCATTCGGAACAAATCTAGTGAAGTGAAGTTTCTTATACTACATAACCCGCATTATTAAGTCTTAATTACGAGTCATTGAAGGTTATTGGGTCCTCAACACACGTCGTTCTCATCACTTCAAGTTAAAACCTTGAAGGTGAAATGTATAACTTAGGTTCTAACCACAAGTCATGTAACAGTTAACCTCATTTGCTTGATACGTTCAGTTCGTTTGGAACAAATTGATTGAAGTGAAGTTTCTTATACTCCATCAAACGCATTACTAAGTCTTAATTACGCGTCCTTGAAGGTTATTGGGTCCTCAATACACGTCGTTCTCATCACTTCAAGTTAAAACCTTGAGGTGAAATGTATAACTTAGGTTCTAACCACAAGTCATGTAACAGTTAACCTCATTTGCTTGACACGTTCAGTTCGTTTGGAACAAATCGATTGAAGTGAAGTTTCTTATACTCCATCAAACGCATTACTAAGTCTTAATTACGCGTCCTTGAAGGTTATTGGGTCCTCAAAACACGTCGTTCTCATCACTTCAAGTTAAAACCTTGAAGGTGAAATGTATAATTTAGGTTCTAACCACAATTCAAGTAACAGTTAACCTCATTTGCTTGATACGTTCAGTTCTTTTGGAACAAATCGATTGAAGTGAAGTTTCTTATACTCCATCAAACGCATTACTAAGTCTTAATTACGCGTCCTTGAAGGTTATTGGGTCCTCAAAACACGTCGTTCTCGTCACTTCAAGTTAAAACCTTGAAGGTGAATGTATAACTTAGGTTCTAACCACAAGTCATGTAACAGTTAACCTCATTGCTTGATACGTTCAGTTCTTTTGGAACAAATCGATTGAGTGAAGTTTCTTATACTCCATCAAACGCATTACTAAGTCTTAATTACGCGTCCTTGAAGGTTATTGGGTCCTCAATACACGTCGTTCTCATCACTTCAAGTTAAAACCTTGAAGGTGAAATGTATAACTTAGGTTCTAACCACAAGTCATGTAACAGTTAACCTCATTGCTTGATACGTTCAGTTCTTTTGGAACAAATCGATTGAAGTGAAGTTTCTTATACTCCATCAAACGCATTACTAAGTCTTAATTACGCGTCCTTGAAGGTTATTGGGTCCTCAATACACGTCGTTCTCATCACTTCACGTTAAAACCTTGAAGGTGAAATGTATAACTTAGGTTCTAACCACAAGTCATGTAACAGCTAACCTCATTTCTTGATGCGTTCAGTTCTTTTGGAACAAATCGATTGAAGTGAAGTTTCTTATACTCCATCAAACGCATTACTAAATCTTAATTACGCGTCCTTGAAGGTTATTGGGTCCTCAAAACACGTCGTTCTCATCACTTCACGTTAAAACCTTGAAGGTGAATGTATAACTTAGGTTCTAACCACAAGTCATGTAACAGTTAACCTCATTTGCTTGACACGTTCAGTTCGTTTGGAACAAATTGATTGAAGTGAAGTTTCTTATACTCCTTCAAACGCATTACTAAGTCTTAATTACGCTTCCTTGAAGGTTATTGGTCCTCAATACACGTCGTTCTCATCACTTCAAGTTAAAACCTTGAAGGTGAAATGTATAACTTTGGTTCTAACCACAAGTCATGTAACAGTTAACCTCATTTGCTTGATACGTTCAGTTCTTTTGGAACAAATCGATTGAAGTGAAGTTTCTTATAGTTCATCAAACCCATCACTAAGTCTTAATTACGCGTCCTTGAAGGTTATTGGGTCCTCAATACACGTCGTTCTCATCACTTCAAGTTAAAACCTTGAAGGTGAAATGTATAACTTAGGTTCTAACCACAAGTCATGTAACAGTTAACCTCATTTGCTTGATACGTTCAGTTCTTTTGGAACAATCGATTGAAGTGAAGTTTCTTATACTCCATCAAACGCATTACTAAGTCTTAATTACGCGTCCTTGAAGGTTATTGGTCCTCAATACACGTCGTTCTCATCACTTCAAGTTAAAACCTTGAAGGTTATTGTGTCCTCAATACACGTCGTTCTCATCACTTCAAGTTAAAACCTTGAAGGTGAAATGGATAACTTAGGTTTTAACCACAAGTCATGTAACAGTTAACCTCATTTGCTTGATACGTTCAGTTTGTTTGGAACAAATCGATTGAAGTGAAGTTTCTTATACTCCATCAAATGCATTACTAAGTCTTAATTACGCGTCCTTGAAGGTTATTGGTCCTCAATACACGTCGTTCTCATCACTTCACGTTAAAACCTTGAAGGTTATTGGGTCCTCAATACACGTCGTTCTCATCACTTCAAGTTAAAACCTTGAAGGTGAAATGTATAACTTAGGTTCTAACCACAAGTCATGTAACAGTTAACCTCATTTGCTTGATACGTTCAGTTCTTTTGGAACAAATCGATTGAAGTGAAGTTTCTCATAGTTCATCAAACCCATCACTAAGTCTTAATTACGCGTCCTTGAAGGTTATTGGGTCCTCAATACACGTCGTTCTCATCACTTCAAGTTAAAACCTTGAAGGTGAATGTATAACTTAGGTTCTAACCACAAGTCATGTAACAGTTAACCTCATTTGCTTTATACGTTCAGTTCGTTTGGAACAAATCGATTGAAGTGAAGTTTCTTATACTCCATCAAACGCATTACTAAAACTTAATTGCGTGTCCTTGAAGGTTATTGGGTCCTCAATACACGTCGTTCTCATCAATTCACGTTAAAACCTTGAAGGAAATGTATACACTTAGGTTCGAACCACAAGTCATGTAACAGTTAACCTCATGTGATTGATACGTTCAGTTCTTTTGAACAATCGATTGAAGTGAAGTTTCTTATACTCATCAAACTACATTACCAAGTCTTAATTACGCGTCCTTGAAGGTTATTAGGTCCTCAATACACGTCGTTCTCATCACTTCAGTTAAAACTTCTGAAGGTGAAATGTATAACTTAGGTTCTAACCACAAGTCATGTAACAGTTAAACCTCATTTGCTGACCGTTCAGTTCGTTGGAAACAAATCGATTGAAGTGAAGTTTCTTATACTCTATCAAAATCATTACTAAGTCTTAATTAGCGCTTCTTTGAAGGTTATTGGGTCCTCAATACACGTCGTTCTCATCACTTAAGTTAAAACCTTGAAGGTGAAATGTATAACTGTAGGTTCTAACCACAAGTCATGTAACAGTTAACCTCATTGCTTGAATACGTTCAGTTCGTTTGGAACAAATCGATTGAAGTGAAGTTTCTTATACTCCATCAAACGCATTACTAAATCTTAATTACGCGTCCTTGAAGGTTATTGGGTCCTCAAAACACGTCGTTCTCATCACTTTAAGTTAAAACCTTGAAGGTGAAATGTATAACTTAGGTTCTAACCACAAGTCATGTAACAGTTAACCTCATTTGCTTGATACGTTCAGTTCTTTTGGAACAAATCGATTGAAGTGAAGTTTCTTATACTCCATCAAACGCATTACTAAGTCTTAATTACGCGTCCTTGAAGGTTATTGGGTCCTCAAAACACGTCGTTCTCATCACTTCACGTTAAAACCTTGAAGGTTATTGGGTCCTCAAAACACGTCGTTCTCATCACTTCACGTTAAAACCTTGAAGGTGAAATGTATAACTTAGGTTCTAACCACAAGTCATGTAACAGTTAACCTCATTTGCTTGATACGTTCAGTTCTTTTGGAACAAATCGATTGAAGTGAAGGTTTCTTATAGCTCCATCAAACGCATAACTAAGTCTTAATTACGCGTCCTTGAAGGTTATTGGTCCTCAAGACACGTCGTTCTCATCATTTCAAGTTAAAACCTTGAAGGTGAAATGTATAACTTAGGTTTAACCACAAGTCATGTAAAGTTAACCTCATTGCTTGATACGTCTAGTTCTTTTGAGAACAATCGATTGAAGTGAAGTTTCTTATACTCCATCAAACTCATTACAAAGTCTTAATTACGCGTCCTTGAAGGTTATTGGGTCCTCAAACACGTCGTGCTCATCACTTCAAAGTTAAAACTTGAAGGTAAATGCTATAACTTAGGTTCTAACCACAAGTCATGTAAAGTTACCTCATTTGCTTGATACGTTCAGTTCTTTGGACAATATCGGTGAGTGAGTTTCTTATACTCCATCAAACGCATTACCTAATCTTAATTTACGCTTCCTTGAAGGTATTGGGTCCTCAATACACGTCGTTCTCATCACTTCAAGTTAAAACCTTGAAGGTGAAATGGATAACTTAGGTTCTAACAACAAGTCATGTAACAGTTAACCTCATTTGCTTGATACGTTCAGTTCTTTTGGAACAAATCGATTGAAGTGAAGTTTCTTATACTCCATCAAACGCATTACTAAGTCTTAATTACGCGTCCTTGAAGGTTATTGGGTCCTCAAAACACGTCGTTCTCATCACTTCACGTTAAAACCTTGAAGGTGAAATGTATAACTTAGGTTCTAACCACAAGTCATGTAACAGTTAACCTCATTTGCTTGACACGTTCAGTTCGTTTGGAACAAATCGATTGAAGTGAAGTTTCTTATACTCCATCAAACGCATTACTAAATCTTAATTACGCGTCCTTGAAGGTTATTGGGTCCTCAATACACGTCGTTCTCATCACTTCAAGTTAAAACCTTGAAGGTGAAATGTATAACTTAGGTTCTAACCACAAGTCATGTAACAGTTAACCTCATTTGCTTGATACGTTCAGTTCTTTTGGAACAAATCAATTGAAGTGAAGTTTCTTATACTCTATCAAACGCATTACTAAGTCGTAATTACGCGTCCTTGAAGGTGAAATGTATAACTTAGGTTCTAACAACAAGTCATGTAACAGTTAACCTCATTTGCTTGACACGTTCAGTTCGTTTGGAACAAATCGATTGAAATGAAGTTTCTTATACTCCATCAAACGAATTACTAAGTCTTAATTACGCTTCCTTGAAGGTTATTGGGGCCTCATACACGTCGTTCTCATCACTTCAAGTTAAAACCTTGAAGGTGAAATGTATAACTTAGGTTCTAACCACAAGTCATGTAACAGTTAACCTCATTTGCTTGATACGTTCAGTTCTTTTGGAACAATCGATTGAAGTGAAGTTTCTTATACTCCATCAAACGCATTACTAAGTCTTAATTACGCGTCCTTGAAGGTTATTGGGTCCTCAATACACGTCGTTCTCATCACTTCAAGTTAAAACCTTGAAGGTGAAATGTATAACTTAGGTTCTAACAACAAGTCATGTAAAAGTTAACCTCATTTGCTTGATACGTTCAGTTCTTTTGGAACAAATCGATTGAAGTGAAGTTTCTTATACTCCATCAAACGCATTACTAAATCTTAATTACGCGTCCTTGAAGGTTATTGGGTCCTCAAAACACGTCGTTCTCATCACTTCACGTTAAAACCTTGAAGGTGAAATGTATAACTTAGGTTCTAACAACAAGTCATGTAAAAGTTAACCTCATTTGCTTGATACGTTCAGTTCTTTTGGAACAAATCGATTGAAGTGAAGTTTCTGATACTCCATCAAACGCATTACTAAGTCTTAATTACGCATCCTTGAAGGTTATTGGGTCCTCAATACACGTCGTTCTCATCACTTCAAGTTAAAACCTTGAAGGTGAAATGTATAACTTAGGTTCTAACCACAAGTCATGTAACAGTTAACCTCATTTGCTTGACACGTTCAGTTCGTTTGGAACAAATCGATTGAAGTGAAGTTTCTTATACTCCATCAAACGCATTACTAAATCTTAATTACGCGTCCTTGATGGTTATTAGGTGCTCAATACACGTCGCTCTCATCCCTTTAAGTTAAAACCTTAAAGGTGAAATGTATAACTTAGGTTCTAACAACAAGTCATGTAACAGTTAACCTCATTGCTTGATACGTTCAGTTCGTTTGGAACAAATCGATGAAGTGAAGTTTCTTATACTCCATCAAACGCATTACTAAGTCTTAATTACGCGTCCTTGAAGGTTATTGGGTCCTCAAAACACGTCGTTCTCATCACTTCAAGTTAAAACCTTGAAGTGAAGTTTCTTATACTCCATCAAACGCATTACTAATTCTTAATTACACGTCTTTGAAGGTTATTGGGTCCTCAATACACGTCGTTCTCATCACTTCAAGTTAAAACCTTGAAGGTGAAATGTATAACTTAGGTTCTAACCACAAGTCATGTAACAGTTAACCTCATTTGCTTGATACGTTCATCTATTGAACAAATTCGATTGAGTGAAGTTTCTTATACTCCATCAAAACGCATTACTAATCTTAATTACGCGTCCTTGAAGGTTATTGGGTCCCTCAAAACACGTCGTGCTCATCACTTCAAGGTAAAACCTTACGGTGAAATGTATAACTTAGGTTCTAACAACAATCATGTAAAAGTTAACCTCATTTGCTTGAGACCGTTCAGTTCGTTTGGAACAAATAGATTGAATTGAAGTTTCTTATACTCATCAAACAGCATTACTAAGATCTTAATTACGCGTCCTTGAAGGTTATTGGTCCTCAAACACGTCGTTCTCATCACTTCAAAGTTAAAACCTTGAAGGTGAAATGGATACTTAGGTTCTAACCACAAGTCATGTAAAGTTAACCTCATTTGCTTGACACTTCAGTTCGTTTGGAAGCAAATCGATTGAAGTGAAGTTTATTATACTCCATCAACGCATTACTAGTCTAATTACGCGTCCTTGAAGGTTATTGGAGTCCTCAATACATCGTCGTTCTCATCACCTTCAAGTTACAACCTTGAAGGTGAAATGTATAACTTAGGTTCTAACCACAAGTCATGAAACAGTTAAACCTCATGTGCTTGATACGTTCAGTTCTTTTGGAAAAAATCGATTGAATGAAGTTTCTTATACTCTCTCAACATCATTACTAAATTCTTCATTAACGCGTCTTGAAGGTATTGGTTCCTCAATACACGTCGTTCTCATACCTTTCAAGTTAAAAACCTTGAAGGTGAAATGTAAACGTAGGTTCTAACCACAATTCAGGTAAAAGTTAACCTCATTTGCTTGATACGTTCGTTCTTTGGAACAAATCGATTGAAGTGACGTTTCTTATACTCCATCAAACTGCAGTACTACGTCTTAATTACGCGTCCTTTAAGGTTATTGGGTCCTCAATACACGTCGTTCTCCTCACTTCAGTTAAAACTTGAAGGTGAAATGTATAACTTAGGTTCTAACCACAAGTCATGTAACAGTTAACCTCATTGCTTGATACGTTCAGTTCGTTTGGAACAAATCGATTGAAGTGAAGTTTCTTATACTCCATCAAACGCATTACTAAGTCTTAATTACGCGTCCTTGAAGGTTATTGGTCCTCAATACACGTCGTTCTCATCACTTCAAGTTAAAACCTTGAAGGTGAAATGGATAACTTAGGTTCTAACCACAAGTCATGTAACAGTTAACCTCATTTGCTTGATACGTTCAGTTCTTTTGGAACAAATCGATTGAAGTGAAGTTTCTTATACTCCATCAAACGCATTACTAAGTCTTAATTACGCGTCCTTGAAGGTTATTGGGTCCTCATACACGTCGTTCTCATCACTTCACGTTAAAACCTTGAAGGTGAAATGTATAACTTAGGTTCTAACAACAAGTCATGTAACAGTTAACCTCATTGCTTGATACGTTCAGTTCGTTTGGAACAAATCGATTGAAGTGAGTTTCTTATACTCCATCAAACGCATTACTAAGTCTTCATTACGCGTCCTGAAGGTTTATTGGTCCTCAATACACGTCGTTCGCATCACTTTCAGTAAAACCTTGAAGGTGAAATGTAAAACTTAGTTCTAACCACAGTCATTAACATTTAACCTCATTTGCTTGATACGTTCAGTTCTTTTGGAACAATCGATTGAAGTGAAGTTCTTATACTTCATCAAACGCATTAACTAAGATCTAATTACGCGTCCTTGAAGGTTATTGAGGTCCTCAATACACGTCGTTCTCATCACTTCAAGTTAAAACCTTGAAGGTGAAATTTATAACTTAGGTTCTAACCACAAGTCATGTAACAGTTAACCTCATTTCTTGATCAACGTTCAGTTCTTTTGGAACAAATCGATTGAAGTGAAGTTTCGTATACTCCATCAAACGCATTACTAAGTCTTAATTACGCGTCCTTGAAGGTTATTGGGTCCTCAATACACGTCGTGGCTCTCACTTCAAGTTAAAACCTTGAAGGTGAAATGATATAACTTAGGTTCTAACCACAAGTCATGTAACAAGTTAACCTCATTTGCTTGACTACGTTCAAGTTCTTTTGAACAAATCGATTGCAAGTGAAGTTTCTTATACTCCATCAAACAAATTACTTAAGTCTTAATTACGCGTCCTTGAAGGTATTGGGTCCTCAATACACGTCGTTCTCATCACTTCAAGTTAAAACCTTCAAGGTGAATATGTATAACTATGGTTCTAACTCACAAGTCATGTAAACAGTTAACCTCATTTGCTTGACACATTCAGTTCGTTTGGAAACAAATTGATTGAAGTGAAGTTTCTATACTCCATCAACTGCATTACTAAAGTCTTAATTACGCTTCCTGAGGTATTGGTGCCTCAATACACGTCGTTCATCACTTTAAGTTAAAAACCTTAAGTGAAATGTATAACTTAGGTTCTAACACAAGTCATGTAAAGTTAACCTCATTTGCTTGACACTTCAGTTCTTTTGGAACAAATCGATTGAAGTGAAGTTTCTTATACTCCATCAAACGCATTACTAAGTCTTAATTACGCGTCCTTGAAGGTTATTGGGTCCTCAATACACGTCGTTCTCATCACTTCAAGTTAAAACCTTGAAGGTGAAATGGATAACTTAGGTTCTAACCACAAGTCATGTAACAGTTAACCTCATTTGCTTGACACGTTCAGTTTGTTGGGAACAAATGATTGAAGTGAAGTTTCTTATACTTCATCAAACGCATTACTAAGTCTTAATTACGCGTCCTTGAAGGTTATTGGGTCCTCAATACACGTCGTTCTCATCACTTCAAGTTAAAACCTTGAAGGTGAAATGTATAACTTAGGTTCTAACCACAAGTCATGTAACAGTTAACCTCATTTGCTTGACACGTTCAGTTCGTTTGGAACAAATCGATTGAAGTGAGTTTCTTATACTCCATCAAACGCATTACTAAGTCTTAATTACGCCTCCTTGAAGGTTATTGGGTCCTCAATACACGTCGTTCTCATCACTTCAAGTTAAAACCTTGAAGGTGAATGTATAACTTAGGTTCTAACCACAAGTCATGTAACAGTTAACCTCATTGCTTGATACGTTCAGTTCTTTTGGAACAAATCGATTGAAGTGAAGTTTCTTATACTCCATCAAACGCATTACTAAGTCTTAATTACGCGTCCTTGAAGGTTATTGAGTCCTCATACACGTCGTTCTCATCACTTCAAGTTAAAACCTTGAAGGTGAAATGTATAACTTAGGTTCTAACAACAAGTCATGTAAAAGTTAACCTCATTTGCTTGATACGTTCAGTTCTTTTGGAACAAATCGATTGAAGTGAAGTTTCTTATACTCCATCAAACGCATTACTAAGTCTTAATTACGCGTCCTTGAAGGTTATTGGGTCCTCAATACACGTCGTTCTCATCACTTCACGTTAAAACCTTGAAGGTGAATGTATAACTTAGGTTCTAACAACAAGTTATGTAACAGTTAACCTCATTTGCTTGATACGTTCAGTTCGTTTGGAACAAATCGATTGAAGTGAAGTTTCTTATACTCCATCAAACGCATTACTAAGTCTTAATTACGCGTCCTTGAAGGTTATTGGGTCCTCATACACGTCGTTCTCATCACTTCACGTTAAAACCTTGAAGGTGAATGTATAACTTAGGTTCTAACAACAAGTCATGTAACAGTTAACCTCATTTGCTTGATACGTTCAGTTCTTTTGGAACAATCGATTGAAGTGAAGTTCTTATACTTCATCAAATGCATTACTAAGTCTTAATTACGCTTCATTGAAGGTTATTCGGTCCTCATTACACGTCGTTCTCATCAATTTAAGTTAAAACCTTGAAGGTGAATATATGACTTAGGTTCTAACCACAAGTCATGTAACAGTTAACCTCATTTGCTTGATACGTTCAGTTCTTTTGGAACAAATCGATTGAGTGAAGTTTCTTATACTCCATCAACGCATTACTAAGTCTTAATTACGCGTCTTTGAAGGTTATTGGGTCCTCAATACACGTCGTTCTCATCACTTCACGTTAAAACCTTGAAGGTGAAATGTATAACTTAGGTTCTAACCACAAGTCATGTAACAGTTAACCTCATTTGCTTGACACGTTCAGTTCGTTTGGAACAAATCGATTGAAGTGAAGTTTCTTATACTCCATCAAACGCATTACTAAGTCTTAATTACGCGTCCTTGAAGGTTATTGGGTCCTCAATACACGTCGTTCTCATCACTTCAAGTTAAAACCTTGAAGGTGAAATGTATAACTTAGGTTCTAACCACAAGTCATGTAAAAGTTAACCTCATTTGCTTGACACGTTCAGTTCGTTTGGAACAAATTGATTGAAGTGAAGTTTCTTATACTCCATCAAACGCATTACTAAGTCTTAATTACGCGTCCTTGAAGGTTATTGGGTCCTCAATACACGTCGTTCTCATCACTTCAAGTTAAAACCTTGAAGGTGAAATGTATAACTTAGGTTCTAACCACAAGTCATGTAACAGTTAACCTCATTTGCTTGACACGTTCAGTTCGTTTGGAACAAATTGATTGAAGTGAAGTTCTTATACTCCATCAAACGCATTACTAAGTCTTAATTACGCTTCCTTAAAGGTTATTGGGTCCTCAATACATGTCGTTCTCATAACTTTAAGTTAAAACCTTGAAGGTGAATGTATAACTTAGGTTCTAACAACAAGTCATGTAACAGTTAACCTCATTTGCTTGATACGTTCAGTTCTTTTGGAACAATCGATTGAAGTGAGTTTCTTATACTCCATCAAACGCATTACTAAGTCTTAATTACGCGTCCTTGAAGGTGAAATGTATAACTTAGGTTCTAACAACAAGTCATGTAACAGTTAACCTCATTTGCTTGACACGTTCAGTTCGTTTGGAACAAATCGATTGAAGTGAAGTTTCTTATACTCCATCAAACGCATTACTAAGTCTTAATTACGCTTCCTTGAAGGTTATTGGGTCCTCAATACACGTCGTTCTCATCACTTCAAGTTAAAACCTTGAAGGTGAAATGTATAACTTAGGTTCTAACAACAGGTCATGTAATAGTTAACCTCATTTGCTTGACACGTTCAGTTCGTTCGGAACAAATGGATTGAAATGAAGCTTCTTATACTCCATCAAATGAATTACTAAGTCTAAGTTACGCTTCCTTGAAGGTTATTGGGTCCTCAATACACGTCGTTCTCATCACCTTAAGTTAAAACCTTGAGGTGAAATGTATAACTTAGGTTCTAACCACAAGTCATGTAACAGTTAACCTCATTTGCTTGATACGTTCAGTTCTTTTGGAACAAATCGATTGAAGTGAAGTTTCTTATACTCCATCAAACGCATTACTAAGTCTTAATTACGCGTCCTTGAAGGTTATTGGGTCCTCAATACACGTCGTTCTCATCACTTCAAGTTAAAACCTTGAAGGTGAAATGTATAACTTAGGTTCTAACAACAAGTCATGTAAAAGTTAACCTCATTTGCTTGATACGTTCAGTTCTTTTGGAACAAATCGATTGAAGTGAAGTTTCTTATACTCCATCAAACGCATTACTAAGTCTTAATTACGCGTCCTTGAAGGTTATTGGGTCCTCAATACACGTCGTTCTCATCACTTCAAGTTAAAACCTTGAAGGTGAAATGTATAACTTAGGTTCTAACCACAAGTCATGTAACAGTTAACCTCATTTGCTTGACACGTTCAGTTCGTTTGGAACAAATCGATTGAAGTGAAGTTTCTTATACTCCATCAAATGCATTACTAAGTCTTAATTACGCGTCCTTGAAGGTTATTAGGTCCTCAATACACGTCGTTCTCATCACTTTAAGTTAAAACCTTGAAGGTGAAATGTATAGCTTAGGTTCTAACCACAAGTCATGTAACAGTTAACCTCATTTGCTTGACACGTTCAGTTCGTTTGGAACAAATCGATTGAAGTGAAGTTTCTTATACTCCATCAAACGCATTACTAAGTCTTAATTACGCGTCCTTGAAGGTTATTGGGTCCTCAATACACGTCGTTCTCATCACTTCAAGTTAAAACCTTGAAGGTGAAATGTATAACTTAGGTTCTAACCACAAGTCATGTAACAGTTAACCTCATTTGCTTGATACGTTCAGTTCTTTTGGAACAAATCGATTGAAGTGAAGTTTCTTATACTCCATCAAACGCATTACTAAGTCTTAATTACGCGTCCTTGAAGGTTATTGGGTCCTCAATACACGTCGTTCTCATCACTTCAAGTTAAAACCTTGAAGGTGAAATGTATACTTAGGTTCTAACCACAAGTCATGTAATAGTTAACCTCATTTGCTTGACACGTTCAGTTCGTTTGGAACAAATCGATTGAAATGAAGTTTCTTATACTCCATCAAATGCATTACTAAGTCTTAATTACGCTTCCTTGAAGGTTATTGGGTCCTCAATACACGTCGTTCTCATCACTTTAAGTTAAAACATTGAGGTGAAATGTATAACTTAGGTTCTAACCACAAGTCATGTAACAGTTAACCTCATTTGCTTGACACGTTCAGTTCGTTTGGAACAAATCGATTGAAATGAAGTTTCTTATACTTCATCAAATGCATTACTAAGTCTTAATTACGCTTCATTGAAGGTTATTCGGTCCTCATTACACGTCGTTCTCATCAATTTAAGTTAAAACCTTGAAGGTGAATATATGACTTAGGTTCTAACCACAAGTCATGTAACAGTTAACCTTGCTTGATACGTTCTGTTCGTTTGGAACAAATCGATTGAAGTAAAGTTTCTTATACTCCATCAAACGCATTACTAAATCTTAATTACGCGTCCTTGAAGGTTATTGGGTCCTCAATACACGTCGTTCTCATCACTTCAAGTTAAAACCTTGAAGGTGAAATGTATAACTTAGGTTCTAACCACAAGTCATGTAACAGTTAACCTCATTTGCTTGATACGTTCAGTTCTTTTGGAACAAATCGATTGAAGTGAAGTTTCTTATACTCCATCAAACGCATTACTAAATCTTAATTACGCGTCCTTGAAGGTTATTGGGTCCTCAATACACGTCGTTCTCATCACTTCAAGTTAAAACCTTGAAGGTGAAATGTATAACTTAGGTTCTAACCACAAGTCATGTAACAGTTAACCTCATTTGCTTGACACGTTCAGTTCGTTTGGAACAAATCGATTGAAATGAAGTTTCTTATAATCCATCAACGCATTACTAAGTCTTAATTACGCGACCTTGAAGGTTATTGGGTCCTCAATACACGTCGTTCTCATCACTTCAAGTTAAAACCTTGAAGGTGAAATGTATAACTTAGGTTCTAACCACAAGTCATGTAACAGTTAACCTCATTTGCTTGATACGTTCAGTTCTTTTGGAACAAATCGATTGAAGTGAAGTTTCTTATACTCCATCAACGCAGTACTAATTCTTAATTACGCGTCCTTAATGGTTATTGGGTCCTCAATACACGTCGTTCTCATCACTTCAAGTTAAAACATTGAAGGTGAAATGGATAACTTAGGTTCTAACCACAAGTCATGTAACAGTTAACCTCATTTGCTTGACACGTTTAGTTCGATTGGAACAAATCGATTGAAGTGAAGTTTCTTATACTCCATCAAACGCATTACTAAGTCTTAATTACGCGTCCTTGAAGGTTATTGGGTCCTCAATACACGTCGTTCTCATCACTTCAAGTTAAAACCTTGAAGGTGAAATGTATAACTTAGGTTCTAACAACAGGTCATGTAAAAGTTAACCTCATTTGCTTGATACGTTCAGTTCTTTTGGAACAATCGATTGAAGTGAAGTTTCTTATACTCCATCAAACGCATTACTAAGTCTTAATTACGCGTCCTTGAAGGTTATTGGGTCCTCAATACACGTCGTTCTCATCACTTCAAGTTAAAACCTTGAAGGTGAAATGTATAACTTAGGTTCTAACCACAAGTCATGTAACAGTTAACCTCATTTGCTTGACACGTTCAGTTCGTTTGGAACAAATCGATTGAAGTGAAGTTTCTTATACTCCATCAAACGCATTACTAAGTCTTAATTACGCTTCCTTGAAGGTTATTGGGTCCTCAATACACGTCGTTCTCATCACTTTAAGTTAAAACCTTGAAGGTGAAATGTATAACTTAGGTTCTAACCACAAGTCATGTAACAGTTAACCTCATTTGCTTGACACGTTCAGTTCGTTTGGAACAAATCGATTGAAGTGAAGTTTCTTATACTCCATCAACGCATTACTAAGTCTTAATTACGCGTCCTTGAAGGTTATTGGGTCCTCAATACACGTCGTTCTCATCACTTCAAGTTAAAACCTTGAAGGTTATTGGGTCCTCAATACACGTCGTTCTCATCACTTTAAGTTAAAACCTTGAAGGTGAAATGTATAACTTAGGTTCTAACCACAAGTCATGTAACTGTTAACCTCATTTGCTTGATACGTTCAGTTCTTTTGGAACAAATCGATTGAAGTGAAGTTTCTTATACTCCATCAAACGCATTACTAAGTCTTAATTACGCGTCCTTGAAGGTTATTGGGTCCTCAATACACGTCGTTCTCATCACTTCAAGTTAAAACCTTGAAGGTGAAATGTATAACTTAGGTTCTAACCACAAGTCATGTAACAGTTAACCTCATTTGCTTGATACGTTCAGTTCTTTTGGAACAAATCGATTGAAGTGAAGTTTCTTATACTCCATCAAACGCATTACTAAGTCTTAATTACGCGTCCTTGAAGGTTATTGGGTCCTCAATACACGTCGTTCTCATCACTTCAAGTTAAAACCTTGAAGGTGAAATGTATAACTTAGGTTCTAACCACAAGTCATGTAACAGTTAACCTCATTTGCTTGATACGTTCAGTTCGTTTGGAACAAATCGATTGAAGTGAAGTTTCTTATACTCCATCAAACGCATTACTAAGTCTTAATTACGCGTCCTTGAAGGTTATTGGGTCCTCAATACACGTCGTTCTCATCACTTCAAGTTAAAACCTTGAAGGTGAAATGTATAACTTAGGTTCTAACCACAAGTCATGTAACAGTTAACCTCATTTGCTTGATACGTTCAGTTCTTTTGGAACAAATCGATTGAAGTGAAGTTTCTTATACTCCATCAAACGCATTACTAAGTCTTAATTACGCGTCCTTGAAGGTTATTGGGTCCTCAATACACGTCGTTCTCATCACTTCAAGTTAAAACCTTGAAGGTGAAATGTATAACTTAGGTTCTAACCACAAGTCATGTAACAGTTAACCTCATTTGCTTGATACGTTCAGTTCTTTTGGAACAAATCGATTGAAGTGAAGTTTCTTATACTCCATCAAACGCATTACTAAGTCTTAATTACGCGTCCTTGAAGGTTATTGGGTCCTCAATGCACGTCGTTCTCATCACTTCAAGTTAAAACCTTGAAGGTGAAATGTATAACTTAGGTTCTAACCACAAGTCATGTAACAGTTAACCTCATTTGCTTGACACGTTCAGTTCGTTTGGAACAAATCGATTGAAGTGAAGTTTCTTATACTCCATCAAACGCATTACTAAGTCTTAATTACGCGTCCTTGAAGGTTATTGGGTCCTCAATACACGTCGTTCTCATCACTTCAAGTTAAAACCTTGAAGGTGAAATGTATAACTTAGGTTCTAACCACAAGTCATGTAACAGTTAACCTCATTTGCTTGATACGTTCAGTTCGTTTGGAACAAATCGATTGAAGTGAAGTTTCTTATACTCCATCAAACGCATTACTAAGTCTTAATTACGCGTCCTTGAAGGTTATTGGGTCCTCAATACACGTCGTTCTCATCACTTCAAGTTAAAACCTTGAAGGTGAAATGTATAACTTAGGTTCTAACAACAAGTCATGTAACAGTTAACCTCATTTGCTTGATACGTTCAGTTCGTTTGGAACAAATCGATTGAAGTGAAGTTTCTTATACTTCGTCAAACGCATTACTAAGTCTTAATTACGCGTCCTTGAAGGTTATTGGGTCCTCAATACACGTCGTTCTCATCACTTCAAGTTAAAACCTTGAAGGTGAAATGTATAACTTTGGTTCTAACCACAAGTCCTGTAACAATTAACCTCATTTGCTTGATACGTTCAGTTCGTTTGGAGCAAATCGATTGAAGTGAAGTTTCTTATACTCCATCAAACGCATTACTAAGTCTTAATTACGCGTCCTTGAAGGTTATTGGGTCCTCAATACACGTCGTTCTCATCACTTCAAGTTAAAACCATGAAGGTGAAATGTATAACTTAGGTTCTAACCACAAGTCATGTAACAGTTAACCTCATTTGCTTGATACGTTCAGTTCTTTTGGAACAAATCGATTGAAGTGAAGTTTCTTATACTCCATCAAACGCATTACTAAGTCTTAATTACGCGTCCTTGAAGGTTATTGGGTCCTCAATACACGTCGTTCTCATCACTTTAAGTTAAAACCTTGAAGGTGAAATGGATAACTTAGGTTCTAACCACAAGTCATGTAACAGTTAACCTCATTTGCTTGATACGTTCAGTTCTTTTGGAACAAATCGATTGAAGTGAAGTTTCTTATACTCCATCAAACGCATTACTAAGTCTTAATTACGCGTCCTTGAAGGTTATTGGGTCCTCAATACACGTCGTTCTCATCACTTCAAGTTAAAACCTTGAAGGTGAAATGTATAACTTAGGTTCTAACCACAAGTCATGTAACAGTTAACCTCATTTGCTTGATACGTTCAGTTCTTTTGGAACAAATCGATTGAAGTGAAGTTTCTTATACTCCATCAAACGCATTACTAAGTCTTAATTACGCGTCCTTGAAGGTTATTGGGTCCTCAATACACGTCGTTCTCATCACTTTAAGTTAAAACCTTGAAGGTGAAATGTATAACTTAGGTTCTAACCACAAGTCATGTAACAGTTAACCTCATTTGCTTGATACGTTCAGTTCTTTTGGAACAAATCGATTGAAGTGAAGTTTCTTATACTCCATCAAACGCATTACTAAGTCTTAATTACGCGTCCTTGAAGGTTATTGGGTCCTCAATACACGTCGTTCTCATCACTTCAAGTTAAAACCTTGAAGGTGAAATGAATAACTTAGGTTCTAACCACAAGTCATGTAACAGTTAACCTCATTTGCTTAATTTGTTCTGTTCTTTTGGAACAAATCGATTGAAGTGAAGTTTCTTATACTCCATCAAACGCATTACTAAGTCTTAATTACGCGTCCTTGAAGGTTATTGGGTCCTCAATACACGTCGTTCTCATCACTTTAAGTTAAAACCTTGAAGGTGAAATGTATAACTTAGGTTCTAACCACAAGTCATGTAACAGTTAACCTCATTTGCTTGATACGTTCAGTTCTTTTGGAACAAATCGATTGAAGTGAAGTTTCTTATACTCCATCAAACGCATTACTAAGTCTTAATTACGCGTCCTTGAAGGTTATTGGGTCCTCAATACACGTCGTTCTCATCACTTTAAGTTAAAACCTTGAAGGTGAAATGTATAACTTAGGTTCTAACCACAAGTCATGTAACAGTTAACATCATTTGCTTGATACGTTCAGTTCTTTTGGAACAAATCGATTGAAGTGAAGTTCTTATACTCCATCAAACGCATTACTAAGTCTTAATTACGCGTCCTTGAAGGTCATTGGGTCCTCAATACACGTCGTTCTCATCACTTCAAGTTAAAACCTTGAAGGTGAAATGTGTAACTTAGGTTCTAACCACTAGTCATGTAACAGTTAACCTCATTGCTTGATACGTTCAGTTCGTTTGGAACAAATCGATTGAAGTGAAGTTTCTTATACTCCATCAAACGCATTACTAAGTCTTAATTACGCGTCCTTGAAGGTTATTGGGTCCTCAATACACGTCGTTCTCATCACTTCAAGTTAAAACCTTGAAGGTGAAATGTATAACTTAGGTTCTAACCACAAGTCATGTAACAGTTAACCTCATTTGCTTGATACGTTCAGTTCGTTTGGAACAAATCGATTGAAGTGAAGTTTCTTATACTCCATCAAACGCATTACTAAGTCTTAATTACGCGTCCTTGAAGGTTATTGGGTCCTCAATACACGTCTTTCTCATCACTTTAAGTTAAAACCTTAAAGGTGAAATGTATAACTTAGGTTCTAACTACAAGTCATGTAACTGTTAACCTCATTTGCTTGAGACGTTCAGTTCTTTTGGAACAAATCGATTGAAGTGAAGTTTCTTATACTCCATCAAACGCATTACTAAGTCTTAATTACGCGTCCTTGAAGGTTATTGGGTCCTCAATACACGTCGTTCTCATCACTTCAAGTTAAAACCTTGAAGGTGAAATGTATAACTTAGGTTCTAACCACAAGTCATGTAACAGTTAACCTCATTTGCTTGATACGTTCAGTTCTTTTGAAACAAATCGATTGAAGTGAAGTTTCTTATACTCCATCAAACGCATTACTAAGTCTTAATTACGCGTCCTTGAAGGTTATTGGGTCCTCAATACACGTCGTTCTCATCACTTCAAGTTAAAACCTTGAAGGTGAAATGTATAACTTAGGTTCTAACCACAAGTCATGTAACAGTTAACCTCATTTGCTTGATACGTTCAGTTCTTTTGGAACAAATCGATTGAAGTGAAGTTTCTTATACTCCATCAAACGCATTACTAAGTCTTAATTACGCGTCCTTGAAGGTTATTGGGTCCTCAATACACGTCGTTCTCATCACTTCAAGTTAAAACCTTGAAGGTGAAATGTATAACTTAGGTTCTAACCACAAGTCATGTAACAGTTAACCTCATTTGCTTGATACGTTCAGTTCTTTTGGAACAAATCGATTGAAGTGAAGTTTCTTATACTCCATCAAACGCATTACTAAGTCTTAATTACGCGTCCTTGAAGGTTATTGGGTCCTCAATACACGTCGTTCTCATCACTTCAAGTTAAAACCTTGAAGGTGAAATGGATAACTTAGGTTCTAACCACAAGTCATGTAACAGTTAACCTCATTTGCTTGATACGTTCAGTTCTTTTGGAACAAATCGATTGAAGTGAAGTTTCTTATACTCCATCAAACGCATTACTAAGTCTTAATTACGCGTCCTTGAAGGTTATTGGGTCCTCAATACACGTCGTTCTCATCACTTCAAGTTAAAACCTTGAAGGTGAAATGTATAACTTAGGTTCTAACCACAAGTCATGTAACAGTTAACCTCATTTGCTTGATACGTTCAGTTCTTTTGGAACAAATCGATTGAAGTGAAGTTTCTTATACTCCATCAAACGCATTACTAAGTCTTAATTACGCGTCCTTGAAGGTTATTGGGTCCTCAATACACGTCGTTCTCATCACTTCAAGTTAAAACCTTGAAGGTGAAATGTATAACTTAGGTTCTAACCACAAGTCATGTAACAGTTAACCTCATTTGCTTGATACGTTCAGTTCTTTTGGAACAAATCGATTGAAGTGAAGTTTCTTATACTCCATCAAACGCATTACTAAGTCTTAATTACGCGTCCTTGAAGGTTATTGGGTCCTCAATACACGTCGTTCTCATCACTTCAAGTTAAAACCTTGAAGGTGAAATGTATAACTTAGGTTCTAACCACAAGTCATGTAACAGTTAACCTCATTTGCTTGATACGTTCAGTTCTTTTGGAACAAATCGATTGAAGTGAAGTTTCTTATACTCCATCAAACGCATTACTAAGTCTTAATTACGCGTCCTTGAAGGTTATTGGGTCCTCAATACACGTCGTTCTCATCACTTCAAGTTAAAACCTTGAAGGTGAAATGGATAACTTAGGTTCTAACCACAAGTCATGTAACAGTTAACCTCATTTGCTTGATACGTTCAGTTCTTTTGGAACAAATCGATTGAAGTGAAGTTTCTTATACTCCATCAAACGCATTACTAAGTCTTAATTACGCGTCCTTGAAGGTTATTGGGTCCTCAATACACGTCGTTCTCATCACTTCAAGTTAAAACCTTGAAGGTGAAATGTATAACTTAGGTTCTAACCACAAGTCATGTAACAGTTAACCTCATTTGCTTGATACGTTCAGTTCTTTTGGAACAAATCGATTGAAGTGAAGTTTCTTATACTCCATCAAACGCATTACTAAGTCTTAATTACGCGTCCTTGAAGGTTATTGGGTCCTCAATACACGTCGTTCTCATCACTTCAAGTTAAAACCTTGAAGGTGAAATGGATAACTTAGGTTCTAACCACAAGTCATGTAACAGTTAACCTCATTTGCTTGATACGTTCAGTTCTTTTGGAACAAATCGATTGAAGTGAAGTTTCTTATACTCCATCAAACGCATTACTAAGTCTTAATTACGCGTCCTTGAAGGTTATTGGGTCCTCAATACACGTCGTTCTCATCACTTCAAGTTAAAACCTTGAAGGTGAAATGGATAACTTAGGTTCTAACCACAAGTCATGTAACAGTTAACCTCATTTGCTTGATACGTTCAGTTCTTTTGGAACAAATCGATTGAAGTGAAGTTTCTTATACTCCATCAAACGCATTACTAAGTCTTAATTACGCGTCCTTGAAGGTTATTGGGTCCTCAATACACGTCGTTCTCATCACTTCAAGTTAAAACCTTGAAGGTGAAATGTATAACTTAGGTTCTAACCACAAGTCATGTAACAGTTAACCTCATTTGCTTGATACGTTCAGTTCGTTTGGAACAAATCGATTGAAGTGAAGTTTCTTATACTCCATCAAACGCATTACTAAGTCTTAATTACGCGTCCTTGAAGGTTATTGGGTCCTCAATACACGTCGTTCTCATCACTTCAAGTTAAAACCTTGAAGGTGAAATGTATAACTTAGGTTCTAACCACAAGTCATGTAACAGTTAACCTCATTTGCTTGATACGTTCAGTTCTTTTGGAACAAATCGATTGAAGTGAAGTTTCTTATACTCCATCAAACGCATTACTAAGTCTTAATTACGCGTCCTTGAAGGTTATTGGGTCCTCAATACACGTCGTTCTCATCACTTCAAGTTAAAACCTTGAAGGTGAAATGTATAACTTAGGTTCTAACCACAAGTCATGTAACAGTTAACCTCATTTGCTTGATACGTTCAGTTCTTTTGGAACAAATCGATTGAAGTGAAGTTTCTTATACTCCATCAAACGCATTACTAAGTCTTAATTACGCGTCCTTGAAGGTTATTGGGTCCTCAATACACGTCGTTCTCATCACTTCAAGTTAAAACCTTGAAGGTGAAATGGATAACTTAGGTTCTAACCACAAGTCATGTAACAGTTAACCTCATTTGCTTGATACGTTCAGTTCTTTTGGAACAAATCGATTGAAGTGAAGTTTCTTATACTCCATCAAACGCATTACTAAGTCTTAATTCCGCGTCCTTGAAGGTTATTGGGTCCTCAATACACGTCGTTCTCATCACTTCAAGTTAAAACCTTGAAGGTGAAATGGATAACTTAGGTTCTAACCACAAGTCATGTAACAGTTAACCTCATTTGCTTGATACGTTCAGTTCTTTTGGAACAAATCGATTGAAGTGAAGTTTCTTATACTCCATCAAACGCATTACTAAGTCTTAATTACGCGTCCTTGAAGGTTATTGGTCCTCAATACACGTCGTTATCATCACTTCACGTTAAAACCTTAAAGGTGAAATGTATAACTTAGGTTCTAACCACAAGTCATGTAACAGTTAACCTCATTTGCTTGATACGTTCAGTACTTTTGGAACAAATCGATTGAAGTGAAGTTTTTTATACTCCATCAAACGCATTACTAAGTCTTAATTACGCGTCCTTGAAGGTTATTGGGTCCTCAATACACGTCGTTCTCATCACTTCAAGTTAAAACCTTGAAGGTGAAATGTATAACTTAGGTTCTAACCACAAGTCATGTAACAGTTAACCTCATTTGCTTGATGCGTTCAGTTCTTTTGGAACAAATCGATTGAGTGAAGTTTCTTATACTCCATCAAACTCATTACAAAGTCTTAATTACGCGTCCTTGAAGGTTATTGGGTCCTCAATACACGTCTTTCTCATCACTTCAAGTTAAATCCTTGAAGTTGAAATGTATAACTTAGGTTCTAACCACAAGTCATGTAACAGTTAACCTCATTTGCTTGATACGTTCAGTTCGTTTGGAACAAATCGATTGAAGTGAAGTTTCTTATACTCCATCAAACGCATTACTAAGTCTTAATTACGCGTCCTTGAAGGTTATTGGGTCCTCAATACACGTCGTTCTCATCACTTCAAGTTAAAACCTTGAAGGTGAAATGTATAACTTAGGTTCTAACCACAAGTCATGTAACAGTTAACCTCATTTGCTTGATACGTTCAGTTCTTTTGGAACAAATCGATTGAAGTGAAGTTTCTTATACTCCATCAAACGCATTACTAAGTCTTAATTACGCGTCCTTGAAGGTTATTGGGTCCTCAATACACGTCGTTCTCATTACTTCCAGTTAAATACTTGAAGGTTATTGGGTCCGCAATACACGTCGTTTTCATCACTTCAAGTTAAACCCTTGAAGGTGAAATGTATAACTTAGGTTCTAACCACAAGTCATGTAACAGTTAACCTCATTTGCTTGATACGTTCAGTTCGTTTGGAACAAATCGATTGAAGTGAAGTTTCTTATACTCCATCAAACGCATTACTAAGTCTTAATTACGCGTCCTTGAAGGTTATTGGGTCCTCAATACACGTCGTTCTCATCACTTCAAGTTAAAACCTTGAAGGTGAAATGTATAACTTAGGTTCTAACCACAAGTCATGTAACAGTTAACCTCATTTGCTTGATACGTTCAGTTCTTTTGGAACAAATCGATTGAGTGAAGTTTCTTATACTCCATCAAACGCATTACTAAGTCTTAATTACGCGTCCTTGAAGGTTATTGGGTCCTCAATACACGTCGTTCTCATCACTTCAAGTTAAAACCTTGAAGGTGAAATGTATAACTTAGGTTCTAACCACAAGTCATGTAACAGTTAACCTCATTTGCTTGATACGTTCAGTTCGTTTGGAACAAATCGATTGAAGTGAAGTTTCTTATACTCCATCAAACGCATTACTAAGTCTTAATTACGCGTCCTTGAAGGTTATTGGGTCCTCAATACACGTCGTTCTCATCACTTCAAGTTAAAACCTTGAAGGTGAAATGTATAACTTAGGTTCTAACCACAAGTCATGTAACAGTTAACCTCATTTGCTTGATACGTTCAGTTCTTTTGGAACAATCGATTGAAGTGAAGTTTCTTATACTCCATCAAACGCATTACTAAGTCTTAATTACGCGTCCTTGAAGGTTATTGGGTCCTCAATACACGTCGTTCTCATCACTTCAAGTTAAAACCTTAAAGGTGAAATGTATAACTTAGGTTCTAACCACAAGTCATGTAACAGTTAACCTTATTTGCTTGATGCGTTCAGTTCTTTTGGAACAAATCGATTGAGTGAAGTTTCTTATACTCCATCAAACTCATTACAAAGTCTTAATTACGCGTCCTTGAAGGTTATTGGGTCCTCAATACACGTCTTTCTCATCACTTCAAGTTAAATCCTTGAAGGTGAAATGTATAACTTAGGTTCTAACCACAAGTCATGTAACAGTTAACCTCATTTGCTTGACACGTTCAGTTCGTTTGGAACAAATTGATTGAAGTGAAGTTTCTTATACTCCATCAAACGCATTACTAAGTCTTAATTACGCTTCCTTGAAGGTTATTGGGTCCTCAATACACGTCGTTCTCATCACTTTAAGTTAAAACCTTGAAGGTGAAATGTATAACTTAGGTTCTAACCACAAGTCATGTAACAGTTAACCTCATTTGCTTGATACGTTCAGTTCGTTTGGAACAAATTGATTGAAGTGAAGTTTCTTATACTCTATCAAACGCATTACTAAGTCTTAATTACGCTTCCTTAAAGGTTATTGGGTCCTCAATACACGTCGTTCTCATCACTTCAAGTTAAAACCTTGAAGGTGAAATGTATAACTTAGGTTCTAACCACAAGTCATGTAACAGTTAACCTCATTTGCTTGACACGTTCAGTTCGTTTGGAACAAATTGATTGAAGTGAAGTTTCTTATACTCCATCAAACGCATTACTAAGTCTTAATTACGCGTCCTTGAAGGTTATTGGGTCCTCAATACACGTCGTTCTCATCACTTCAAGTTAAAACCTTTATTGGGTCCTCATTACATGTCGTTCTCATCACTTCAAGTTAAAACCTTGAAGGTGAAATGTATAACTTAGGTTCTAACCACAAGTCATGTAACTGTTAACCTCATTTGCTTGATACGTTCAGTTCTTTTGGAACAAATCGATTGAAGTGAAGTTTCTTATACTCTATCAAACGCATTACTAAGTCTTAATTACGCGTCCTTGAAGGTTATTGGGTCCTCAATACACGTCGTTCTCATCACTTCAAGTTAAAACCTTGAAGGTGAAATGTATAACTTAGGTTCTAACCACAAGTCATGTAACAGTTAACCTCATTTGCTTGATACGTTCAGTTCTTTTGGAACAAATCGATTGAAGTGAAGTTTCTTATACTCCATCAAACGCATTACTAAGTCTTAATTACGCGTCCTTGAAGGTTATTGGGTCCTCAATACACGTCGTTCTCATCACTTCAAGTTAAAACCTTGAAGGTGAAATGTATAACTTAGGTTCTAACCACAAGTCATGTAACAGTTAACCTCATTTGCTTGACACGTTCAGTTCGTTTGGAACAAATTGATTGAAGTGAAGTTTCTTATACTCTATCAAACGCATTACTAAGTCTTAATTACGCGTCCTTGAAGGTTATTGGGTCCTCAATACACGTCGTTCTCATCACTTCAAGTTAAAACCTTGAAGGTGAAATGTATAACTTAGGTTCTAACCACAAGTCATGTAACAGTTAACCTCATTTGCTTGATACGTTCAGTTCTTTTGGAACAAATCGATTGAAGTGAAGTTTCTTATACTCCATCAAACGCATTACTAAGTCTTAATTACGCGTCCTTGAAGGTTATTGGGTCCTCAATACACGTCGTTCTCATCACTTCAAGTTAAAACCTTGAAGGTGAAATGTATAACTTAGGTTCTAACCACAAGTCATGTAACAGTTAACCTCATTTGCTTGATACGTTCAGTTCTTTTGGAACAAATCGATTGAAGTGAAGTTTCTTATACTCCATCAAACGCATTACTAAGTCTTAATTACGCGTCCTTGAAGGTTATTGGGTCCTCAATACACGTCGTTCTCATCACTTCAAGTTAAAACCTTGAAGGTGAAATGTATAACTTAGGTTCTAACCACAAGTCATGTAACAGTTAACCTCATTTGCTTGATACGTTCAGTTCGTTTGGAACAAATTGATTGAAGTGAAGTTTCTTATACTCTATCAAACGCATTACTAAGTCTTAATTACGCGTCCTTGAAGGTTATTGGTCCTCAATACACGTCGTTCTCATCACTTCAAGTTAAAACCTTGAAGGTGAAATGTATAACTTAGGTTCTAACCACAAGTCATGTAACAGTTAACCTCATTTGCTTGATACGTTCAGTTCTTTTGGAACAAATCGATTGAAGTGAAGTTTCTTATACTCCATCAAACGCATTACTAAGTCTTAATTACGCGTCCTTGAAGGTTATTGGGTCCTCAATACACGTCGTTCTCATCACTTCAAGTTAAAACCTTGAAGGTGAAATGTATAACTTAGGTTCTAACCACAAGTCATGTAACAGTTAACCTCATTTGCTTGATACGTTCAGTTCTTTTGGAACAAATCGATTGAAGTGAAGTTTCTTATACTCCATCAAACGCATTACTAAGTCTTAATTACGCGTCCTTGAAGGTTATTGGGTCCTCAATACACGTCGTTCTCATCACTTCAAGTTAAAACCTTGAAGGTGAAATGTATAACTTAGGTTCTAACCACAAGTCATGTAACAGTTAACCTCATTTGCTTGATACGTTCAGTTCGTTTGGAACAAATTGATTGAAGTGAAGTTTCTTATACTCCATCAAACGCATTACTAAGTCTTAATTACGCGTCCTTGAAGGTTATTGGGTCCTCAATACACGTCGTTCTCATCACTTCAAGTTAAAACCTTGAAGGTGAAATGTATAACTTAGGTTCTAACCACAAGTCATGTAACAGTTAACCTCATTTGCTTGATACGTTCAGTTCTTTTGGAACAAATCGATTGAAGTGAAGTTTCTTATACTCCATCAAACGCATTACTAAGTCTTAATTACGCGTCCTTGAAGGTTATTGGGTCCTCAATACACGTCGTTCTCATCACTTCAAGTTAAAACCTTGAAGGTGAAATGTATAACTTAGGTTCTAACCACAAGTCATGTAACAGTTAACCTCATTTGCTTGATACGTTCAGTTCTTTTGGAACAAATCGATTGAAGTGAAGTTTCTTATACTACATCAAACTCATTACAAAGTCTGAATTACGCGTCCTTGAAGGTTATTGGGTCCTCAATACACGTCGTTCTCATCACTTCAAGTTAAAACCTTAAAGGTGAAATGGATAACTTAGGTTCTAACCACAAGTCAAGTAACAGTTAACCTTATTTGCTTGATACGTTCAGTTCGTTTGGAACAAATCGATTGAAGTGAAGTTTCTTATAATCCATCAAACGCATTACTAAGGCTTAATTACGCGTCCTTAAAGGTTATTGGGTCCTCAATACACGTCGTTCTCATCACTTCAAGTTAAAACCTTGAAGGTGAAATGGATAACTTAGGTTCTAACCACAAGTCATGTAACAGTTAACCTCATTTGCTTGATACGTTCAGTTCTTTTGGAACAAATCGATTGAAGTGAAGTTTCTTATACTCCATCAAACGCATTACTAAGTCTTAATTACGCGTCCTTGAAGGTTATTGGGTCCTCAATACACGTCGTTCTCATCACTTCAAGTTAAAACCTTGAAGGTGAAATGGATAACTTAGGTTCTAACCACAAGTCATGTAACAGTTAACCTCATTTGCTTGATACGTTCAGTTCTTTTGGAACAAATCGATTGAAGTGAAGTTTCTTATACTCCATCAAACGCATTACTAAGTCTTAATTACGCGTCCTTGAAGGTTATTGGGTCATCAATACACGTCGTTCTCATCACTTCAAGTTAAAACCTTGAAGGTGAAATGTATAACTTAGGTTCTAACCACAAGTCCTGTAACAGTTAACCTCATTTGCTTGATATGTTCAGTTCGTTTGGAACAAATCGATTGAAGTGAAATTTCTTATATTCAATCAAACGCTTTACTAAGTCTTAATTACGCGTCCTTGAAGGTTATTGGTCCTCAATACACATCGTTGTCATCACTTCAAGTTAAAACCTTAAAGGTGAAATGGATAACTTAGGTTCTAACCACAAGTCATGTAACAGTTAACCTCATTTGCTTGATACGTTCAGTTCGTTTGGAACAAATCGATTGAAGTGAAGTTTCTTATACTCCATCAAACGCATTACTAAGTCTTAATTACGCGTCCTTGAAGGTTATTGGGTCCTCAATACACGTCGTTCTCATCACTTCAAGTTAAAACCTTAAAGGTGAAATGGATAACTTTGGTTCTAACCACAAGTCAAGTAACAGTTAACCTCTTTTACTTAATACGTTAAGTTCTTTTGGAACAAATCGATTGAAGTGAAGTTTCTTATACTCCATCAAACGCATTACTAAGTCTTAATTACGCGTCCTTGAAGGTTATTGGGTCCTCAATACACGTCGTTCTCATCACTTCAAGTTAAAACCTTGAAGGTGAAATGTATAACTTAGGTTCTAACCACAAGTCATGTAACTGTTAACCTCATTTGCTTGATACGTTCAGTTCTTTTGGAACACATCGATTGAAGTGAAGTTCCTTATACTCCATCAAACGCATTACTAAGTCTTAATTACGCGTCCTTGAAGGTTATTGGGTCCTCAATACACGTCGTTCTCATCACTTCAAGTTAAAACCTTGAAGGTGAAATGTATAACTTAGGTTCTAACCACAAGTCATGTAACAGTTAACCTCATTTGCTTGATACGTTCAGTTCGTTTGGAACAAATCGATTGAAGTGAAGTTTCTTATACTCCATCAAACGCATTACTAAGTCTTAATTACGCGTCCTTGAAGGTTATTGGGTCCTCAATACACGTCGTTCTCATCACTTCAAGTTAAAACCTTGAAGGTGAAATGGATAACTTAGGTTCTAACCACAAGTCATGTAACAGTTAACCTCATTTGCTTGATACGTTCAGTTCGTTTGGAACAAATCGATTGAAGTGAAGTTTCTTATACTCCATCAAACGCATTACTAAGTCTTAATTACGCGTCCTTGAAGGTTATTGGGTCCTCAATACACGTCGTTCTCATCACTTCAAGTTAAAACCTTGAAGGTGAAATGTATAACTTAGGTTCTAACCACAAGTCATGTAACAGTTAACCTCATTTGCTTGATACGTCAGATTGAACGCCACAAGGAGAACCTTGATAAGTTCGGAGTTTCTTCAAGAAACTAAGAGAATTCCTCGCACACATTAGAGGGGGGTGGGCAGAACCGGACCGGAACGGCGGACCGGACTGGAACCGTCGGTTTTTTTCGGTCCAGTTTTTTGGGCAGTTTTTCTAGTTATGGGACCGGTTCCCGGTTCTCAATCCATGCACATGAACCGCGGTCCACGGGTCCACGGTTCTGTGATCAGAGAACCGGGAACGCGCGTGAAATTACCGACTTCCCTGTTGGCTTTAGTTCAGTCAGGCAGTTCCGAAGAAGGCTGCGAGATCTGCGGCGTCGAACGGAGTGAGTACTGAACGGGACAAACCAGTGAAGCTGCTTTAGCAGCGGCGACTTGAATATCTCTATAGAGTTGGAAAACCGGCGGGGAGAGCTTCATTGGCGTGTTCTGGGACTTGAGTATGGCGGACTTCCTTTGATGCTTAAAGCGGCGACGTCGTGAGCTCGACCAGCCATTTCCGGCGTGCCAAAGTCCCGAGCCAGATCCGCTTTTCTTTCTGGTTCCTCGTATTTTCAGACAGCCCTTGTCCCACGTTCGGTTTCGATTCCACTGAAAACGGGATGTTTATGTTCTGATCAGAAGCTGATCGTTTTCTGCTTTTCTTCCTTGCGTCGACTGCCCTCGTTCTTCCGGCGCGAGGAATGGTGAAGGCGAGGAAGATGAAGCAGGTTTGTGCAGCTCGATGGTGAAGGAGTTTCTAGAGAAAATCCTTTTCTCTGAGAAATATAATTGTTTGTTTTCTAGAGAGAGAGAAAACTAGTAGAAAAGAAGCATTGAAGAAGCATTGAAGAAGCATTCAATGCTCTGAGGATGTGTTTTCCATTTTGCAAAAAAAAAAAAAAAAAAAAAAAAAAAAAAAAAAAAAAAAAAAAAAAAAAAAAAAAAAAAAAAAAAAAAAAAAAAAAAAAAAAAAAAAAAAAAAAAAAAAAAAAAAAAAAAAAAAAAAAAAAAAAAAAAAAAAAAAAAAAAAAAAAAAAAAAAAAAAAAAAAAAAAAAAAAAAAAAAAAAAAAAAAAAAAAAAAAAAAAAAAAAAAAAAAAAAAAAAAAAAAAAAAAAAAAAAAAAAAAAAAAAAAAAAAAAAAAAAAAAAAAAAAAAAAAAAAAAAAAAAAAAAAAAAAAAAAAAAAAAAAAAAAAAAAAAAAAAAAAAAAAAAAAAAAAAAAAAAAAAAAAAAAAAAAAAAAAAAAAAAAAAAAAAAAAAAAAAAAAAAAAAAAAAAAAAAAAAAAAAAAAAAAAAAAAAAAAAAAAAAAAAAAAAAAAAAAAAAAAAAAAAAAAAAAAAAAAAAAAAAAAAAAAAAAAAAAAAAAAAAAAAAAAAAAAAAAAAAAAAAAAAAAAAAAAAAAAAAAAAAAAAAAAAAAAAAAAAAAAAAAAAAAAAAAAAAAAAAAAAAAAAAAAAAAAAAAAAAAAAAAAAAAAAAAAAAAAAAAAAAAAAAAAAAAAAAAAAAAAAAAAAAAAAAAAAAAAAAAAAAAAAAAAAAAAAAAAAAAAAAAAAAAAAAAAAAAAAAAAAAAAAAAAAAAAAAAAAAAAAAAAAAAAAAAAAAAAAAAAAAAAAAAAAAAAAAAAAAAAAAAAAAAAAAAAAAAAAAAAAAAAAAAAAAAAAAAAAAAAAAAAAAAAAAAAAAAAAAAAAAAAAAAAAAAAAAAAAAAAAAAAAAAAAAAAAAAAAAAAAAAAAAAAAAAAAAAAAAAAAAAAAAAAAAAAAAAAAAAAAAAAAAAAAAAAAAAAAAAAAAAAAAAAAAAAAAAAAAAAAAAAAAAAAAAAAAAAAAAAAAAAAAAAAAAAAAAAAAAAAAAAAAAAAAAAAAAAAAAAAAAAAAAAAAAAAAAAAAAAAAAAAAAAAAAAAAAAAAAAAAAAAAAAAAAAAAAAAAAAAAAAAAAAAAAAAAAAAAAAAAAAAAGTATTTCTCCATTCCCGGATCGTACCGTTCTTCATAGACCGAAAGTTTCCGGTTCCCAAAAACCAAACATCCCGAAAATGACCGGTCCGGTCCGGTTCCACGCGAGAACCGGACCGGACCGGACCGTGGCCACCCCTAACAATTAATAAAACCTGATCTTTCTTTTATTCATCTAAGAATGATTTATAGGCTCCCACATAACCCCTTCATGCTAGGGGTTCTTTAGAGCAATTACTAATCGCCCTTCAAACTTTTATTAAAAAACAACCTTTACTAAATAAAATGACTTATGAACTCGATTGACAACAAGTGTTTTAAACCCGAAAAACTACAATCTAGAGTCCCTAAATAACCAAACAATGAACATAACCATCCTCCCCAAACACTTGGATTAAGAGACACTCTCTGGTTCGTGCTTCTGAACGCATTTCCTCTTAGGTAAGAATTTTACGAACCAAATTGCTCATTTGCTCCTTGATCTGCTTTGCCTTTGCTCTCCCCCCCCGTTTGGTCCCGCCACTTGTACGTTATCCGTCTTGAGGTCCTCGTCATTTCCCTCCCTCTTGAAAATGATTTGTCCTCAAATCGAAATCTGCATCAAGGACTCAAGTCAAAAACATTAAATGTTGCACTTACATTGTACTCACCATTAACCACGCTTATAGGCGTTTGTTTGTTAATTTTCGCGTCAAGATTCCTTGGAATGTCCATCCCCACGAGAAGCATTTAACGCCGGTGCGGGAATCTCTCTTTGCGCATATGCCAACCAACCTAATCTCCGGGTTCAAAATGATGGACGTCGCCCCTTTTGGCCTTCTTGATTATTGCTCTGTTCTCCGCTCAATGTTTTGTCGAGCTCGCTCATGGAGTTGTCACTACGTCGTCTTCTCTCGCCATCTAAATTCACTTGTTCAGAACAGTAAAGGTGATAAATCCATGGATAGCGTATAAACCATAAACAATCTCAATGGTGAATATTTTTAGTGGCTGAATGAATTGAACGGTTGTAGGCAAACTCAACATGTGGCAAATATTCCTCCCATGACTTAATGTTTTTGCTATGACTGCCCTCAACAATGTCGATAAGTCCGTTCCCTACCTCTTTTGCCATCCAAGTGTGGTGATGACAATAGTTGAAAACAAAAGTTTTGTTCTATTTTCCCCACAAAGTCTCCCAAAAGTCACTTAAAACTTAGCATCGCGATCTAACTATTGTCCTTGCATCCATGTAACCTAACTAAATCTCTCGCCAGACACTCGCAACATTAATGCATCAGCAGTTTTAGACAAGGAATAAAATGAGCCATTTTAGAAAACGATCTACAACCACAAAAATCGAATCCTTACCACGCTTAGTCCTATAACCCCTACACAAAGTCCATCGAAATGTCATCAAGGGTGTAACTATGAATAGCAGAGGTGTTAAAGCCCGTTCGGTTGTACTCTCGATTTAGCTTGCTTACACATAAGACACCTCCCACTATTCTTCAACATCTCTTTAATGTGGGTGCCAATAGAAATGTTCTTTAGATTCCATAGTTTTTGCTCCCCCCAAATGCCCCATCACCTCCCCCATGAGATTCCCTAATCAATAATCACGCAAAGAACATTGGGCACACACACTTTACCTTCCCTAATAGTTACTCGTTATGCTACAGACTTCCCAAACCCAGATTTCGCACACAACCGATACTCTCGCCAAAATCAACATCATCAATGTAAAGCTGCTTGAGATTTTCGAAATCCAGTATGTAGCTCTAAGGTTGATATTCAAACATACCTGCAGAAAGTGCCTCGCCCCGCAGAACCACATTCGCCTACCTTTCTTGTATTGGAATGACTTATGGGATGTCTCCAAGAATTCATACCCTGACCATGGCTTTTTATTTCAGTTGTGTTTGGCTTTTGAAATGCTCACGGTTTCAATGTCGGTGCCGATCACAACTCCTTTGGCATAAGGTAGTGGTTGCCACGTCGCCGAGGGCACTAACTCGGCGTAGAGCTCCTGTCGTACGTGCGGGAGTTGGCGTTGCGCCGCTTAGCTTCTCACTGAAAGTACATCCATGGGTCTTTTCGTTTCTTCTGCATTAAAACAGCGTAAATCCCTACACCTGAAGCATCACACTCAACCCTCAGAACATTTTATCAAAGTTTGTAAGCTAAGGGCATGCGAAGTTTATTTCAGAATCGTAAATGCCTCCTCTTGTGCCTCGCCCCACTTGAAGAACTTCTTCTCATCACGTAGGTGATCGTGCGGGCTACGGTTGGGGGGTGGGGCCTTAAAAAAAGTCCTTCACGATCGCCGGTAGAAAAGCTAGCATTCAATGAAAACTTGCATCTGTCCAATAGTCGTCTGTAGTTGGCCATTCTGAATTGCGCATACCTTCTCATTGTCAACCTGGATTCCCTGCGCGCTAACAATAAAACCAAGAAAAACAAGCTGATCGGGTGCAAAGGGACACTTGCCCTGGTTAGCGTACAATTTCTCTTTCCTAAGAACATTCCCAAACTGCTCTCAAATGGGAAACATGATCATGCAAATTGGAACTATATATTAAATATATCCAAAGTATACAACCACAAAGTTTTCCAATAACGGACGCAAAACATGATCACAAGCGCATTAAAGTACTAGGTGGCATTCGTGTAGCCAAATGGCATGACCATCCACTCTACAATCCATGTTTTGTTTTAAACGCCGTTTTCCACTCATCTCCTTCCTTCTTCTAATTTGATGGTATCCACTCTTAAATCAATCTTTGAAGCCAGACAAGGAACCATGCAACTCATCAAGCATATCATCTACACGAGAATAGGAAAGTGATACTTACTTGTAAACCGTGATATGTTGATGCGCGACATCGGTGCACTTCCCATGTTCAATCCTTCTTAGGAACAAATCGATTGAAGTGAAGTTTCTTATACTCCATCAAACGCATTACTAAGTCTTAATTACACGTCCTTCAAGGTAATTGGGTCCTCAATACACATCGTTCTCATCACTTCAAGTTAAAACCTTGAAGGTGAAATGTATAACTTAGGTTCTAACCACAAGTCATGTAACAGTTAACCTCATTTGCTTGATACGTTCAGTTCTTTTGGAACAAATCGATTGAAGTGAAGTTTCTTATACTCCATCAAACGCATTACTAAGTCTTAATTACGCGTCCTTGAAGGTTATTGGGTCCTCAATACACGTCGTTCTCATCACTTCAAGTTAAAACCTTGAAGGTGAAATGTATAACTTAGGTTCTAACCACAAGTCATGTAACAGTTAACCTCATTTGCTTGATACGTTCAGTTCTTTTGGAACAAATCGATTGAAGTGAAGTTTCTTATAGTCCATCAAACCCATCCCTAAGTCTTAATTACGGATCCTTGAAGGTTATTGGGTCTTCAATACACGTCGTTCTCATCACTTCAAGTTAAAACCTTGAAGGTAAAATTGATAACTTAGGTTCTAACCACAAGTCATGTAACAGTTAACCTCATTTGCTTGATACGTTCAGTTCTTTTGGAACAAATCGATTGAAGTGAAGTTTCTTATACTCCATCAAACGCATTACTAAGTCTTAATTACGCGTCCTTGAAGGTTATTGGGTCCTCAATACACGTCGTGCTCATCACTTCAAGTTAAAACCTTGAAGGTGAAATGTATAACTTAGGTTCTAACCACAAGTCATGTAACAGTTAACCTCATTTGCTTGATACGTTCAGTTCTTTTGGAACAAATCGATTGAAGTGAAGTTTCTTATACTCCATCAAACGCATTACTAAGTCTTAATTACGCGTCCTTGAAGGTTATTGGGTCCTCAATACACGTCGTTCTCATCACTTCAAGTTAAAACCTTGAAGGTGAAATGTATAACTTAGGTTCTAACCACAAGTCATGTAACAGTTAACCTCATTTGCTTGATACGTTCAGTTCTTTTGGAACAAATCGATTGAAGTGAAGTTTCTTATACTCCATCAAACGCATTACTAAGTCTTAATTACGCGTCCTTGAAGGTTATTGGGTCCTCAATACACGTCGTTCTCATCACTTCAAGTTAAAACCTTGAAGGTGAAATGGATAACTTAGGTTCTAACCACAAGTCATGTAACAGTTAACCTCATTTGCTTGATACGTTCAGTTCTTTTGGAACAAATCGATTGAAGTGAAGTTTCTTATACTCCATCAAACGCATTACTAAGTCTTAATTACGCGTCCTTGAAGGTTATTGGGTCCTCAATACACGTCGTTCTCATCACTTCAAGTTAAAACCTTGAAGGTGAAATGGATAACTTAGGTTCTAACCACAAGTCATGTAACAGTTAACCTCATTTGCTTGATACGTTCAGTTCTTTTGGAACAAATCGATTGAAGTGAAGTTTCTTATACTCCATCAAACGCATTACTAAGTCTTAATTACGCGTCCTTGAAGGTTATTGGGTCCTCAATACACGTCGTTCTCATCACTTCAAGTTAAAACCTTGAAGGTGAAATGTATAACTTAGGTTCTAACCACAAGTCATGTAACAGTTAACCTCATTTGCTTGATACGTTCAGTTCTTTTGGAACAAATCGATTGAAGTGAAGTTTCTTATACTCCATCAAACGCATTACTAAGTCTTAATTACGCGTCCTTGAAGGTTATTGGGTCCTCAATACACGTCGTTCTCATCACTTCAAGTTAAAACCTTGAAGGTGAAATGTATAACTTAGGTTCTAACCACAAGTCATGTAACAGTTAACCTCATTTGCTTGATACGTTCAGTTCTTTTGGAACAAATCGATTGAAGTGAAGTTTCTTATACTCCATCAAACGCATTACTAAGTCTTAATTACGCGTCCTTGAAGGTTATTGGGTCCTCAATACACGTCGTGCTCATCACTTCAAGTTAAAACCTTGAAGGTGAAATGTATAACTTAGGTTCTAACCACAAGTCATGTAACAGTTAACCTCATTTGCTTGATACGTTCAGTTCTTTTGGAACAAATCGATTGAAGTGAAGTTTCTTATACTCCATCAAACGCATTACTAAGTCTTAATTACGCGTCCTTGAAGGTTATTGGGTCCTCAATACACGTCGTGCTCATCACTTCAAGTTAAAACCTTGAAGGTGAAATGTATAACTTAGGTTCTAACCACAAGTCATGTAACAGTTAACCTCATTTGCTTGATACGTTCAGTTCTTTTGGAACAAATCGATTGAAGTGAAGTTTCTTATACTCCATCAAACGCATTACTAAGTCTTAATTACGCGTCCTTGAAGGTTATTGGGTCCTCAATACACGTCGTTCTCATCACTTCAAGTTAAAACCTTGAAGGTGAAATGTATAACTTAGGTTCTAACCACAAGTCATGTAACAGTTAACCTCATTTGCTTGATACGTTCAGTTCTTTTGGAACAAATCGATTGAAGTGAAGTTTCTTATACTCCATCAAACGCATTACTAAGTCTTAATTACGCGTCCTTGAAGGTTATTGGGTCCTCAATACACGTCGTTCTCATCACTTCAAGTTAAAACCTTGAAGGTGAAATGTATAACTTAGGTTCTAACCACAAGTCATGTAACAGTTAACCTCATTTGCTTGATACGTTCAGTTCTTTTGGAACAAATCGATTGAAGTGAAGTTTCTTATACTCCATCAAACGCATTACTAAGTCTTAATTACGCGTCCTTGAAGGTTATTGGGTCCTCAATACACGTCGTTCTCATCACTTCAAGTTAAAACCTTGAAGGTGAAATGTATAACTTAGGTTCTAACCACAAGTCATGTAACAGTTAACCTCATTTGCTTGATACGTTCAGTTCTTTTGGAACAAATCGATTGAAGTGAAGTTTCTTATACTCCATCAAACGCATTACTAAGTCTTAATTACGCGTCCTTGAAGGTTATTGGGTCCTCAATACACGTCGTTCTCATCACTTCAAGTTAAAACCTTGAAGGTGAAATGTATAACTTAGGTTCTAACCACAAGTCATGTAACAGTTAACCTCATTTGCTTGATACGTTCAGTTCTTTTGGAACAAATCGATTGAAGTGAAGTTTCTTATACTCCATCAAACGCATTACTAAGTCTTAATTACTCGTCCTTGAAGGTTATTGGGTCCTCAATACACGTCGTTCTAATTACTTCAAGTTAAAACCTTGAAGGTGAAATAGATAACTTAGGTTCTAACCACAAGTCATGTAACAGTTAACCTCATTTGCTTGATACGTTCAGTTCGTTTGGAACAAATCGATTGAAGTGAAGTTTCTTATACTCCATCAAACGCATTACTAAGTCTTAATTACGCGTCCTTGAAGGTTATTGGGTCCTCAATACACGTCGTTCTCATCACTTCAAGTTAAAACCTTGAAGGTGAAATGTATAACTTAGGTTCTAACCACAAGTCATGTAACAGTTAACCTCATTTGCTTGATACGTTCAGTTCTTTTGGAACAAATCAATTGAAGTGAAGTTTCTTATACTCTATCAAACGCATTACTAAGTCTTAATTACGCTTCCTTGAAGGTTATTGGGTCCTCAATACACGTCGTTCTCATCACTTCAAGTTAAAACCTTGAAGGTGAAATGGATAACTTGCTTCCCTAAAAACTATTGTAAGTGATCGAGATGTTAATTTTTGATTCACCTTTTGGTGAACTCTGTGTATAAAGTTTAGGCACTAAACTTTTTATTCTCAACCGTAGCACACCCTCAAACGGATGGACAAACCGAGGTAGTAAATATAACACTTTCTACTTTGTGAAGCCATTAGTTCTAAGACTAAACATGGGAAAAATGTTTACACATGTTTAGTTTGCAATAATCGGTTGTTCATTCTACTACATCTTATATCACCATTTGAAAGTTTTTATAGTTTTAATCTATACTCCAATGGATATTTTACTTTGCCAACTAACGAGTTTGTAATTTTGATGGAAAGAAAAAGCCGAATTGTTATGGAACTCCATGCAAGGGTAAGGGAAAACATGGAGAAAAGAATGAACATTATCAAGACAAGCAAACAGCCATCGAGTGACAGTTCTATTTTCGAACCTGTAAATTGGGTTTGATTCCTTAAGAAGAAAGTTTGCCCACAAAAGAAAGAACAATTTGCCACCTCAGGAGATGGCCCTCAAGTGTTTGGAACGCATCAATGACCAATTCTTGATTAACCTAGTGAATATGGTAATATAGGCGCTACTTTTAATGGTTCGGACTTATCGTTTATATGAGGCGGGGATCGAGGCGAATCTTTTCCGAGAGAGAGGGATGATTGAATCAATGCAACCAACTCAAGCCCAAGTTAAAGACATGTCAAGATTTGGAGGTCCAATGTCCAAGATCAAAACAAGAAAAATGCCAACGAAGCCTTAAATGATTGATTATAGAAATCCAAGAGAAAGATTCTTTCTTTCCAACAGAGCTGAAATTAATAAATTTGTTCAGTATTGAAGAGGATGCTTGGGAACGAAAAAAGGCCCGAAGATACTTGAAAACGACCCAAAGATATGGCAAGATAGATGAAGCACCACAACAAAAACAATTTGGCAAGCAATAGTTCTATTATAGTTTGGGGGGGGGAAGAAGTTTCTTAATTATAGTTTTAGAAAGTTTCTTAATTATAGTTTTAGAAAGTTTCTTAATTATAGTTTTAGAAAGTTTCTTAATTATAGTTTTAGAAAGTTTCCTAATTATCGTTTTAGTAATATTCCTAATTACTTTTAGATATTTTTTAGCCTATTTAAAGTCATAGGCGCTTCAACATTATTAAGCAATATACATGATTTTGAGGTACTCCTTGTGAGAATTTTCTCTTTTGTTCTTTGTGAAGAACTAGATCTTCTCAAGTCAAAACTTGAAAGATCAACTTGATAGCTTTGGTTCTAACCACAAGTCATGTAACAGTTAACCTCATTTGCTTGATACGTTCAGTTCTTTTGGAACAAATCGATTGAAGTGAAGTTTCTTATACTCCATCAAACGCATTACTAAGTCTTAATTACGCGTCCTTGAAGGTTATTGGGTCCTTAATACACGTCGTGCTCATCATTTCAAGTTAAAACCTTGAAGGTGAAATGTATAACTTAGGTTCTAACCACAAGTCATGTAACAGTTAACCTCATTTGCTTGATACGTTCAGTTCTTTTGGAACAAATCGATTGAAGTGAAGTTTCTTATACTCCATTTCACAGGCGTTCCTGAGTTTCTAATTCCGCGTTGTTGAAGGGTCTCGGGTTTCATATACCCGTGGTTCTCATCAGGGTCAGTGCGATAAGCTGGCCGATTCGGAATGGAGGCTCCAGGTACAAGTCAATCTGGTGCTCAATCCCGCGAATGGGTGGCAAACCTTTTGGAAGCTCTTCGGAAATACGTCCTCAATTCCTGCAAAAGAGAAACAACCAAACGTGAAGGGACAAATCTAGCTTGTTAGTATTCAAAACATCTTCCTTGTACGGAGAAGGATCATTGACTGTTTTTTTGGTAATGGCTTGTTTCAGATCACTCTTGGTTGCAAAGAGATTTGTTTTAGAAAGTTTCTTAATTATAGTTTTAGAAAGTTTCTTAATTATAGTTTTAGAAAGTTTCTTAATTATAGTTTTAGAAAGTTTCTTAATTATAGTTTTAGAAAGTTTCTTAATTATAGTTTTAGAAAGTTTCTTAATTATAGTTTTAGAAAGTTTCTTAATTATAGTTTTAGAAAGTTTCTTAATTATAGTTTTAGAAAGTTTCTTAATTATAGTTTTAGAAAGTTTCTTAATTATAGTTTTAGAAAGTTTCTTAATTATAGTTTTAGAAAGTTTCTTAATTATAGTTTTAGAAAGTTTCTTAATTATAGTTTTAGAAAGTTTCTTAATTATAGTTTTAGAAAGTTTCTTAATTATAGTTTTAGAAAGTTTCTTAATTATAGTTTTAGAAAGTTTCTTAATTATAGTTTTAGAAAGTTTCTTAATTATAGTTTTAGAAAGTTTCTTAATTATAGTTTTAGAAAGTTTCTTAATTATAGTTTTAGAAAGTTTCTTAATTATAGTTTTAGAAAGTTTCTTAATTATAGTTTTAGAAAGTTTCTTAATTATAGTTTTAGAAAGTTTCTTAATTATAGTTTTAGAAAGTTTCTTAATTATAGTTTTAGAAAGTTTCTTAATTATAGTTTTAGAAAGTTTCTTAATTATAGTTTTAGAAAGTTTCTTAATTATAGTTTTAGAAAGTTTCTTAATTATAGTTTTAGAAAGTTTCTTAATTATAGTTTTAGAAAGTTTCTTAATTATAGTTTTAGAAAGTTTCTTAATTATAGTTTTAGAAAGTTTCTTAATTATAGTTTTAGAAAGTTTCTTAATTATAGTTTTAGAAAGTTTCTTAATTATAGTTTTAGAAAGTTTCTTAATTATAGTTTTAGAAAGTTTCTTAATTATAGTTTTAGAAAGTTTCTTAATTATAGTTTTAGAAAGTTTCTTAATTATAGTTTTAGAAAGTTTCTTAATTATAGTTTTAGAAAGTTTCTTAATTATAGTTTTAGAAAGTTTCTTAATTATAGTTTTAGAAAGTTTCTTAATTATAGTTTTAGAAAGTTTCTTAATTATAGTTTTAGAAAGTTTCTTAATTATAGTTTTAGAAAGTTTCTTAATTATAGTTTTAGAAAGTTTCTTAATTATAGTTTTAGAAAGTTTCTTAATTATAGTTTTAGAAAGTTTCTTAATTATAGTTTTAGAAAGTTTCTTAATTATAGTTTTAGAAAGTTTCTTAATTATAGTTTTAGAAAGTTTCTTAATTATAGTTTTAGAAAGTTTCTTAATTATAGTTTTAGAAAGTTTCTTAATTATAGTTTTAGAAAGTTTCTTAATTATAGTTTTAGAAAGTTTCTTAATTATAGTTTTAGAAAGTTTCTTAATTATAGTTTTAGAAAGTTTCTTAATTATAGTTTTAGAAAGTTTCTTAATTATAGTTTTAGAAAGTTTCTTAATTATAGTTTTAGAAAGTTTCTTAATTATAGTTTTAGAAAGTTTCTTAATTATAGTTTTAGAAAGTTTCTTAATTATAGTTTTAGAAAGTTTCTTAATTATAGTTTTAGAAAGTTTCTTAATTATAGTTTTAGAAAGTTTCTTAATTATAGTTTTAGAAAGTTTCTTAATTATAGTTTTAGAAAGTTTCTTAATTATAGTTTTAGAAAGTTTCTTAATTATAGTTTTAGAAAGTTTCTTAATTATAGTTTTAGAAAGTTTCTTAATTATAGTTTTAGAAAGTTTCTTAATTATAGTTTTAGAAAGTTTCTTAATTATAGTTTTAGAAAGTTTCTTAATTATAGTTTTAGAAAGTTTCTTAATTATAGTTTTAGAAAGTTTCTTAATTATAGTTTTAGAAAGTTTCTTAATTATAGTTTTAGAAAGTTTCTTAATTATAGTTTTAGAAAGTTTCTTAATTATAGTTTTAGAAAGTTTCTTAATTATAGTTTTAGAAAGTTTCTTAATTATAGTTTTAGAAAGTTTCTTAATTATAGTTTTAGAAAGTTTCTTAATTATAGTTTTAGAAAGTTTCTTAATTATAGTTTTAGAAAGTTTCTTAATTATAGTTTTAGAAAGTTTCTTAATTATAGTTTTAGAAAGTTTCTTAATTATAGTTTTAGAAAGTTTCTTAATTATAGTTTTAGAAAGTTTCTTAATTATAGTTTTAGAAAGTTTCTTAATTATAGTTTTAGAAAGTTTCTTAATTATAGTTTTAGAAAGTTTCTTAATTATAGTTTTAGAAAGTTTCTTAATTATAGTTTTAGAAAGTTTCTTAATTATAGTTTTAGAAAGTTTCTTAATTATAGTTTTAGAAAGTTTCTTAATTATAGTTTTAGAAAGTTTCTTAATTATAGTTTTAGAAAGTTTCTTAATTATAGTTTTAGAAAGTTTCTTAATTATAGTTTTAGAAAGTTTCTTAATTATAGTTTTAGAAAGTTTCTTAATTATAGTTTTAGAAAGTTTCTTAATTATAGTTTTAGAAAGTTTCTTAATTATAGTTTTAGAAAGTTTCTTAATTATAGTTTTAGAAAGTTTCTTAATTATAGTTTTAGAAAGTTTCTTAATTATAGTTTTAGAAAGTTTCTTAATTATAGTTTTAGAAAGTTTCTTAATTATAGTTTTAGAAAGTTTCTTAATTATAGTTTTAGAAAGTTTCTTAATTATAGTTTTAGAAAGTTTCTTAATTATAGTTTTAGAAAGTTTCTTAATTATAGTTTTAGAAAGTTTCTTAATTATAGTTTTAGAAAGTTTCTTAATTATAGTTTTAGAAAGTTTCTTAATTATAGTTTTAGAAAGTTTCTTAATTATAGTTTTAGAAAGTTTCTTAATTATAGTTTTAGAAAGTTTCTTAATTATAGTTTTAGAAAGTTTCTTAATTATAGTTTTAGAAAGTTTCTTAATTATAGTTTTAGAAAGTTTCTTAATTATAGTTTTAGAAAGTTTCTTAATTATAGTTTTAGAAAGTTTCTTAATTATAGTTTTAGAAAGTTTCTTAATTATAGTTTTAGAAAGTTTCTTAATTATAGTTTTAGAAAGTTTCTTAATTATAGTTTTAGAAAGTTTCTTAATTATAGTTTTAGAAAGTTTCTTAATTATAGTTTTAGAAAGTTTCTTAATTATAGTTTTAGAAAGTTTCTTAATTATAGTTTTAGAAAGTTTCTTAATTATAGTTTTAGAAAGTTTCTTAATTATAGTTTTAGAAAGTTTCTTAATTATAGTTTTAGAAAGTTTCTTAATTATAGTTTTAGAAAGTTTCTTAATTATAGTTTTAGAAAGTTTCTTAATTATAGTTTTAGAAAGTTTCTTAATTATAGTTTTAGAAAGTTTCTTAATTATAGTTTTAGAAAGTTTCTTAATTATAGTTTTAGAAAGTTTCTTAATTCCGCTTTGTTGAGGGCTCGTGTTTATACCCCGTGTTCTCCATCACATTTTGTTCGAACTAGTTGAACGGTTTCTACTACCTACGTCGTTGCTGCTTGTCTCTCATCTTTACCTTCAAGGCATTGACCAAGTCTTCAATCTCGACGTAATGTTGTAGCTCAACCGCGTCAACGATCTCGCAATTCAACCCCCGTAAGAATCTAGACATTGTTTGCTTCTCGATCCTCTTCGATGTGGCCCGTATCATCGTCATCTCCATATCCTTGTAATACTCATCCACACTACGACTCCTTGCCTAAGAGTCTGCAATTTGTTGGGTAGATCATGCCGGGTAATGACTCGGTACAAATCGTCGTCGCATCACCCTCTTCATCTCTGCCCAACTCTCAATGGAAGTCTCAGGTCTTGCCTGTGAAGAGACACAACGGTCCCACCACACTATCGCATACTCTGTAAATTCTATGGCAGCAAGCTTCACTTTTTCGCCGGAGTAGTTGTGGTAATCAAAAACTAGCTCTATTTTCCGCTCCCAGTCCAGGTACTCCTCCGGATCACTTTTTCTCTAAAACTCCAGGAATCTTCATCTTGATGTTTTCCCAAATTATAATCGAGTCGGCTCGGTCTTGTCTTGCGTGGTCGTGCCCCATGTCTTCCACGACTACCAGGACAACACTATCAAGATCATCCTCCAAGTTTCTATTTCATGTAATCGATCTCTTCCGTAGGGACCTGCGACACTGGTTTTCTCTGAGTGCTTATGGCACAGCCTGGGGTTGGACCGTGTCGCAATCTGTTCCACTTGATCAATCCGATCGTTGAGCTCATTGAACCCTTGTTATCATACAGCAGCTCAATCTCACCATCGATGCCTCCATTTGTAAATTTTGCATATTAGTGGACGTTGGTTTCTTCTGCGTCGGACATGGTTAGGATCTCGCCAAGAACGTAGAAGGTGAAGTAAAATAGGACCTCACAGCACTCCTCACGTGTTTCACTCGAAATTGTGGGAAAATCATCAATTCATCCTGTTTGCAATCAAAATACTGTTTACTTTAGATATGCTCACCCACTCGTGCCTTTTCCACTCGAATTTTTTTTTTTTTAAAAAAAAAAAAAAAAAAAAAAAAAAAAAAAAAAAAAAAAAAAAAAAAAAAAAAAAAAAAAAAAAAAAAAAAAAAAAAAAAAAAAAAAAAAAAAAAAAAAAAAAAAAAAAAAAAAAAAAAAAAAAAAAAAAAAAAAAAAAAAAAAAAAAAAAAAAAAAAAAAAAAAAAAAAAAAAAAAAAAAAAAAAAAAAAAAAAAAAAAAAAAAAAAAAAAAAAAAAAAAAAAAAAAAAAAAAAAAAAAAAAAAAAAAAAAAAAAAAAAAAAAAAAAAAAAAAAAAAAAAAAAAAAAAAAAAAAAAAAAAAAAAAAAAAAAAAAAAAAAAAAAAAAAAAAAAAAAAAAAAAAAAAAAAAAAAAAAAAAAAAAAAAAAAAAAAAAAAAAAAAAAAAAAAAAAAAAAAAAAAAAAAAAAAAAAAAAAAAAAAAAAAAAAAAAAAAAAAAAAAAAATGTGTTTTTTTTTTTTTGAATTTGTAACAGAATTGGTAACCGAATTTGTAACAGAATTGGTAACCGAATTTGTAACAGAATTGGTAACCGAATTTGTAACAGAATTGGTAACCGAATTTGTAACAGAATTGGTAACCGAATTTGTAACAGAATTGGTAACCGAATTTGTAACAGAATTGGTAACCGAATTTGTAACAGAATTGGTAACCGAATTTGTAACAGAATTGGTAACCGAATTTGTAACAGAATTGGTAACCGAATTTGTAACAGAATTGGTAACCGAATTTGTAACAGAATTGGTAACCGAATTTGTAACAGAATTGGTAACCGAATTTGTAACAGAATTGGTAACCGAATTTGTAACAGAATTGGTAACCGAATTTGTAACAGAATTGGTAACCGAATTTGTAACAGAATTGGTAACCGAATTTGTAACAGAATTGGTAACCGAATTTGTAACAGAATTGGTAACCGAATTTGTAACAGAATTGGTAACCGAATTTGTAACAGAATTGGTAACCGAATTTGTAACAGAATTGGTAACCGAATTTGTAACAGAATTGGTAACCGAATTTGTAACAGAATTGGTAACCGAATTTGTAACAGAATTGGTAACCGAATTTGTAACAGAATTGGTAACCGAATTTGTAACAGAATTGGTAACCGAATTTGTAACAGAATTGGTAACCGAATTTGTAACAGAATTGGTAACCGAATTTGTAACAGAATTGGTAACCGAATTTGTAACAGAATTGGTAACCGAATTTGTAACAGAATTGGTAACCGAATTTGTAACAGAATTGGTAACCGAATTTGTAACAGAATTGGTAACCGAATTTGTAACAGAATTGGTAACCGAATTTGTAACAGAATTGGTAACCGAATTTGTAACAGAATTGGTAACCGAATTTGTAACAGAATTGGTAACCGAATTTGTAACAGAATTGGTAACCGAATTTGTAACAGAATTGGTAACCGAATTTGTAACAGAATTGGTAACCGAATTTGTAACAGAATTGGTAACCGAATTTGTAACAGAATTGGTAACCGAATTTGTAACAGAATTGGTAACCGAATTTGTAACAGAATTGGTAACCGAATTTGTAACAGAATTGGTAACCGAATTTGTAACAGAATTGGTAACCGAATTTGTAACAGAATTGGTAACCGAATTTGTAACAGAATTGGTAACCGAATTTGTAACAGAATTGGTAACCGAATTTGTAACAGAATTGGTAACCGAATTTGTAACAGAATTGGTAACCGAATTTGTAACAGAATTGGTAACCGAATTTGTAACAGAATTGGTAACCGAATTTGTAACAGAATTGGTAACCGAATTTGTAACAGAATTGGTAACCGAATTTGTAACAGAATTGGTAACCGAATTTGTAACAGAATTGGTAACCGAATTTGTAACAGAATTGGTAACCGAATTTGTAACAGAATTGGTAACCGAATTTGTAACAGAATTGGTAACCGAATTTGTAACAGAATTGGTAACCGAATTTGTAACAGAATTGGTAACCGAATTTGTAACAGAATTGGTAACCGAATTTGTAACAGAATTGGTAACCGAATTTGTAACAGAATTGGTAACCGAATTTGTAACAGAATTGGTAACCGAATTTGTAACAGAATTGGTAACCGAATTTGTAACAGAATTGGTAACCGAATTTGTAACAGAATTGGTAACCGAATTTGTAACAGAATTGGTAACCGAATTTGTAACAGAATTGGTAACCGATCTTTGACGTTTAAACAAGATTAGAAAGCTAACATGTCGTTCTCATCACTTCAAGTTAAAACCTTGAAGGTTATTGGGTCCTCAATACACGTCGTTCTCATCACTTCAAGTTAAAACCTTGAAGGTTATTGGGTCCTCAATACACGTCGTTCTCATCACTTCAAGTTAAAACCTTGAAGGTTATTGGGTCTTCAATACAGGTCGTTCTCATCACTTAAAGTTAAAACCTTGAAGGTGAAATGTATAACTTAGGTTCTAACAAGAAGTCATGTAACAGTTAACCTCATTTGCTTGATACGTTCAGTTCTTTTGGAACAAATCGATTGAAATGAAGTTTCTTATACTCTATCAAACGCATTACTAAGTCTTAATTACGCGTCCTTGAAGGTTATTGGGTCCTCAATACACGTCGTTCTCATCACTTCAAGTTAAAACCTTGAAGGTGAAATGTATAACTTAGGTTCTAACCACAAGTCATGTAACAGTTAACCTCATTTGCTTGATACGTTCAGTTCTTTTGGAACAAATCGATTGAAGTGAAGTTTATTATACTCCATCAAACGCATTACTAAGTCTTAATTATGCGTCCTTGAAGGTTATTGGGTCCTCAATACACGTCGTTCTCATCACTTCAAGTTAAAACCTTGAAGGTGAAATGTATAACTTAGGTTCTAACAACAAGTCATGTAACAGTTAACCTCATTTGCTTCATACGTTAAGTTCTTTTGGAACAAATCGATTGAAGTGAAGTTTCTTATACTCCATCAAACGCATTACTAAGTCTTAATTACGCGTCCTTGAAGGTTATTGGGTCCTCAATACACGTCGTTCTCATCACTTCAAGTTAAAACCTTGAAGGTTATTGGGTCCTCAATACACGTCGTTCTCATCACTTCAAGTTAAAACCTTGAAGGTTATTGGGTCCTCAATACACGTCGTTCTCATCACTTCAAGTTAAAACCTTGAAGGTTATTGGGTCCTCAAAACACGTCGTTCTCATCACTTCAAGTTAAAACCTTGAAGGTTATTGGGTCCTCAATACACGTCGTTCTCATCACTTCAAGTTAAAACCTTGAAGGTGAAATGTATAACTTAGGTTCTAACCACAAGTCATGTAACTGTTAACCTCATTTGCTTGATACGTTCAGTTCTTTTGGAACAAATCGATTGAAGTGAAGTTTCTTATACTCCATCAAACGCATTACTAAGTCTTAATTACGCGTCCTTGAAGGTTATTGGGTCCTCAATACACGTCGTTCTCATCACTTCAAGTTAAAACCTTGAAGGTTATTGGGTCCTCAATACACGTCGTTCTCATCACTTCAAGTTAAAACCTTGAAGGTTATTGGGTCCTCAATACACGTCGTTCTCATCACTTCAAGTTAAAACCTTGAAGGTGAAATGGATAACTTAGGTTCTAACCACAAGTCATGTAACAATTAACCTTATTTGTTTGATACGTTCAGTTCTTTTGGAACAAATCAATTGAAGTGAAGTTTCTTATACTCTATCAAACGCATTACTAAGTCTTAATTACGCGTCCTTAAAGGTTATCGGGTCCTCAATACACGTCGTTCTCAACACTTCAAGTTAAAACCTTGAAGGTGAAATGTATAACTTAGGTTCTAACCACAAGTGATGTAACAGTTAACCTCATTTGCTTGATACGTTTAGTTCTTTTGGAACAAATCGATTGAAGTGAAGTTTCTTATACTCCAGCAAACGCATTACTAAGTCTTAATTACGCATCCTTGAAGGTTATTAAGTCCTCAATACACGTCGTTCTCATCACTTCAAGTTAAAACCTTGATGGTGAAATGTATAACTTAGGTTCTAACCACAAGTCATGTACAGTTAACCTTATTTGTTTGATACGTTCAGTTCTTTTGGAACAAATCAATTGAAGTGAAGTTTCTTATACTCTATCAAACGCATTACTAAGTCTTAATTACGCGTCCTTAAAGGTTATCGGGTCCTCAATACACGTCGTTCTCAACACTTCAAGTTAAAACCTTGAAGGTGAAATGTATAACTTAGGTTCTAACCACAAGTGATGTAACAGTTAACCTCATTTGCTTGATACGTTTAGTTCTTTTGGAACAAATCGATTGAAGTGAAGTTTCTTATACTCCAGCAAACGCATTACTAAGTCTTAATTACGCATCCTTGAAGGTTATTAAGTCCTCAATACACGTCGTTCTCATCACTTCAAGTTAAAACCTTGATGGTGAAATGTATAACTTAGGTTCTAACCACAAGTCATGTAACAGTTAACCTCATTTGCTTGATACGTTCAGTTCTTTTGGAACAAATCAATTGAAGTGAAGTTTCTCATACTCCATCAAACTCTCAACCAAGTCTTAATTACGCGTCCTTGAAGGTTATTGGGTCCTCAATACACGTCGTTCTCATCACTTCAAGTTAAAACCTTGAAGGTAAAATGTATAACATAGGTTCTAACAACAAGTCATGTAAAAGTTAACATCATTTGCTTGATACGTTAAGTTCTTTTGGAACAAATCGATTGAAGTGAAGTTACTTATACTCCATCAAATGCATTACTAAAACTTAATTACGCGTCCTTGAAGGTTATTGGGTCCTCAATACACGTCGTTCTCATCACTTCAAGTTAAAACCTTGAAGGTTAAATGTATAACTAGGTTCTAACAATAAGTCATATAAAAGTAAATCATCATTTGCTTGATACGTTCAGTTCTTTTGGAACAAATCGATTGAAGTGAAGTTCTTATACTCCATCAAATGCATTACTAAAACTTAATTACGCGTCCTTGAAGGTTATTGGGTCCTCAAAACACGTCGTTCTCATCACTTCTCGTTAAAACCTTGAAGGTTAAATGTATAACTTAGGTTCTAACAATAAGTCATATAAAAGTAAATCACATTTGCTTGATACGTTCAGTTCTTTTGGAACAAATCGATTGAAGTGAAGTTTCTTATACTCCATCAAATGCATTACTAAAACTTAATTACGCGTCCTTGAAGGTTATTGGGTCCTCAAAACACGTCGTTCTCATCACTTCTCGTTAAAACCTTGAAGGTGAAATGTATAACTTAGGTTCTAACAACAAGTCATGTAAAAGTAAACCACATTTGCTTGATACGTTCATTTCTTTTGGAACAAATCGATTGAAGTGAAGTTTCTTATACTCCATCAAATGCATTACTAAGTCTAATTACGAGTCCTTGAAGTTATTGGGTCCTCAATACACGTCGTTCTCATCACTTCTCGTTAAAACCTTGAAGGTGAAATGTATAACTTAGGTTCTAACAACAAGTCATGTAAAAGTAAACCACATTTGCTTGATACGTTCATTTCTTTTGGAACAAATCGATTGAAGTGAAGTTTCTTATACTCCATCAAACGCATTTCTCAGTCTAAATTACGCATCCTTGAACGTTATTGGGTCCTCAATACACGTGGTTCTCATCACTTCAAGTTAAAACCTTGAAGGTGAAATGTATAGTATAGGTTCTAACAACAAGTCATGTAAAAGTTAACATCATTTGCTTGATACGTTCAGTTCTTTTGGATCAAATCGATTGAAGTGAAGTTACTTATACTCCATCAAACGCAGTACTAAAACTTAATTACGCATCCTTGAACGTTATTGGTTCCTCAAAACACGTCGTTCTCATCACTTCATGTTAAAACCTTGAAGTTGAAATATATAACTTAGGTTCTAACCCTAAGTCATGTAACAGTTAACCTCATTTGCTTGACACATTCAGTTCGTTTGGAACAAATTGATTGAAGTGAAATTTCTTTTACTCTATCTAACGCATTACTAAGTCTTAATTACGCTTCCTTAAAGGTTATTGGGTCCTCAATACACGTCGTTCTCATCACTTCATGTTAAAACCTTGAAGTTGAAATATATAACTTAGGTTCTAACCCTAAGTCATGTAACAGTAACCTCATTTGCTTGACACATTCAGTTCGTTTGGAACAAATTGATTGAAGTGAAATTTCTTTTACTCTATCTAACGCATTACTAAGTCTTAATTACGCTTCCTTAAAGGTTATTGGGTCCTCAATACACGTCGTTCTCATCAGTTTAAGTTAAAACTTTGAAGGTGAAATGTATAACTTAGGTTCTAACCACAAGTCATATAACTGTTAAACTCATTTGGTTGATACGTTCAGTACTTTTGGAACAAATCGATTGAAGTGAAGTTTTTTATACTCTATCAAACGCATTACTAAGTCTTAATTACGCGTCCTTAAAGGTTATTGGGTCCTCAATACACGTCGTTCTCAACACTTCAAGTTAAAACCTTGAAGGTGAAATGTATAACATAGGTTCTAACCACAAGTCATGTAACAGTTAACCTCATTTGCTTGATACGTTCAGTTCGTTTGGAACAAGTCGATTGAAGTGAAGTTTCTTATACGCCATCAAACTTGTTCTCCTAAATCAAAAGTGTTTTTCCATTGAATATGCTACACATGAAAATTAAATTAAATAATAAAAAAACAAAAATAAAAATAAAATAACTAATAAAATCGTGAGATAATGATCCTTTGCATGATAAGATATCATCTCACGTTTAAACTACGTTTGAATATGATTTGAATTGATTTGAGTAGATTCTGCCTGATAAAATCTCTTATACGTGATTTGTTTGGATTTGCATGTGCTTCTCATGTGACTTTTTAATTCTTGCACGTGCATGTGCATGGCACATGTAAATCTTCATGCATCTTTGGCCTCCCTTGCTTCAACTTGATTTTGATTATCTTCAATCCTCGACACATTCCATAGTTTTAGATCAAGTTGTCGCGGCTCCTCTATCCCTTGGATCTCTAAAATTATTCATTGCAAGGCCTCACGCATCTTCTTAGCTTTGGACCGTGTCATTCGGCCGCCAATGTCCTCAATTGGATCGTTGCTCTTGGGCTTGGGCTTTGTCGCTGCTTGGATCACATCATTCCCTCCCTCTTCGAAAAGATTTGTCCTCGAATCTCCTGCATCATATAAAGATAAGTCACTAACATTAAAAGATGCACTAACATTACCATATTGGCTAGGTAAGTCGATCTTGTAGGCATTGTCGTTTATGCGTTCAAGGACTTGAAATGGTCCATCTCCTCGTGGATGCAACTTTCTTTTCCATTGATTTGGAAACCTCTCTTTTCGAAGATGTAGCCAAACCCAATCTCCGGGTTCAAATATAATCTTACGGCTTTTGTTTGCTTGACGAGCATATTGCTCGCTTCTCTTTCGAATGTTCTCTTGTACTTTCATATGTAAGTCCCTAACAAATTTAGCTTTTTTCTCTCCATCAAAATTAACAAACTCATTAGTAGGTAGAGATAAAATATCAAGAGGAGATAAAGGATTAAATCCATAAAAAATTTCAAATGGTGAATATGAAGTAGTAGAATGAACAACTCTATTATAAGCAAATTCAACATGAGGTAAACATTTTTCCCATTGTTTTAAATTTTTAGAAATAATCGCTTTTAACAACGTAGAAAGTGTTCTATTTACCACTTCTGTTTGTCCATCCGTTTGGGGGTGTGCCACGGTTGAGAATAAAAGTTTTGTTCCTAGCTTACTCCACAAAGTTCTCCAAAAGTGACTTAGGAACTTAACATCTCTATCACTCACAATGGTTTTAGGAATTCCGTGTAAACGCACAACTTCTTTGAAGAATAAGTCCGCCACATAAGTAGCGTCGTTAGTCTTTGAGCATGCTATAAAGTGAGCCATCTTACTAAACCTATCCACAAACACAAATATGCTATCTTTCTCGCCTTGTGTCCTCGGCAAACCAATCACAAAATCCATTGATATGTCCACCCAATGTTGGTTAGGAATAGGTAGAGGAGTGTACTTTCCATAAGGTTTAATCTTTGATTTGGCCTTCCTACACTCAATGCACTTATCACAAATGGCTTGAACATGATGCCTCATTTTCGGCCAATAAAAATGTTCACAAAGCACACTCAATGTTTTAGTAACTCCAGAGTGTCCCATTAACCCTCCTCCATGAGTCTCTCTAACAAGTAACTCTCTTAAAGAACATTTAGGGATACAAAGCTTATCCTTTTTAAATAAAAATCCATCATGTTTATAATAATCATTATATGCATGTTTCTCACATTCTTTCCAAACAAGATCAAAATCTAAGTCCGATTCATATAAGTTCTTTATTAAATCAAATCCTAACAACTTAGATTGTAAAATAGTTATAAGCACATACCTTCTTGACAATGCATCGGCAACCACATTCTCTTTACCTTTTTTATAATGAATAACATAAGGAAAGGTCTCTATGAACTCCATCCACTTTGCAATGTCTCTTGTGCAACTTTTGTAACACCCGAGTCAACGGCCAGGTGATTTTCTTAACTGTATTAACGGTCATAAATATTAAATCTTTACAGTTTGGGACTTATGCCAAGAATAATTAATTACATGTGGATCTAAACTAGGTTGAGTGGCAAAGTTGTAATAATGGAGGATTGAGGCCAGTATTTAAAGAAAAAGGAAAAAATTTAAACCTCATTTAAACCACTGTAGCCGACACCACCCTTTCCGGCGATTTCTTCTCTCGCAAGTCCTTACTCTCTGCTATCAGCAAACTCTCCTCGACGGCCGGTTTACTCCGCCACCACTCGACTACTCTGCGCCTGAGGTATGCATTAGACAATGTGGCTACTTGTTAGTTTATTAGCTCTGTTTTCAGCTCTGTATTGAGGTTTTGGATTCTTCAATGGTCGAGTATTGATAGGAACATTTTGAAACCCGAGATTGGTAATGTCATTCCGAATAGATTCTGGAAATTTAAAACAAACAACCCTGAGTTATTATTTATCGAATCCGTCTGTTTTGGTTTTGGGATTTCAGGCTACATTGTGTATTAGACTAAGGATTCGGGAATGACTCTTAGTTATTAGACCCTAGGATGACTTGTGAGTAGAACCGTTATTATTTTGTTTTAACTACTTCAATGTAAATGTTTTTGGTGAAGAAGTTTGAAGAGAAAGAAGCTCAAAGTGCTAAGGAGACCAGGTAAGTGAATGTATTAAGATTTCCGGCTAATAGAGCCCTACATCGTGGGAGTACTAGGTTGAGATGTCTAATGTTTACCTTATGATTATGAGTTTGTCTGCACTTGAAGGATTTATGTATGTTGTGAGTTACACCCTGTGATGACCTGTTAGTGATTGTGAAGTTGTCTGCTCTGGTATGATCTTTGTCATAGTTTGATGAGTTAAAAGCTCTCATGTTCATGCATCATGAATGTTACTCAAGCATAAGAAAATGTTTTAACGCATGTTATCCATGAACAAGATGTGTATGTATATATGTATATGTATAAGATTTATGCAACGTAGATTAAGTGAGGGTTGGGGCGGTTCGGCGTATGTCACAGTCCAAAGAAGGACATATGAATACGACCCGCAGTAGGGAACAAGATCAAACTCACTGTCGAACCCCCTTTACCGGCACAAATCCTCTCTTGATCCACACAACCTAAACAAAGACTATGAATAATGAATATGAACAAAGACTATGAATGATGAATATGATCAATGATTATGAATGATGAATATGATCAATGACTACGAATGATGAATATGATCAATGACTACGAATGATGAATATGATCAATGACTATGAATGATGAATATGATCCATGGCTATGAATGATGATTACGAGCAAAGACATGAACAAGAAAAGACTTATGAGCATGTATTTTCCCAAATTGTGCATTCATGCATCCATGTAGTGTTGCATTCCTTACTAAGCATTAGGCTTATAGTTTAAACCTTATGATGTAGGTGACGAGTTTTCAGGTGAGGAACTCAAGGTCAATGAAGATGTCTAAGCTTGGTTGCTGGAGGATGCTCAGTGTGACAGTGAAGGCTGGATAGGCGATCAAGTTCCCTGGTTATACCCATAGTAAGTCAGAGAAGTTTATGATAAACAGATGACAAAGTAGAATAGAGTTTACTTATAACAAGGAGATTCGGATTTTTAATGGTTTGACTTCAGAGTCTGTTAACGATTTTAAGGATCATTGAATGGTCTGTTTTGCTTAAACCTTCCGCTATGTGTATCTTGTATGGGATATGGTTTTCACTCATTAGGGTTTATGATTTCCAGGTTAAGATTTGGGTGAGTTGTAGTATTTTCTGTTGGATGAGGTTGTTTGATGATCATAGTGTTTTACTGCCAAAAGATAGAGGCTGGATGAGGCATTCATCCGGCTGACGTCATCGGCAAATAGCAAATGATAGGAGTCGAACCATTGAGTCTTCCGGATGACGTCACTGGAAGATGTAGTATGTTTCTCCATCGGCAGATGTAGAGTGTTTAGCCATCGGATGATGAAAGTGCTATTTTGTCTAGCGATCGACAGATGTAGAGTGTTTAGCCATCGGATGATGAAAGTGCTATTTTGTCGTCTAGCGATCGGCAGATGTAGAGTGTTAGCCATCAGATGATGAAAGTGCTATTTTGTCGTCTAGCGATCGGCAGATGTAGAGTGTTAGCCATCGGATGATGAAAGTGCCATTTTGTCGTCTAGCGATTGGCAGATATAGAGTGTTTAGCCATCGGACGATGTGAGGGTTTTCCTTGTCGTTTAGTGACCGGGTCATGTTTTAATTATGCACGTGGGGAGCACATGTCCATCGGATGATGTTTCCCTATTTCACCGGAAGATGAAGTATATCCCCTCGCCGGATGATGTAAATAATAACTTGTCGTTTAGTGATCGGATGATATAGAGCTTGTAAGCTATCGGAAGATGTCATAGATGAACACGTGAATTTCACATGTCTATCGGTGGATGTTTTAAATTGGTCACACGAGATGCACGTGATCGTCGGTCGATGCGAGTATTCGCATCTGCCGATAGGTGTTTAAATGAGTCATGAGGGGTGCACGTGCCATTCGGAAGATGCAATGTCTATCGGTTGATGCATGCAGACCCATGCAACTTCTACGTCGATTGGAAGCATGTACGAGGGACTAACTTTCCAACCATTAAGTTCAAATATGAGTTAAAGTTTTATGTAAAGTCAAGAATTTCGTGGCGATCCTCCCCGGGTCGTTACAGCATTACTAAGTCTTAATTACGCGTCCTTGAAGGTTATTGGGTACTCAAAACACGTCGTTCTCATCACTTCACGTTAAAACCTTGAAGGTGAAATGTATACTTAGGTTCTAACAACAAGTCATGTAAAAGTAAACCACATTTGCTTGATACGTTCAGTTCTTTTTGAACAAATCGATTGAAGTGAAGTTTCTTATACTCCATCAAACGCATTTCTAAGTCTAAATTACGCGTCCTTGAAGGTTATTGGGTCCTCAATACACGTCGTTCTCATCACTTCACGTTAAAACCTTGAAGGTGAAAATGTATAACTTAGGTCCTAACCACAAGTCATGTAACAGTTAACCTAATTTGCTTGACACGTTCAGTTCGTTTGGAACAAATTGATTGAAGTGAAGTTTCTTATACTATATCAAACGCATTACTAAGTCTTAATTACGCGTCCTTGAAGGATATTTGGTCCTCAATACACGTCGTTCTCATCACTTCAAGTTAAAACCTTAAAGATGAAAATGTATAACTTAGGTTCTAACCACAAGTCATGTAACAGTTAACCTCATTTTCTAGATACGTTCAGTTCGTTTGGAACAAATCGATTGAAGTGAAGTTTCTTATACTCCATCAAACGCATTACTAAATCTTAATTACGCGTCCTTGAAGGATATTTGGTCCTCAATAAATGTCGTTATCATCACTTCAAGTTAAACCTTCAAGATGAAAATGTATAACTTAGGTTCTAACCACAAGTCATGTAACAGTTAACCTCATTTTTTTGATACGTTCAGTTCGTTTGGAACAAATCGATTGATGTGAATTTTCTTATACTCCATCAAACGCATTACTAAGTATTAATTACGCGTCCTTGAAGGTTATTGGGTCCTCAATACACGTCGTTATCATCAGTTTAAGTTAAAACCTTGAAGGTGAAATGTATAACTTAGGTTCAAACCACAAGTCATGTAACTGTTAACCTCATTTGCTCGATACGTTCAGTTCTTTTGGAACAAATCGATTGAAGTGAAGTTTCTATTACTCCATCAAACGCATTACTAAGTCTTAATTACGCGTTCTTGAAGGTTATTGGGTCCTCAATACACGTCGTTATCATCAGTTTAAGTTAAAACCTTGAAGGTGAAATGTATAACTTAGGTTCTAACCACAAGTCATGTAACAGTTAACCTCATTTGATCGATACGTTCAGTTCTTTTGGAACAAATCGATTGAAGTGACGCAATATTAAGTCTTAATTACGCGTCCTTGAAGGTTATTGGGTCCTCAATACACGTCGTTATCATCAGTTTAAGTTAAAACCTTGAAGTTGAAATGTATAACTTAGGTTCTAACCACAAGTCGTGTAACAGTTAACCTCATTTGCTTGACACGTTCGGTTCGTTTGGAATAAATTGATTGAAGTGAAGTTTCTTATACTCTATCAAACGCATTACAAAGTCTTAATTACGTGTATTTGAAGGATATTTGGTCCTCAATACAAGTTGTTCTCATCACTTCAAGTTAAAACCTTGAAGTTGAAATGTATAACTTAGGTTCTAACCACAAGTCATGTAACAGTTAACCTCATTTGCTTGACACGTTCAGTTTGTTTGTAATAAATTGATTGAAGTGAAGTTTCTTATACTCTATCAAACGCATTACTAAGTCTTAATTACGCGTCCTTGAAGGATATTTGGTCCTCAATACACGTCATTCTCATCACTTCAACTTAAAACGTTGAAGATGAAAATGTATAACTTAGGTTCTAACCAAAAGTCATGTAATAGTTAACCTCATTTTCTTGATACGTTCAGTTTGTTTGGAACAAATCGATTGAAGTGAAGTTTCTTATACTCCATCAAACGCATTACTAATTCTTAATTACGCGTCATTGAACGATATTTGGCCCTCAATACACGTCGTTCTCATCACTTCAAGTTAAAACCTTGAAGATGAAAATGTATAACTTAGGTTCTAACCACAAGTCATGTAACAGTTAACCTCATTTGCTTGACACGTTCAGTTCGTTTGGAACAAATTGATTGAAGTGAAGTTTCTTATACTCTATCAAACGCGTTACTAAGTCTTAATTACGCGTCCTTGAAGGATATTTGGTCCTCAATACACGTCGTTCTCATCACTTCAACTTAAAACCTTGAAGATGAAAATGTATAACTTAGGTTCTAACCACAAGTCATGTAACAGTTAACCTTATTTTCTTGATATGTTCAGTTCGTTTGGAACAAATCGATTTATGTGAATTTTCTTATATTCCATCAAACGCATTACTAAGTCTTAATTACGCGTCCTTGAAGGTTATTGGGTCCTCAATACACGTCGTTGTCATCAGTTTAAGTGAAAACCTTGAAGGTGAAATGTATAACTTAGGTTCTAACCACAAGTCATGTAACTGTTAACCTCATTTACTCGATACGTTCAGTTCTTTTGGAACAAATCGATTGAAGTGAAGTTTCTATTACTCCATCAAACGCATTATTAAGTCTTAATTACGCGTCCTTGAAGATTATTGGGTCCTCAATACACGTCGTTATCATCAGTTTAAGTTAAAACCTTGAAGTTGAAATGTATAACTTAGGTTCTAACCACAAGTCGTATAACAGTTAACCTCATTTTCTTGACACGTTCAGTTCGTTTGGAATAAATTGATTGAAGTGAAGTTTCTTATACTCTATCAAACGCATTACTAAGTCTTAATTACGTGTCCTTGAAGGATATTTGGTCCTCAATACACGTCGTTCTCATCACTTCAAGTTAAAACCTTGAAGTTGAAATGTATAACTTAGGTTCTAACCACAAGTCATGTAACAGTTAACCTCATTTGCTTGACACGTTCAGTTCGTTTGGAATAAATTGATTGAAGTGAAGTTTCTTATACTCTATCAAACGCATTACTAAGTCTTAATTACGCGTCCTTGAAGGATATTTGGTCCTCAATACACGTCATTCTCATCACTTCAACTTAAAACCTTGAAGATGGAAATGTATAACTTAGGTTCTAACCACAAGTCATGTAACAGTTAACCTCATTTTCTTGATACGTTCAGTTCGTTTGGAACAAATCGATTGAAGTGAAGTTTCTTATACTCCATCAAACGCATTACTAAGTCTTAATTACGCGTCCTTGAAGGATATTTGCCCTCAATACACGTCGTTCTAATCACTTCAAGTTAAAACCTTGAAGATGAAAATGTATAACTTAGGTTCTAACCACAAGTCATGTAACAGTTAACCTCATTTGCTTGACACGTTCAGTTCGTTTGGAACAAATTGATTGAAGTGAAGTTTCTTATACTCTATCAAACGCATTACTAAGTCTTAATTACGCGTCCTTGAACGATATTTGGTCCTCAATACACGTCGTTCTCATCACTTCAACTTAAAACCTTGAAGATGAAAATGTATAACTTAGGTTCTAACCACAAGTCATGTAACAGTTAACCTCATTTTCTTGATACGTTCAGTTCGTTTGGAACAAATCTGATGCTAACCTCGGATCGAAAGGACCCGGGACCCGACAACAACACGGAATAATTCTAGGAACGCCTTTTTGATTCAAGAATAAAGTAAGGAACTAAGACCCCAATCGAAGAATTCGATGGAACCCTAGTTATCAAAACAGGAGCTTGACCCGAGCCACACCTGTTGGCTGAACCAAAACTATCAAAATAGGAGCTTGACCCAGACCAAACTCGTTGGTAAGAACCAAAGCTATCAAGCGAGATTCTTCAAGCGTGACTTGAAGAAGATCGTTGTTCTTCGCAAAGAACTAAAGAGAAATTCTCTCTAAAAAAAACACACCTTTTTAATTCAAACTTGTTTTTTTTTTTTAAATAAAATAGTTTTGCCATTAAATAGGCTACACATTAAAATTAAACTAAATAATTAAAAAAACGAAAATAAGAATAAAATAACTAATAAAATAGTGAGATAATGATCCTTGGCATGATCAGATGTCATCTCTTGTTTAAACTCCGTTTGAACGTGATTTGAACTGATTTGAGTAGATTCAGCTGGATAAGATCTTTTCCCACGAGATTTGTATGATTTGAATGTGCTTTGCATGTGACCTTTTAATTCCTACATGTGCATGTGCATGGCACATGTGTTTTAATTCTTACATGTACATGTGCATCGCATCCTCCCAAATCTTCATGCATCTTCGGCTTCCCTTGCTTCAAAGGATCTTTCAATAATCTTGGGCTTCTTACTCTGCTCATTGGGCCGCCCGTATCTTCAATTGAATCTTTGTTCTTGGGCCTTAATCTGGTCTCAACTTGGATCACATCATAAATCAAGTCATGTGGATCTTTATGTAACGACCCCTAACCTTACTCGTATTTTTCCGTATTATTTTTATTTTTTTTTTATTTTTTTTTTCTTATCAATGTATCGTTTAAGCGGAAATTTAAATCGTTAAGATCGTTCAGAGAATTGAAAACCATTTAAAATCATTAATAGGAACTTAATAAAACAATTTATAAAAATTAAGTTTTAACATTTTTCTGCAATCACGATCGATCGTGGTCATATCACGATCGATCGTGATCAGCTAAAAATAAAAAGAAAATTTAAACATTTTTCCTGCAATCACGATCGATCGTGGTCATATCACGATCGATCGTGGTCACGCTGAACTGACCCCGATCGATCGTGGTGGTGTGCCCGATCGAACGGGCTGCCTCTGGAATTTCAGCAAGAAATTTTCTCAGATCACGATCGATCGTGGTCGAATCATGATAGATCGTGATACGCCTTTTTCCCCTTTTCTGCAGATCACGATCGATCGTGATTTCCTGCATACACATACTATACTAAAAAAAACACACCTCACAATTCCCTTTTCTACCTCATACATTCATCACTTCTTTTAACACTTTTCACAACAATACAATCACTCTACTCCCCGTATACAATCCCCACTATACCAATCGTCCAAAAACCGACTTAAAACACATTTAAAATATAACAGATTTTCTTAAAAACAAACCGCGTGGTTCCGTTTAAAAGTTTAACGTTTCCTCCTGTTTGAAAAAAATCAATACATTACAAAATCCTTTTAATTTCCAAAACACGACATATAATCTATCCAACCCAAAACATCCTAAAGTATTTAACTATACATATCTCCTATATTCTATCTATTAATTCCCAAAATGTTTACCTACGTCCCCACGGGTCAAAATCACGCTCCAGTTGTCAGCGCACTCCCACGGGCCACCCTCCCTCAACATGCTCATACATCAGGCGGAGGGACGTCTTCCTCACCTGTCTCAATATCACCTACACCATAGAATTAAACACGTGAGCTAGAGGCTCAGTAAATCTAAGTGAATGCAAATGTATGCTATGCTATGCTCTTTTAAACCATGCGTTCTTTTCATTTCTTTTCATTTCTTTCTTTAGGTTTCTATGGGTCACCCGGGGCTTCACTCTCGCTAGATAGGAGCGGCACATCCTGCGATTGGATAGCCCCTCGGATCTAACCGGGGGGAAAGCATGCTTCATCCGACAGCCATGCCTGAACCACCGCACCCGGCGTGACTATCTCTGCATTCCTTTACGTTCTTTGTTTACCTTTTTCCATGTAAAAAATACTTTGAAATTTATTTTGCATGCGTGCTTAGAAAACAATGCATGAACATGCTCGATGCTATAACAATAACAAAACAATGACAATAAAGCATTAATCATCAACAAATACTAAACATTCTATAACATAAGGTGACCTAACTACCCGTCCTAATCACCCAAACGCACATATCTCCAAATCTCCTCAATCGACTCAATTCATACGGTGTAGGCCAAGACGGCCAAACAAGTCACAGAGACTTACCTTGCGTCCGTCGTATACCGAGCTTCGTCCACAAATGCTTGTTCACCTATAACATTTCACAATATACTTATTAAATCGAGTCTAAAATCATCAAACACAAAAATCACTAACTCCTAACTAAAGCAAGAATCTCCTAAACTCTATTTTAGTTCGTTGAGGCATTCCGTCGAACAATTCGCGCTCGACATTTCAAAAACCCCATTAATGGAGGTTTTTAAGCTTCAAGTTAACCAATGCTTCAATACACCTCAACAAATCGATGAACTAAGCTCCAATAATAACCAATACGTCTATTAGAGGCATAACCAAGCTCAACCTATCAATTCCAAACATCGATTTACGTTTTCAACGAAAACCCTAATCGTTTTAAACCCTAGAAATCGATATTTAGCGTTCCAAAAGTTTAGAACCTTACCTAGAGGGCGAAGACGACGATGAAACGTGAAGGCTCGAGTCACCGGAGGAGGAGAATCGTCGCCGGAAATGAAGGATCGCCGTTGAGAGGAGAGCGTCGCGTGAAGGAGAGGGAAAGGAAATGGATTTTGCGTTGGAGTGTTGGAGAGGAAATGAAGAATTTGTAATATTTAATAAAACTTAGTTTGGCAATTACCAAATTGCCCTTCCATTTGATTTTCAATTTATTTCTCCAATTGTCTCTTTATTTAACCAATGATTCGTTTTTCTCGAATTTCTCGTATTTCACCATAAATTCCAATTTATTATTACGGCTTCGTTAAAACTTTCTGTTCGAATAACGGACTTAATTTGACGTATTTACAACATGGCCATTTATATTGGAATAAAATTAAATCCCGTAAAGCCGGGTGTTACACTTTATCTCTTTCCAATCCACGTGAATCTTTATCTCTTTGTAGTTTGTGTGGATCTTTACCTTCTCTCTCCAATCCATTGGTATTTGTGGAGCCCAACTTTGCGCCTTATTGGGCTTCTTTTGCCAATTTTGTGGAGCCCACTTCCATGCTACAAAACTCTTTATTTTTATAGTCTTGTGCTTTTGTTGTGATGGCTCTTTTCCTCGGGCTTCCAAGACTAAATCATGTGAAACTTTGTTCGTTGGACCTCATTTATCTTCTAATAGATCATGGTCCTTGACTTTGAGATTTATCGCTCCTCGGTTCACATCAAAATCGATTGAAGTGAAGTTTCTTATACTCCATCAAACGCATTACTAAGTCTTAATTACGCGTCCTTGAAGGATATTTGGTCCTCAATACACGTCGTTATCATCACTTCAAGTTAAAACCTTGAAGATGAAAATGTATAACTTAGTTCTAACCACAAGTCATGTAACAGTTAACCTCATTTTCTTGATACGTTCAGTTCGTTTGGAACAAACGCATTGAAGTGAAGTTTATTATACTCCATCAAACGCATTACTAAGTCTTAATTACGCGTCCTTGAAGGATATTTGGCCCTCAATACACGTCGTTCTCATCACTTCAAGTTAAAATCTTGAAGATGAAAATGTATAACTTAGGTTCTAACCACAAGTCATGTAACAATTAACCTCATTTTCTTGATACGTTCAGTTCGTTTGGAACAAATCGATTGAAGTGAATTTTCTTATACTCCATCAAACGCATTACTAAGTCTTAATTACGCGTCCTTGAAGGATATTTGGTCCTCAATACACGTCGTTCTCATCACTTTAAGTTAAAACCTTGAAGGTAAAATGTATAACTTAGGTTCTAACCACAAGTCAAGTAACTGTTAACCTCATTTGCTTGATACGTTCAGTACTTTTGGAACAAATCGATTGAAGTGAAGTTTCTTATCCTCCATCAAATGCATTACTAAGTCTTAATTACGCGTCCTTGAAGGATATTTGGTCCTCAATACACGTCGTTCTCATCACTTCAAGTTAAAACCTTGTTGATGAAAATGTATAACTTAGGTTCTAACCACAAGTTATGTAACAGTTAACCTTATTTGCTTGATACGTTCAGTTCTTTTGGAACAAATCAATTGAAGTGAAGTTTCTTATAGTTCATCAAACCCATCACTAAGTCTTAATTACGCGTCCTTGAAGATTGATGGGTCCTCAATACACGTCATTCTCATCACTTCAAGTTTAAACCTTGAAGGTGAAATGTATAACTTAGGTTCTAGCCACAAGTCATGTAACAGTTAACCTCATTTGCTTGATACGTTCAGTTCGTTTGGAACAAATCGATTGAAGTGAAATTTCTTATAATTCATCAAACCCATCACTAAGTCTTAATTACGCATCCTTGAAGGTTATTGGGTCCTCAATACACGTCGTTCTCATCACTTCAAGTTAAAACCTTGATGGTGAAATGGATAACTTAGGTTTTAACCACAAATCATGTAACAGTTAACCTCATTTGCTTGATACGTTCAGTTCTTTTGGAACAAATCGATTGAAGTGATGTTTTTTATAGTTCATCAAACCCATCAGTAAGTCTTAATTACACGTCGTTCTCATCACTTCAAGTTAAAACCTTGAAGGTGAAATGTATAACTTAGGTTCTAACTACAAGTCATGTAACAGTTAACCTCATTTGCTCGATACGTTCAGTTCTTTTGGAACAAACCGATTGAAGTGATGTTTCTTATACTCCATCAAACGCATTACTAAGTCTTAATTATGCGTCCTTGAAGGTTATTTGGTCCTCAATACACGTCGTTGTAATCACTTCAAGTTAAAACCTTGAAGGTGAAATGGATAAGTTAGGTTCTTGATGTGGGCAAGGATGGCATTGAAGAAGAGTTGGGCCAAGAAGAATATTTAATGGAGTTGAAAACACCAAATGGACCTATCACTAGAGCTCGGGCCAAGAAGCTTCAAGAAGAAGTCCAAAATAACTTATTTCAAGAACCAAGACCACTTGAAGAAATGGGCCTTAAAGTTATTAATGTGTTACAAATACAAATGGAGTTTGATTAGGCCCAAATTAAGCAAAGAAGGCTCTAGAATGAGTAATTTCGAAGTGACATCCACTAGGCATTTAATATTGGCATAGAGAAGGCCAAAAGGTGTTTTGATGGTTTCCAAGAAGGCTGAACCTAGACCATATTAGAAGCAAAGTTCTTTCTCATGTTTTCAAGGCTATTTAATGCCTATTCTAGACTATTCTTGTAAGCCTATAAATACTTGGGAGTTCTTCATTGTAAGACACACTAGAATGAGAATTATCTTGTGAGAATTTCCTCCAAACTGTTCTTCTGTAGAACTTGCGGAAATTTCAAGTGCAACCACTTGATTTCCAACCCTTATAATATTGGTTTCTTGCTCTTCCATAGCAACGGGGTCAATATTCCTTTCTTGATACTATTGGTTTCTGGTTGTCATATAACCACGGGGTCATTAGTCCTAAACTTTGAAACTACTATTGGGCGATCCTGAAGTTGATTCCATCTATTGACGTTGGGTCTCACAACAAGTTTGTTGAGGTTTGCATCATTGATGATATGTCCCACATCGGAAATGGAGTGTCTCCTGGCACAGGATATAAGGGCAGGGTCAAACCTCCCCCCTTAAGTGCGCTTTTGGGTGGAGTTAGGGTTCTGTGCCTTATCATTTGGTATCAGAGCCACCATCTCTGTTCCCCGGTGTCGGTTGAGGTTCGACAGATTGCCGACCGAGGCTGTCGGGTCTCAAGGGGGTGGGGATGATATGTCCCACATCGGAAATGGAGTGTCTCCTGGCACAGGATATAAGGGCAGGGTCAAACCTCCCCCCTTAAGTGCGCTTTTGGGTGGAGTTAGGGTTCTGTGCCTTATCAGTTCTAACCACAAGTCATGTAACAGTTAACCTCATTTGCTTGATACGTTCAGTTCTTTTGTAACAAATCGATCTTATACTTCATCAATCCCATCACAATGTTTTAATTACGCGTCCTTGAAGTTTATTGGGTCCTCAATACACGTCGTTCTCATCACTTCAAGTTAAAACCTTGAAGGTGAAATGTATAACTTAGGTTCTAACCACAAATCATGTAAAAGTTAACCTCATTTGCTTGATACGTTCAGTTCTTTTGGAAAAAATCGATTGAAGTGAAGTTTCTTATACTCCATCAAACACATTACTAAATCTTAATTACGCGTCCTTGAAGGTTATTGGGTCCTTAATACACGTCGTTCTTATCACTTCAAGTTAAAACCTTGAAGGTGAAATGGATAACTTAGGTTCTAACCACAAGTCATGTAACAGTTAACCTCATTTGCTTGATACGTTCAGTTCTTTTGGAACAAATCGATTGAAGTGAAGTTTCTTATAGTTCATCAAACCCATAACTAAGTCTTAATTACGCATCCTTGAAGGTTATTGGGTCCTCAATACACGTCGTTCTCATCACTTCAAGTTAAAACCTTGAAGGTGAAATGTATAACTTAGGTTCTAGCCACAAGTCATGTAACAGTTAACCTCATTTGCTTGATACGTTCAGTTCGTTTGGAACAAATCGATTGAAGTGAAATTTCTCATAGTTCATCAAACCCATCACTAAGTCTTAATTACGCATCCTTGAAGGTTATTGGGTCCTCAATACACGTCGTTCTCATCACTTCAAGTTACAACCTTGATGGTGAAATGGATAACTTAGGTTTTAACCACAAATCATGTAACAGTTAACCTCATTTGCTTGATACGTTCAGTTCTTTTGGAACAAATCGATTGAAGTGAAGTTTTTTATAGTTCATCAAACCCATCAGTAAGTCTTAATTACGCGTCCTTCAAGGTTATTGGGTCCTCAATATACGTCGTTCTCACACTTCAAGTTAAAAACTTGACGGTGAAATGTATAACTTTGGTTATAACCACAAGTCATGTAAAAGTTAACCTCATTTGCTTGATACGTTCAGTTCTTTTGGAACAAATCGATTGAAATGAAGTTTCTTATACTCCATTAAACGCATTACTAAATCTTAATTACGCGTCCTTGAAGTTTAATGGGTCCTTAATACACGTCGTTCTTATCACTTCAAGTTAAAACCTTGAAGGTGAAATGGATAACTGATGACTCTTATTTTAGAGTCATTTTATGCTAACTTTATATAAGAAAACTTATATGAATTGAGTGATTGCAACAATAAATTTATATGGATTTACTACAAATGCTATGCAATGCTACAGCATTAGGGCTTGATTGAATTTAATATATTTAATGCAAATTTTCTATTAAAAGCATGATTTTTCTCTTTAATTTGAATTTTATATTTTCATATTTGAATGCAAGGATTATAGCAGGAAAAGTCAAGTTTAAAAGTTGAATTTTTTAGAGAAAATGACGGTTGCCAAAATTAGAGGATTTATTTTGGCTGTAAATTTTATGCAGAATACGAAGAAGAGAGAGAGAATATTACTACAATCAAGGAAGATCAAATAGGTTGAAGATTTTGTGGAATAAAACAAAGCTGGCGGTAGATGCTGAAAGAATAAAAACTTGGGCAGCGGAAGAAGTAACAAATAAGGGCAGCGGACGATATGAAGTGGAAAGAAGAAAATAGAAGCTGGGCAGCTGGGCAGCGGAAGATGTGATGATTGGGCAGCACTAGATGACAAAAGTGGCGGAAGAAGCTGAAAGAAGAAGAGAGAAGGTGGTCATTGGGCAGCGGAAGACGTGATGAATTGGGGCAGCACTAAAAGACGAAACCAGAATAAATGAGAAAGGAGAGAGAGAAAACCATTCTGGAAAAGGAAAATAAAGTGGACCCAGATAATGGAAGAAAGAGAAAATTGGTTACAGAAAAAGAAGAAGAGAATATAGGAACTGGGGGAATTAATTGGGACGTTATTTTTTTAAAAAAAATAAAAAAAAGAAGGGTTTCTCTAGTGTGACTTCTAGCTGGGGGGAACTAATTCTGAAAGGCTCCAGAATTGAAGAACAAGACCAACGAAAATCCTTTGTTTTTCTTCCTCTTCTTATTTTATTGTTTTTATGAACAACATTGTTTGTAGTTTATTTTTAATTATGTCTAGTAGTTAAACTTTTTAATCTTGGTTAGGACGATAGTATTTGTTGCGATATTTTGCTACGATCTTGGTTTTGTTTCTGCAATTATCTATTGAACAATTATTTGTGAAATTTTCTTGCTAAGTCAGATCGTATCGATAGATAGGTTGACGATTCATGTTTATATTGTATCGACAGATAGATATAAATTTTAGATGCACGAATAATTAATCGAATTAAATTGTTACAACGTAGTTAACATTAATTTGATTGGCGATAAGAATAGCACGTATAGAAAATTCAATATTAGTTACATTCTTTCAAGGTAGAAAGAAATTCTAATTTGAATTTACCTAGGCAATTCGACAGAATCCTAGAAAATATTTTTATTCTTGCTGTTTTTTAGATAATGCTGCAGAGCATTACCAGAGCATTAGTAGCAGAATCATCGTAACGAAGAAAATCAATCCTAGCCAAGGCCTTCTTTTATCGTTTTTACCTCGTTTAATCTTGCTTTATTTTATTGAATCATTATTCATATTTTATTTCTAATTTTTATCCAGCAATTTAATATTTCTATAAGATTTTTATAGCGATTAATTCAATTAACAATATCCTCATGGGATCGATACTTTACTTACTCTATTACTTCGTTAGCGACACGTGCACTTGCGTGTAAAGGTGTAAAATCACTAACAAGTTTTTGGCGCCATTGCCGGGGATATTGTTTAGTTGTGATTATTTTGCTATAATCATTTTATTTTATTTTACGTTATTTTATTTTATTTTGTTTCCCTATTTTCAGATATTCTTGAAAGAACATTTCGAGCTAGAAGAAGACAAAATCAGTAACAATTTATTGAAGGCGAAAATATGGCGAACGTAGAAAGAAAAAGAGAAAATCCTGAAAGGATTATTGACGATAGAGATATACCTATACAGGATTTTGCAATTCCTACACTCAATGATCTAAATCCTGGAATAGTCAGACCTGACCTTCGCGCCATAAGATTTGAGCTGAAACCAGTGATGTTCCAAATGCTCCAAACTGTCGGACAATTTACTGGAGCTATCACAGATAATCCTCATCGCCATTTGAAAGTTTTTGGAGAAGTCAGTGATTCATTTAACTTCCCTGGTGTATTTGCAGAAGCTCTGAGATTGAAACTCTTTCCATATTCCTTAAGAGATCGCGCCAGAGATTGGTTAAATAGCATTCCTTCAGACACAATCACCACTTGAAGAGATCTGGCTAAAAAGTTTATTATGAAGTACCATCCACCAGTAAGGAATGCAAGGATGAGAAACGAGATCACCAGTTTCCAGCAAAGAGATGGAGAATCACTCTACGAAGCATGGGATAGATTTAAAGATTTGCTGAGACAGTGTCCAAATCACGGGATCCCTCACTGGATTCAACTGGAAACATTTTACAACGGGCTGAATGGACAGACCCGATCGATTATTGATGAAGCAGCGAATGGGACATTGCTTTCTAAATCTTTCAACAAAGCTTACGATCTACTGGAGAGAATGGCAGTAAATAGTTATCAGTGGCCTTAAGACAGAATGCAATCTACAAGGAGAGCACCTGGAAGTTATGAGGTAGATGAAGTGGCTGCTCTTAATGCAAAAATAGCTTCACTTGAAAATACCATTAAAGCTATGAACAAACAGCAACAACCAGTAACCAGAGAGATTTCTTGTATTTTCTGCGGGGAGAACCATGATGAAAGTTCATGCCCGACGAATCCCGAATCAGTAAATTATGTGGGGTTTAACCGAAACAATAATCCATATGCACAGACGTATAACCCTGGATGGAGACAACATCCGAAATTCCAATGGAGTTCGCAACAACAGAATAATGCAATACCTGCAAGGTCTGCTGAAAATTATGCCCAGAATTATAATCAGCAACTCCAGAAGCCAGTAGTTCAAGAAAAACCAGACAACTTTGCAAGGGAGTATGCCGCAAGGATTAGGGGTGGGCAGAACCGGCCCGGAACCGGCGGACCGGACTGGACTGCCGGTTCGGGCCGGTTCTTGGGCGGATTTTGGTGATTGGGAGCCGGTTCCGGTTGCAGAATTCTAAGAACCGAGAACCGCGGTCCGGTGCACGGTTCCAAGGTCGGGAATCGGCTCGGACCGTGGGAGAACTGGTCAGATGCCCTATTGGTTTGTGCAACGCTCCTGCCACATTTCAGCGTTGTATGATGGCCATTTTCTCAGACATGATTGAAGAATGTTTGGAAGTCTTTATGGATGATTTCTCCATTGTTCGAGATTCTTTCGAGAATTGCTTGGAAAATTTAGAGAAAGTGTTGAAGAGATGCATGGAAACTAACCTAGTTTTAAACTGGGAAAAGTGCCACTTTATGGTTTCAGAAGGGATAGTTCTCGGACACAAGGTTTCAGACAAAGGGTTAGAGGTGGATAAAGCGAAGATCGAAAAGTCATGTAACAGTTAACCTCATTTGCTTGATACGTTCAGTTCTTTTGGAACAAATCGATTGACGTGAAGTTTCTTATAGTTCATTAAACCCATCACTAAGTCTTAATTACGCGTCCTTAAAGGTTATTGGGTCCTCATTACACGTCGTTCTCATCACTTCAAGTTAAAACCTTGAAGATGAAATGGATAACTTATGATGCGAACCACGCCAACGATGTGACGGTGACCCACGATCAAAATATTTGCGTCGTCGCTAAACCAGAATCTACAAGTTCGAAGAGGAAATCTTTGACCCGAAATCTATACAGATCCGAACCTTGGAATAAGGAGGACGCCACAAACGAATATGCATGTTCGTTTGATAAGTCAGATTGTGAACGCCACAAGGAGAACCTTGATAAGTTTGGAGTTTCTTCAAGAAACTAAGGGAAATTCTCTTACAATTTGATAAAACCTGATCTTCTTTTATTCATCTAAGAATGAATTTATAGGCATGAAACACCCCTTCATGCTAGGGTTTTCTTTAAGAGCAAATTACTAATCTGCCCTTTAAACATTTATTTAAAAGGACAACAATTACTAAATAAAACGACTTATGACTCGATAGACAACAAGTACTTTTTAAACCCGAAAAACGACAATCTAGAAGTAACTAAATAAACAAAACGAAAATGACATAAACATCATCCCAAAACAGCTTGGATTAAGAGAACAATCTCTGGTTCTTGATTCCGAACGCAATTTCCTTCTTGAGGTAAGATTTGACAGACCAAATTGCTCATTTGCTCCTTGATGTGCTTTGCCTTTGCTCTCGTTATTGGTCCATCCACTTGTAATGTATCCGTCTTGAGGTCCTCATCAACACGTTCTGTTCATTTGGAACAAATTGATTGAAGTGAAGTTTCTTATACTCCATCAAACGCATTACTGAGTCTTAATTACGCATCCTTGAATGTTATTGGGACCTCAATACACGTTGTTCTCATCACTTTAAGTTAAAACCTTGAAGGTGAAATGTATAACTTAGGTTCTAACCACAAGTCATGTAACTGTTAACCTTATTTGCTTGATGCGATCAGTTCTTTTAGAACAAATCGATTGAAGTGAAGTTTCTTATACTCCATCAAACTGATTACCAAGTCTTAATTACGCGTCCTTGAAGGTTATTAGGTCCTCAATACACGTCTTTCTCATCACTTCAAGTTAAATCCTTGAAGGTAAAATGTATAATTTAGGTTCTAACCACAAGTCAAGTAACAGTTCACCTCATTTGCTTGATACGTTCAGTTCGTTTGGAACAAATCGATTAAAGTGAAGTTTCTTATACTTCATCAAACGCATTACTAAGTCGTAATTACGCGTCCTTGAAGGTTATTGGGTCCTCAGTACAAGTTGTTCTCATCACTTCAAGTTAAAACCTTGAATGTGAAACGTATAACTTAGGTTCTAACCACAAGTCATGTAACAGTAAACCTCTTTTGCTAGATACGTTAAGTTTGTTTGGAACAAATCGATTGAAGTGAAGTTTCTTATACTCCATCAAACGCATTGCTAAGTCTTAATTACGCTTCCTTAAAGGTTATTGGGTCCTCAACACACATCGTTCTCATCACTTCAAGTTAAAACCTTGAAGGTGAAATGTATAACTTATGTTCTAACCACAAGTCATGTAACAGTTAACCTCATTTGCTTGATACGTTCAGTTCGTTTGGAACAAATCGATTGAAGTGAAGTTTCTTATACTCCATCAAACGCTTTACTAAGTCTTAATTACGCGTCCTTGAAGGTTATTGGGTCCTCAATACATGTCGTTCTCATCACTTCAAGTTAAAACCTTGAATGTGAAATGTATAACTTATGTTCTAACAACAAGTCATGTAACAGTTAACCTCATTTGCTTGATACGTTCAGTTCTTTTGGAACAAATCGATTGAAGTGATGTTTTTTATACAACATCAAACTCATTACCAAATCTTAATTACGCGTCTTTGAAGGTTATTGGGTCTTCAGTACACGTCGTTCGCATCACTTCAAGTTAAAACCTTGAAGGTGAAATGTATAACTTAGGTTCTAATCACAAGTCATGTAACAGTTAACCTCTTTTGCTTGATACGTTAAGTTTGTTTGGAACAAATCGATTGAAGTGAAGTTTCTTATACTCCATCAAACACATTACTAGGTCTTAATTACGCTTCCTTGAAGGTTATTGGGTCCTCAATACACGTCGTTCTCATCACTTTAAGTTAAAACCTTGAAGGTGAAATGTATAACTTTGGTTCTAACCACAAGTCATGTAACAGTTAACCTCATTTGCTTGATACGTTCATATTTTTTGGAACAAATCGATTGAAGTGAGATTTCTTATACTCCATCTAATGCATTAGTAAGTCATAATTACGCGTCCTTGAAGGTTATTAAGTCCCCAATACACGTCGTTCTCATCACTTCAAGTTAAAACCTTGAAGGTGAAATGTATAACTTAGGTTCTAACCACAAGTCATGTAATAGTTAACCTTATTTACTTGATACGTTCAGTTCGTTTGGAACAAATGGATTAGTGTGAATTTTCTTATAGTTCATCAAACCCATCACTAAGTCTTAATTACACATCCTTGAAGGTTATAGGGTCCTCAATACACGTCGTTCTCATCACTTTAAGTTAAAACCTTGAAGGTGAACTGTATAACTTTGGTTCTAACCACAAGTCATGTAACAGTTAACTTCATTTGCTTGATACGTTTGGTTTTTTTGGAACAAATCGATTGAAATGAGGTTTCTTATACTCCATTAAACGCATTAATAAGTCATCATTACGCGTCCTTGAAGGTTATTGGGTCCCCAATACACGTCGTTCTCATCACTTCAAGTGAAAACCTTGAAGGTGAAATGTATAAATTAGGTTCTAACCACAAGTCATGTAATAGTTAACCTTATTTGCTTGATACGTTCAGTTCGTTTGGAACAAATCGATTGAAGTTAAGTTTCGTATACTCCATCAAACGCATTACTAAGCCTTAATTACGCGTCCTTAAAGGTTATTGGGTCCTTAATACACGTCGTTCTCATCACTTTTAGTTAAAACCATGAAGGTGAAATGGATAACTTAGGTTCTAACCACAAGTCATGTAACAGTTAACCTCATTTGCTTGATACGTTAAGTTCGTTTGGAACAAATCGATTGAAGTTAAGTTTCTTATACTCCATCAAACGCATTACTAAGTCTTAATTACGCGTCCTTGAAGGTTGTTGCGTCCTCAATACACGTTGTTCTCATCACTTGAACTTAAAACCTTGAAGGTGAAATGTATAACTTATGTTCTAACCACAAGTCATGTAACAGTTAACCTCATTTGCTTGATACGTTCAGTTCTTTTGGAACAAATCGATTGAAGTGAAGTTTTTTATACTCCATCAAACTCATTACCAAATCTTAATTACGCGTCTTTGAAGGTTATTGGGATCCTCAATGCACGTCGTTCTCATCACTTCAAGTTAAAACCTTGAAGGTGAAATGTATAACTTAGGTTCTAACCACAAGTCATGTAACAGTTAACCTCATTTGCTTGATACGTTCAGTTCTTTTGGAACAAATCGATTGAAGTGAAGTTTTTTATACTCCATCAAACTCATTACCAAATCTTAATTACGCGTCTTTGAAGGTTATTGGGATCCTCAATACACGTCGTTCTCATCACTTCAAGTTAAAACCTTGAAGGTGAAATGTAAAACTTAGGTTCTAACCACAAGTCATGTAACAGTTAACCTCATCTGCTTGACACGTTCTGTTCGTTTGGAACAAATTGATTGAAATGAAGTTTCTTATACTCTATCAAACGCATTACTAAGTCTTAATTACGCTTCCTTAAAGGTTATTGGGTCCTCAATACACGTCGTTCTCATCAAATTAAGTTAAAACCTTGAAGGTGAAATGTATAACTTAGGTTGTAACCACAAGTTATGTAACTGTTAACCTCATTTGCTTGATACGTTTAGTACTTTTGGAACAAATAAATTGAAGTGAGGTTTCTTATACTCTATCAAACGCATTACTAAGTCTTAATTACGTGTCCTTAAAGGTTATTGGGTCCTCAATACACGTTGTTTTCATCACTTCAAGTTAAAACCTTAAAGGTGAAATGTATAACTTAGGTTCTAACCACAAGTCATGTAACAGTTAACCTCAATTGCGTGACACGTTCAGTTCGTTTGGAACAAATCGATTGAAGTGAAGTTTCTTATATTCTATAAAACGCATTAATAAGTCTTAATTACGCGTCCTTAAAGGTTATTGGGTGCTGAAAACACGTCGTTCTCATCACTTTACGTTAAAACCTTGAAGGTGAAATGTATAACTTAGGTTCTAACCACGAGTCATGTAACAGTTAACCTTATTTGCTTGATAATTTCATTTCTTTTGGAACAAATCAATTGAAGTGAAGTTTCTTATACTCCATCAAACTCATTACCAAGTCTTAACTACGCGTCCTTGAAGGTTATTGGGTCCTCAATACACGTCGATCTCATCACTTCAAGTTAAATCCTTGAAGGTGAAATGGATAACTTAGGTTCTAACCACAAGTCATGTAACAATTAACCTCATTTGTTTGACACGTTCAGTTCGTTTAGAACAAATTCATTGAAGTGAAGTTTCTTATACTCCATCAAACGCATTACAAGGTCTTAATTACGCTTCCTTGAAGGTTATTACGTCCTCAATACACGTCGTTCTTATCACTTTAAGTTAAAACCTAGAAGGTGAAATGTATAACATAGTTTCTAACCACAAGTCATGTAACTGTTAACCTCATTTGCTTGATACGTTCAGTTCTTTTGGAACAAATCGATTGAAGTGAAGTTTCTTATACTCTATCAAACGCATTACTAAGTCTTAATTGCACGTCCTTTAAGGTTATTAGGTCCTCAATACACGTCGTTCTCATCACTTTACGTTAAAACCTTAAAGGTGAAATGTATAACTTAGGTTCTAACAACAAGTCATCTAATAGTTAACCTCATTTGCTTGACACGTTCAGTTCGTTTGGAAAAAATTGGTTGAAGTGAAGTTTCTTATATTCTATCAAACGCATTACTAAGTCTTAATTACGCTTCCTTAAAGGTTGTTGGGTCCACAATACACGTCGTTCTCATCAGTTTATGTTAAAACCTTGAAGGTAAAATGTATAACTTAGGTTCTAACCGCAAGTCATGTAACAGTTAACCTCATTGGCTTGATACGTTCAGTTCGTTTGGAACAAATCGATTGAAATGAAGTTTCTTATACTCTATCAAATGTATTACTAATTCTTAATTACGTGTCCTTGAAGGTTATTGGGTCCTCAAGACACGTTGTTCTCATCACTTCAAGTTAAAACCTTGAAGGTGAAATGTATAACTTAGGTTCTAACCACAAGTCATGTAACTGTTAACCTCATTTTCTTGATACGTTCAGTTCTTTTGGAACAAAACGATTGAAGTGAAGTTTCTTATAATCTATAAAACGCATTACTAAATCTTAAATACGCATCCTTGAAGGTTATTGCGTCCTCAATACACATCGTTCTTATCACTTCAAGTTAAAACCTTGAAGGTGAAATGTATAACTTAGATTCTAACCACAAGTCATGTAACTGTTAACCTCATTTGCTTGATACGTTCAGTTCTTTTGGAACAAAACGATTGAAGTGAAGTTTCTTATAATCTATCAAACGCATTACTAAATCTTAAATACGCGTCCTTGAAAGTTATTGCGTCCTCAATACACATCGTTCTCATCACTTCAAGTTAAAACATTGAAGGTGAAATGTATAACTTAGATTCTAACCACAAGTTATATAACAGTTAACCTCATTTTCTTGACACCTTCAGTTCGTTTGGATCAAATCGATTGAAGTGAAGTTTCTTCTACTCCTTGAAATGTATTACTAAGTCTTAATTACACGTCTTCGAAGGTTATTGGGTCCTCAATACACGTCGTTCTCCTCACTTCAAGTTAAAACTTTGAAGGTGAAATGTATAACTTAGGTTCTAACCACAAGTCATGTAAAAATTAACCTCATTTGCTCGAGACGTTCAGTTCTTTTGGAACAAATCGATTGAAGTGAAGTTACTTATACTCCATCAAACGAATTACAAAGTCTTAATTACGCGTCCATGGAGGTTATTGGGTCCTCAAAACACGTCGTTCTCATTACTTCACGTTAAATCCTTGAAGGTAAAATGTATAACTTAGGTTCTAACAACAAGTCATGTAAAAGTTAGCCTTATTTGCTTGATGCGTTCAGTTATTTTGGAACAAATCGATTAAAGTGAAGTTTCTTATACTTCATCAAACGCATTACTAAATCTTAATTACGCGTCCTTGAAGGTTATTGGGTCCTCAAAACACGTCGTTCTCATCACTTCAAGTTAAAACCTGAAGGTGAAATGTATAACTTAGGTTCTAACCACAAGTCATGTAACAGTTAACCTCATTGGCTTGATACGTTCAGTTCTTTTGGAACAAATCGATGAAGTGAAGTTCTTATACTCCATCAAACGCATTATTAAGTCTTAATTACGTGTCCTTGAAGGTTATTAGGTCCTCAATACACGTCGTTCTCTTCACTTTAAGTTGAAACCTTGAAGGTGAAATGCATAACTTAAGTTCTAACCACAAGTCATGTAACTGTTAACCTCATTTGCTCGATACGTTCAGTACTTTTGGAACAAATCGATTGAAGTGAAGTTTCTTATACTCTATCAAACGCATTACTAATCTTAATTACGCGTCCTTGAAGGTTATTGGGTCCTCAAAACACGTCGTTCTCATCACTTCACGTTAAAACCTTGAAGGTGAAATGTATAACTTAGGTTCTAACCACAAGTCATGTAATAGTTAACCTTATTTGCTTGATACGTTCAGTTTGTATGGAGCAAGTCGATTGAAGTGAAGTTTCTTATACTCCATCAAACGCATTATTAAGTCTTAATTACGTGTCCTTGAAGGTTATTAGGTCCTCAATACACGTCGTTCTCTTCACTTTAAGTTGAAACCCTTGAAGGTAAATGCATAACTTAAGTTCTAACACAAGTATGTAAATGTTAACCTCATTTGCTCGATACGTCAGTACTTTTGGAAAAAAATCGATTGAAGTGAAATTTCTATTACTCTATCAAACGCATTACTAAGTCGTAATTACGCGTCCTTGAAGGTGAAATGTATAACTTAGGTTATAACCACATGTCATGTAACAGTTAACCTCATTTGCTTGACACGTTCAGTTCGTTTGGAACAAATCGATTGAAGTGAAGTTTCTTATACTCCATCAAACGCATTAATAAGTCTTAATTACTCATCTTTGAAGGTTATTGGGTCCTCAAAACACGTCGTTCTCATCACTTCACCTTAAAACCTTGAAGGTGAAATGTATAACTTAGGTTCTAACCACAAGTCATGTAACAGTTAACCTCATTTACTTGATACGTTCAGTTTGTTTGGAACAAATCTATTGAAGTGAAGTTTCTTATACTCCATCAAACGCATTAATAAGTCTTAATTACTCGTCTTTGAAGGTTATTGGGTCCTCAAAACACGTCGTTCTCATCACTTCATGATGCGAACCTCGGATCGAAAGGACCCGGGACCCGACAACAACGCGGAATAATTCAAAGGAACGCCTTTTCGATTCAAGAACAAAGTAAGGAACTAAGACCCCAATCGAAGAATTCGATGGAACCCTAGTTATCAAAACAGGAGCTTGACCCGAGCCACACCTGTTGGCTGAACCAAAACTATCAAAACAGGAGCTTGACCCAGACCAAACTCGTTGGTAAGAACCAAAGCTATCAAGCGAGATTCTTCAAGCGTGACTTGAAGAAGATCGTTGTTCTTCGCAAAGAACTAAAGAGAAATCCTCTCTAAAAAAACACACCTATTTGATATTATTGATTATTTTTATTCATTAAATCCGTTAAGGAGTTCCAACGAACAAAGCTTCACATGGTTTAGTCTTGGAAGCCCGAAGAAAAGAGTCATCACAACAAAAGCACAAGACTATAAAAATAAAGAGTTTTGTATCATGGAAGTGGGCCCCACAAACTTGGCAAAATAAGACCCACAAGGCACGGAATTGGGCTCCACAAATCCCAATGGATATGAGAAAGAAGGGTAGAGATCCACACGAAGTACAAAGAGATAAAGATTCACGTGGGTTGGAAAGAGATAAAGATCCACATGACTTGGTTTATGATGTGATCCAAGTTGAGACCAGATCAAGACCCAAGAACAAAAATTCAATTGAAGATACGGGCGGCCCAATGAGCATAGTAAGAAGCCCAAGATTATTGAAAGATCTTTTGAAGCAAGGGAAGCCAAAGATGCATGAAGATTTGGGAGGATGTGACGCACATGCACATGTAAGAATTAAAACACATGTGCCATGCACATGCACATGTAGGAATTAAAGAGGACATGTGCCAAGCACATGCATATACGAGGAATTAAAAGGTCACGTGCAAAGCACTTGCAAATCATACAAATCTCGTGGGAAAAGATCTTATCCGACAGAATCTACTCAAATCAATTCAAATCATATTCAAACGTGAGATGATATCTGATTATGCCAAGGATCATTATCTCACGATTTTATTAGTTATTTTATTTTAATTTTCGTTTTTTATTATTATTTAATTTAGTTTTAATGTGTAGCCTATTTAATGGCAAACTATTTGATTTAATAGAAGAACAAGTTTGAATTAAAAAGGTGTGTTTTTTTAAAGAGGATTTCTCTTTAGTTCTTTGCGAAGAACAACGATCTTCTTCAAGTCACGCTTGAAGAATCTCGCTTGATAGCTTTGGTTCTTACCAACGAGTTTGGTCTGGGTCAAGCTCCTGTTTTGATAGTTTTGGTTCAGCCAACAGGTGTGGCTCGGGTCAAGCTCCTGTTTTGATAACTAGGGTTCCATCGAATTCTTCGATTGGGGTCTTAGTTCCTTACTTTGTTCTTGAATCGAAAAGGCGTTCCTTTGAATTATTCCGCGTTGTTGTCGGGTCCCGGGTCCTTTCGATCCGAGGTTCGCATCAGTTGGTATCAGAGCTTCGGTTCCTTGATTCAAGAAGCTATCTTTAATTTTTGTTATCAATATTTTCTTCATCTTATTCTATTCGTCCTAGTACTCAAAAAAACCAAAAAAAAAAAAAAATCATTTTTTTCCATCATTGTTTTCAAGTCTCGATTTTTATCATCAATTTTTTCTTCTTGTGAATTTCTCCTCTTGAAATTCGAAAAGTACAAAAAAAAAAAAAAAAAAGTTTGTCAAAAGTCAAAAAAAAAAAAAAAAAGAGTTGTTAAAAGTCAAAAAAAAAGAATTGTCAAAAGTCAAAAAAAAAAAGTTGTCAAAAGTCAAATAAAAAAAGAGTTGTGAGAAATCAAAAAAAAAAAAAAATCGAAATTTTGTTCTAGAGATTTTGAAATTTCTAGCCTTTTAAATTCAAAAATTCGTTCTTAAATTCGTAGATAATTGTTCTTTGAAAATTCAAATTGTTGAATCTTCATTCGAAATATTGTCTTTATCCAAATTTAATTCTTTGAAGGTTCAAATTGTTGTTTGAATCTTCGTTTGAAATATTGTCATCATCCAAAGTTTTGTCTTATTTCAATTGTACCCTTGATTTAGCCATCTTTATAAGTTTGAACTTTTAAGCTTTAAAGTTTGAATTTTTTATAGTTTGACTTGTTGAATATTTATCATCGATCAAGTTCTTACGTAAAGAACTAAAAGGGAGATCTAGAGGTAAAAGGCAAGAGGGTGAGACTATTATCGAAAAAGCCTTAATTTTTGAGCGAAACACGAGTGGAGTGACATCCATTGAGAGCAAACACGTGAGGGAGAGGTAAGGTCCATTACTTGATTATTTTTCTTTTACTTCTAATTATTTTCTTTTATTTTCTTATTGTGGTCGAAAAAGAAAATCATGAGTGGAGAACAAAACGAGGTGGACTTAAAGTTGTTCATGAAATCCATGCAAGAAAATTTCAAGGCTTTAAATACGAGGATGGACCGATTGGAATCCCCATCCCCTAGTCATACGCGGCAAAAGAAGGATTTTGATGGCAAATTCAAAGATGATAGTGGATATTATCAAAGGAAAAGGAATGATAGGTCGTACCGAGGAGATGATGATCTAAATAACATTAAGGTAAATATTCCTTCTTTCCAAGGGAAAAGTGATCCCGAGGTGTATTTGGAATGGGAAAGAAAGGTGGACCTATTGTTTGAATACCAAAACTACACGGAGGAAAAGAAACTTAAATTAGTGACAATGAAGTTCACGGACTACGCTAACAATTGGTGGGATGAACTAGTAAAGTACCGAAGAAGGTATGGTGAGTCACAAGTTCAGACATGGAAGGACATGAAGGCACTCATGCGAAAAAGATTTATTGCATCACAGTATTATAGAGATTTATGTCGAAAACTCCAAAATTTGACTCAAGGATATAAAAGCGTGGAAGATTATTATAAAGAGATGAAAATAGCCATGAAAAGGGTTAATGTGGAGGAAGACGACGAAGAAACAATGGCTAGATTTGTTGGAGGACTAAATACAGAGATAGCGGATGTCGTAGATCTACAACATTATGCGGACTTAGAAGAATTGCTTCACAAATCAATCAAGATCGAACGGCAACTAAGAGAAAAGAGGAATTCTAAGATGGGATCAACTTTGAATTCATCTTGGAAATCAAATTGGGAGGATGAAAGTTCGAAACCGAGACAGGAACCTAAGAGCAAACTCACTGCTGCCAATGTATTTTAACAAAAATTCAAGACCGATGGATCAAAGAATGAGTATGCATTGGTTAACAATGGAAGACCTATGAACCTTACACCATTAAAGTCGTGGGAGGCAATTGAAGATCAAGAGAGGATCACGAAGGAATTTCAAATCATAAAGGACGAGAGAGAGAAAGAAAAAGGTGAAAAGAAATTAGTTGAAAACGAGAAAGAAAGTGGTGGAAAGAAATTAGTTGGAAAAGAGGCAAAAATAGAGAAAGAAAGTGGAGAAAGAAAAATAGTTGAAAAGAGCACAAAGAGGGATGAAAATCCGAGGGAGCAAGAGAGAAAAATCGAGGGAAAAGAGATAAAAACCGAGGGAGAGAGTGAACAAAAGTCAAGTGAGAAACAAATCGTGTTGATGAACAAAAGTGAGGATAGGCGTGAGATGATTTTGCTTTTATATAAAGATGTTTATTTATCATCTAACGACTTACCAAGTTTTCTTCCAAGTGTTGTTTCTTTTCTTTTGCAGAAAAATAAATATGAAATTCCCAAGGAGTTTCGAAGAGAAATTTCTCCTTTGAGAGAGATTGAGAAGCATAAAAATCTCGTATCGAGTACGTTAGTTCCAATTCGACCGGAAACATCAAATAGGTTTGAGTGGTTGGTAAGACCATATGATTTTTATATTGCACCTATTATATGTTTAAGGTTGATAGATAATATGCATAATTATTTAATTGGAAAATTTGTCATTGATTACTTTGCACACAACTTGGTTTATGACAAAATTGTAGATACATATTTTGCGAGTTTCAAATATGATTTTTATGTTTTAAAGGATTTCAATTCTATTAGGTATTATTCATTGTTTGATATTGTTGATGATTTTAATCCATTAAATCCGTTAAATTTATTAACTTTGTTTACTAATAAGTTTGCTCTTATGTATGAAAGGAAAAATGATGAATTTGTTAAGAAGTTTCATGCAATGGTAAGACTTATTTTTAAACCTGGAGATTTGGTTTGGCTACATCTACAAAAAGAAAGGTTTCCGAACACACAGAATAACAAGCTACAACCTCGAGGAGATAAACATTTCCAAGTCCTAGAGCGCATCAACGACATCGCTTACAAGATCGACCTACCAAGTGAATACGGTAATGTAAGCACATATTTTAATTTTACTAACTTATTTTTATATGATGCAGGAGATTCGAGGACGAATCTTTTCGAAGGAGGAGGGAATGATGTGAACCGAGGAGCGATAAATCTCATTGTCAAGGACCATGATCTATTAGAAGATAAAGGAGGTCCAACGAACAAAGCTTCACATGGTTTAGTCTTGGAAGCCCGAAGAAAAGAGCCATCACAACAAAAGCACAAGACTATAAAAATAAAGAGTTTTGTATCATGGAAGTGGGCCCCACAAACTTGGCAAAATAAGACCCACAAGGCACGGAATTGGGCTCCACAAATCCCAATGGATTGGAGATAGAAGGGTAGAGATCCACACAAAGTACAAAGAGATAAAGATTCACGTGGGTTGGAAAGAGATAAAGATCCACATGACTTGGTTTATGATGTGATCCAAGTTGAGACCAGATCAAGACCCAAGAACAAAAATTCAATTGAAGATACGGGCGGCCCAATGAGCATAGTAAGAAGCCCAAGATTATTGAAAGATCTTTTGAAGCAAGGGAAGCCAAAGATGCATAAAGATTTGGGAGGATGTGACGCACATGCACATGTAAGAATTAAAACACATGTGCCATGCACATGCACATGTAGGAATTAAAGAGGACATATGCCAAGCACATGCATATACGAGGAATTAAAAGGTCACGTGCAAAGCACTTGCAAATCATACAAATCTCGTGGGAAAAGATCTTATCCGACAGAATCTACTCAAATCAATTCAAATCATATTCAAACGTGAGATGATATCTGATTATGCCAAGGATCATTATCTCACGATTTTATTAGTTATTTTATTTTAATTTTTGTTTTTTATTATTATTTAATTTAGTTTTAATGTGTAGCCTATTTAATGGCAAACTATTTGATTTAATAGAAGAACAAGTTTGAATTAAAAAGGTGTGTTTTTTTAGAGAGGATTTCTCTTTAGTTCTTTGCGAAGAACAACGATCTTCTTCAAGTCACGCTTGAAGAATCTCGCTTTATAGCTTTGGTTCTTACCAACGAGTTTGGTCTGGGTCAAGCTCCTGTTTTAATAGTTTTGGTTCAGCCAACAGGTGTGGCTCGGGTCAAGCTCCTGTTTTGATAACTAGGGTTCCATCGAATTCTTCGATTGGGGTCTTAGTTCCTTACTTTGTTCTTGAATCGAAAAGGCGTTCCTTTGAATTATTCCGCGTTGTTGTCGGGTCCCGGGTCCTTTCGATCCGAGGTTCGCATCACTTCACCTTAAAACCTTGAAGGTGAAATGTATAACTTAGGTTCTAACAACAAGTCATGTAAAAGTTAACCTCCTTTACTTGATACGTTAAGTTCTTTTGGAACAAATCGATTGAAGTGAAGTTTCTTATACTCCATCAAACGCATTACTCAGTCTTGATTACGCGTCCTTGATGGTTATTGGGTCCTCAATACACGTCGTTCTCATCACTTCAAGTTAAAACCTTGAAGGTGAAATGTATAACTTAGGTTCTGACCACAAGTCATGTAACAGTTAACCTCATTTGCTGGATACGTTCAGTTCTTTTGGAACAAATCGATTGAGGTGAAGTTTCTTATACTCCATCAAACTCATTACCAAGTCTTAATTACGCGTCTTTGAAGGTTATTTGGTCCTCAATACAAGTCGTTCTGATCATTTCACGTTAAAACCTTGAAGGTGAAATGTATAACTTAGGTTCTAACCACAAGTCATGTAATAGTTAACCTCATTTGTTTGACACGTTCATTTCGTTTGGAACAAATTGATTGAATGGAAGTTTTTTATACTCCATCAAACGCATCACTAAGTCTTAATTATGCTTCCTTGAAGGTTATTGGGTCCTAAATACACGTCGTTCTCATCACTTTAAGTTAAAACCTTGAAGGTGAAATGTATAACTTAGGTTCTAACCACAAGTCATGTAACTGTTAACCTTGTTTGCTTGATACGTTCAGTTCTTTTGGAACAAATCGATTGAAGTGAAGTTTCTTATACTCTATCAAACGCATTACTAAGTTTTAATTGCACGTCCTTTAGGGTTATTAGGTCCTCAATACACGTCGTTCTCATCACTTTACGTTAAAACCTTAAAGGTGAAATGTATAACTTAGGTTCTAACAACAAGTCATGTAATAGTTAACCTCATTTGCTTGACACGTTCAGTTCGTTTGGAAAAAATTGGTTGAAGTGAAATTTCTTATATTCTATCAAACGCATTACTAAGTCTTAATTACGTTTCCTTAAATGTTATTGGGTCCTCAATACACGTCGTTCTCATCAGTTTAAGTTAAAACCTTGAAGGTGAAATGTATAACTTAGGTTCTAACCGCAAGTCATGTAACAGTTAACCTCATTGGCTTGATACGTTCAGTTCGTTTGGAACAAATCGATTGAAGTGAAGTTTCTTATACTCCATCAAATGTATTACTAAGTCTTAATTACGCGTCCTTGAAGGTTATTGGGTCCTCAATACACGTCGTTCTCATCACTTAAAGTTAAAACCTTGAAGGTGAAATGTATAACTTAGGTTCTCCCGCTCACAAAACGGACCTAATTTACTTATTTACGAAAATACCCTTGGAGCGGAAACTCGAAAAACTTGGTTGTTACACCGAAAACTACAGAACCTTAACTAGAGCGTTGATTGGGAGAGAAAACATAAAGAAATCGGGTCGATTGGTGGAGTTCTCGTCGCTGGAAGGAAGAGTCGCGTGAGGGAGGAGAAGAAATCCCCAGGGAGCTCTAGCGTTCACGAGGGAGGAGAAAATGAGGGAGGAAAATAGTTTAAGTGTTATTATATTTTGGTTTGCATAATTACTTAATTGCCCCTCCTTTGATTTTCTATTCGTTTCGTCGATTGTTTCGTTATTTAATTAGCGATTCGGTTTCTCCAAAATTCCTTTTTTTACCAATAAGTCCAACGCATTATTAGGGTTCTAATAAAACTGTTCGTTTGCAAAACGGACCTAATTTACTATTTTTACTAAAACGTCCTTTATATTATGAGAAACTTAATTCTCGTAAATTAGTGTCACAACTCCTAAAATTCTCAAAATTTCCTTAAAATCCTTATTAATAATTAGGATTCTAATGAAGCTCTCTTTTCGCAAAACAGACGTAAATTGACATATTTACGAAAATGCCATTATATATTGGAATTACAAAGTCTCGTAAAAGCCGGGTGTTACATTCCCTCCACCTTATTTAAAATTTTGTCCTCAAAATTTGCTCTAGCTTATAGTCCTTGATATTAACGTCTCATGTCTTGCAGCCTTATACTTTGATTTACAATACTCTGTTCTCTCCGAGTCTTCTCCCCTCATCCTTTTTAAAATTGAATTCCCCTTTTTAAGAACTTCGATTCTATCTATACTTAGGGTAAATTCCTATAATCCTAAACCAAAATCCCGAAACTCAATGGTGCAACCCCAACCGTTAACCCCATTGCTACCCTCGACTTAGCTTATTACATCCCAAATTAGCATCGCATGCTTATAATCTCCTAATCCAGGTCCTCATTATGAAGCAACCATAGAGTCTTCTCCCATTGAAGTTTTTCTTAGTCATTTCTTTAGATCACATCTATGCCCATACTTCCTAACGTCCGTTAGATCGAATTTCATCTATAAAATTCTTCGAATTCCTGGGATGTAACCCAAACTTTTACAAGCGTTCATCGACTTTGGCCGTAGTCGGAAAGCACGCCCACTCAAATTTCTACCTTTCCTAGTCTAATTTCTCTTCTAAGTTTACTTATGTCATTTCTGTGCAAATCCTAATTCTCCTCCTTTGAAAATCCATGAGTTCCTCACGTCGTACTACACTAAGCACTGAGCCAAACTTTCAAATCTTAACCCTTCGCCTAATTTTAACGGTCTTTTTCACTTACTCTTTACATCACACAGGGATCTCCTCGAAGTCTACTAACTAGTCTATGCTCTTTCGTTCCTCCTAGTCAGTTCCGAGTACTCTACTTGGTTCCCGTACAACGATTTATGCAACGATCTTCTTGTTAGCAAACTTGTTGCAGATAAGTTTATATTCTTAATCCACATCTCCTCAAGTTTTACAATCCTACCCTTTTATTTCCTTATAACTCAGAATATCTCTTCATTAAGGTTATTCTTCCTAGTTCTTTGAACATAGATGTCCCTACTTCCATCCCAGTGGTAAGCTTCACGTTGTGGCTCTCAACTTAAACCACACCAACCATACACTAATTCTAGTTGAACCACCCTCCCTTCTATGGTCATACTAGTTACTTTAAACCTCAGAACACGACTTCTAATTTAGAGTGACAAACTTTCTTTCAGTAGTTATCGCATTGGGTTCCTAATTTCTTTCTAACTCTTATGCTTTTACTTACTAACTTCTAACCTTTAATCAAGCAACACCAAATGGCTGACGTGTCTACAACTCATTAATCACTCTTAACTTCACCAAGTCTCCCTTATTAGTCGACACCAACACTCCTTTACCAAAGAAATCTAAACTCTGCATGCCCTTTCAGCAATCTACTTAAAATAAACTATTGGATGCTATCTTTGTCCAGACACTCCTAACTTCTAAGGGATCTAGGTTAATTAAATCTCTGTTATATTTTCCTATTTGTTTATACACACTAACAGTATCTCAACGATCTAGAGTGTTCTTCAAAAGGTCTTACATCTAAACTCCAGATCTCTCTCCAAGCGATCATATTTCAGAACCCCAAAGGTTCATCAACTAGGGTTTAGTTTCAATACATCTAAATCACATATTTCATAAGTTGTATCCTTCTAGGGTAATTAAATTCCAAGTGCGCAATCATACCCTCAAATCCTCACCCCAACCTACACCTTTATTCTAACACTTTCTATTTCACTAACTGCAATTTAGTATCATAACTACCATATCGGAAGGCTGGGCTCCATCACCAACGTCACTAGGCTCGATAAATGCAAAGACCCTTAGGGTAACTCCTCTCTGGTAATGTCTTAATTACGCGTCCTTGAAGGTTATGAGGTCCTCAATACACGTCGTTCTCATCACTTCAAGTTAAAACCTTGAAGGTGAAATGTATAACTTAGGTTCTAACCATATGTCATGTAACAGTTAACCTCATTTGCTTGATACGTTCAGTTCATTTGGAACAAATCGATTGAAGTGAAGTTTCTTATACTTCATCAAACATATTACTAAGTCTTAATTACGCGTCCTTGAAGGTTATTGGGTCCTTAAAACACGTCGTTCTCATCACTTCACGTTAAAACCTTGAAGGTGAAATGTATAACTTAGGTTCTAACAACAAGTCATGTAAAAGTTAACCTCATTTGCTTGACACGTTCAGTTCTTTTAGAACAAATCGATTGAAGTGAAGTTTCTTATACTCCATCAAATGCATTACTAAGTCTTAATTACGCTTTCTTGAAGGTTATTGGGTTCTCAATACACGTCGTTCTGATCATTTTAAGTTAAAACTTGAAGGTGAAATGTATAACTTAGGTTCTAACCACAAGTCATGTAACTATTAACCTCATTTGCTTAATACGTTCAGTTCTTTTGGAACAAATTGATGGAAGTGAAGTTTCTTATACTCCATCAAACGCATTACTAAGTCTTAATTACGCGTCCTTGAAGGTTATTGTGATAACCCGAATATGCACGTATGGGTACGATGGCTGCACGAACCGGAACCCGGATGGCGGTACGTCCGCGTGGGCGAATCGAAAGGTGACAGGTCGTAAAAAGGGGGTCGTCACAATTCTACATCACTTGGGGAAGTATGCGGAAATGAAACATATGTAAAGAGACCCTTCCAACATAGTAAGACGCGTTTTGGAGCACGATTGACAACGGATCTCATAAGAACTCCGGAGTCAAAAGTGCTTCAGCGAGAGCAATTCCAGGTTGGGTGACCTTCCGGGAAGTTGATGCCAAACAAAGCCGTGAGGGGAGGATATTGGGCTGCGGCCCAATCCCCAGAGCGGACAATATCTTGCTGAGATAAAGGGTCGTTACAAATGGTATCAGAGCCTGTACCCAACCGGAAATGTTGCCAACGAGGACGTTGGGCCCCCGAGGGGGGGTGATTGTGATGACCCGAATATGGACGTATGGGTACGATGGCTGCACGAACCGGAACCCGGATGGCGGTACGTCCGCGCGGTCGAATTGGAAAGTGACAGGTCATAAAAAGGGGGTCGTCACAATCCCACATCGCTTGGGGAAGTATGTGAAAATGAAACATATGTAAAGAGACCCTTCCAACATTGTAAGACTCGTTTTGGAGCACGATTGACAACGGATCTCATAACAACTCCGGAGTCAAAAGTTCTACGGCGAGAGCAATTCTAGGTTGGGTGACCTTCCGGGAAGTTCTCGCTAAACAAAGCCGTGAGGGAAGGATATTGGGCTGTGGCCCAATCCCAAGAGCGGACAATGTCTTGCTGGGATAAGGGGTCGTTACAGTTATTGGGTCCTCAATACACGTCGTTCTCATCACTTCAAGTTAAAACCTTGAAGGTGAAATGTATAACTTAGGTTCTAACAACAAGTCATGCAAACGTTAACCTCATTTGCTTGATACGTTCAGTTCTTTTGGAACAAATCGATTGAAGTGAAGTTTCTTATACTCCATCAAACGCATCACTAAGTCTTATTTACGCTTCCTTGAAGGTTATTGGGTCCTCAATACACGGTATTCTCATCACTTTAAGTTAAAACCTTGAAGGTGAAATGTATAACTTAGGTTCTAACAACAAGTCATGTAAAAGTTAACCTCATTTGGTTGACACGTTTTGTTCGTTTGAAACAAATTGATTGAAGTGCAGTTTTTATACTCCATCAAACGCATTACTAAGTCTTAATTACGCGTCCTTGAAGGTTATTGGGTCCTCAATACACATCGTTCTCATCACTTCAAGTTAAAACCTTGAAGGTGAAATGTATAACTTAGATTATAACCACAAGTCATGTAACTGTTAACCTCATTTGCTTGTCACGTTCAGTTCGTTTGGAACAAATCGATTGATGTGAAGTTTCTTATACTCCATCAAACGCATTACTAAGTCTTAATTACGCGTCCTTGAAGGTTAATAGGTCCTCAATACACGTCGTTCTCATCACTTCAAGTTAAAACCTTGAAGGTGAAATGGATAACTTAGGTTCTAGCAACAAGTCATGTAACAGTTAACCTCATTTGCTTGATACGTTTAGTTCGTTTGGAACAAATCCATTGAAGTGAAGTTTCTTATACTCCATCAACCGCATTTCTAAGTCTTAATTACGCGTCCTTGAAGGTTATTGGGACCTCAATATACGTCGTTCTCATCACTTCAAGTTAAAACCTTGAAAGTGAAATGTATAACTTAGATTCTAACCACAAGTCATGTAACAGTTAATCTCATTTGCTTGATACGTTCAGTTCGTTTAGAACAAATCGATTGAAGTGAAGTTTCTTATACTCCATCAAACGCATTACTAAGTCTTAATTACGCGTCCTTGAAGGTTATTGGGTCCTCAATACACGTCGTTCTCATCACTTCAAGTTAAACTTGAAGGTGAAATGTATAACTTAGGTTCTAATCACAAGTCATGTAACAGTTAACCTCATTTGCTTGATACGTTCAATTTTTTTGGAACAAATTGATTGAAGTGAAGTTTCTTATACTCCATCAAACGCATTACTAAGTCTTAATTACGCGTCCTTGAAGGTTATTGGGTCCTCAATACACGTCGTTCTCATCACTTCAAGTTAAAACCTTGAAGGTGAAATGTATAACTTAGGTTCTAACCACAAGTCATGTAACAGTTAACCTCATTTGCTTGATACGTTCAGTTCTTTTGGAACAAATCGATTGAAGTGAAGTTTCTTATACTCCATCAAATGCATTACTAAGTCTTAATTACGCGTCCTTGAAGGTTATTGGGTCCTCAATACAACACGGTATGCTCACACTTAAGTTAAAACCTTGAAGGGAAATGTAAACTTAGGTTCTAACAACAAGTCATGTAACAGTTAACCTCATTTGCTTGATACGTTCAGTTCTTTTGGAACAAATTGATTGAAGTGCATTTTTATCGCCATCAAACGCATTACTAAGTCTTAATTACGCGTCCTTGAAGGTTATGGGTCCTCAATACACGTCGTGCTCATCACTTCAAGTTAAATCCTTGAAGGTGAAATGTATAACTTAGGTTCTAACCACAAGTTATGTAACAGTTAACCTCATTTGCTTGATACGTTCAGTTCTTTTGGAACAAATCGATTGAAGTGAAGTTTCTTATACTCCATCAAACGCAATACTAAGTCTTAATTACGCGTCCTTGAAGGTTATTGGGTCCTCAATACACGTCGTTCTAATCACTTCAAGTTAAAACCTTGAAGGTGAAATGGATAACTTAGGTTCTAACAAAAAGTCATGTAACAGTTAACCTCATTTGCATGATACGTTCAGTTCGTTTGGAACAAATCAATTGAAGTGAAGTTTCTTATACTCCATCAAACGCATTACTAAGTCTTAATTACGCGTCCTTAAAGGTTATTGGGTCCTCAATACACGTCGTTCTCATCACTTCAAGTTAAAACCTTGAAGGTGAAATGTATAACTTAGGTTCTAACCATAAGTCATGTAACAGTTAATCTCATTTGCTTGATACGTTCAGTTCTTTTAGAACAAATTGATTAAAGTGAAGTTTCTTATACTCCATCAAACGTCATACTAAGTCTTAATTACGCGTCCTTGAAGGTTATTGGGTCCTCAATACACGTCGTTCTCATCACTTCAAGTTAAAACCTTGAAGGTGAAATGATAACTTAGGTTCTAATCACAAGTCATGTAACAGTTAACCTCATTTGTTTGATACGTTCAGTTCATTTTGAACAAATCGATTGAAATGAAGTTTCTTATACTCCATCAAACGCATTACTAAGTCTTAATTGCTCGTCCTTGAAGGTTATTGGGTCCTCAATACACGTCGTTCTCATCACTTCAAGTTAAAACCTTGAAGGGAAATGGATAACTTAGGTTCTAACAACAAGTCATGTAACAGTTAACCTCATTTGCTTGATACGTTCAGTTTCGTTTGGAACAAATCGATTGAAGTGAAGTTTCTTATACTCCATCAACGCATTACTAAGTCTTAATTACGCGTCCTTGAAGGTTATTAGGTCCTCAATACACGTCGTTCTCATCACTTCAAGTTAAAACCTTGAAGGTGAAATGTATAACTTAGGTTCTAACCACAAGTCATGTAACAGTTAACCTCATTTGCTTGATACGTTCAGTTCTTTTGGAACAAATCGATTGAAGTGAAGTTTCTTATACTTCATCAAACGCATTACTAAGTCTTAATTACGCGTCCTTGAAGGTTATTGGGTCCTCAATACACGTCGTTTCATCTCTTCAAGTTAAAACCTTGAAGGTGAAATGGATAACTCAGGTTCTAATCACAAGTCATGTAACAGTTAACCTCATTTGCTTGATACGTTCAGTTCGTTTGGAACAAATCGATTGAAGTGAAGTTTCTTATACTCCATCAACCGCATTACTAAGTCTTAATTACGCGTCCTTGAAGGTTATTGGGTCCTCAATACACGTCGTTCTTATCACTTCAAGTTAAAACCTTGAAGGTGAAATGTATAACTTAGGTTCTAACCACAAGTCATGTAACAGTTAACCTCATTTGCTTGATACGTTCAGTTTTTTTGGAACAAATCGATTGAAGTGAAGTTTCTTATACTCCATCAAACGCATTACCTAGTCTTAATTACGCGTCCTTGAAGGTTATTGGGTCCTCAATATACGTCGTTCTCATCACTTAAGTTAAAACCTTGAAGGTGAAATGTATAACTTAGGTTCTAACCACAAGTCATGTAACAGTTAACCTCATTTGCTTGATACGTTCAGTTCGTTTGGAACAAATCGATTGAAGTGAAGTTTCTTATACTCCATCAACGCATTACTAAGTCTTAATTACGCGTCCTTGAAGGTTATTGGGTCCTCAATACACGTCGTCTCATCACTTCAAGTTAAAACCTTGAAGGTGAAATGGATAACTTAGGTTCTAATCACAAGTCATGTAACAGTTAACCTCATTTGCTTGATACGTTTAGTTCGTTTGGAACAAATCGATTGAAGTGAAGTTTCTTATACTCCATCAACCGCATTTCTAAGTCTTAATTACGCGTCCTTGAAGGTTATTGGGTCCTCAATACACGTATTCTCATCACTTCAAGTTAAAACCTTGAAGGTGAAATGTATAACTTAGGTTCTAACCACAATCATGTAACAGTTAATCTCATTTGCTTGATACGTTCAGTTCGTTTGGAACAAATCGATTGAAGTGAAGTTTCTTATACTCCATCAAACGCATTACTAAGTCTTAATTACGCGTCCTTGAAGGTTATTGGGTCCTCAATACACGTCGTTCTGATCACTTTAAGTTAAAACCTTGAAGTGAAAGGATAACTTAGGTTCTAGCAACAAGGTCATGTAACAGTTAACCTCATTTGCTTGACTACGTTTAGTCGTTTTGGAACAAATCCTTGAAGTGAAGTTTCTTATTACTCCATCAACGCATTTCTAAGTCTTAATTACGCGTCCTTGAAGGTTATTGGGACCTCAATAACGTCGTTCTCATCACTTCAAGTAAAACCTTGAAGTGAAATGTATAACTAGATTCTAACCACAAGTCATGTAACAGTTAATCTCATTTGCTTGATACGTTCAGTTCGTTTAGAACAAATCGATTGAAGTGAAGTTTCTTATACTCCATCAAATGCATTACTAAGTCTTAATTACGCATCTTTAAGGTTTATTGGGTTCTCAATACACATCGTTCTATTCACTTTAAGTTAAAACCTTGAAGGTGAAATGTATAACTTAGGTTCTAATCACAAGTCATGTAACAATTAACCTCATTTGCTTGATACGTTCAGTTCGTTTGGAACAAATTGATTGAAGTGAAGTTTCTTATACTCCATCAACCGCATTACTAGGTCTTAATTACCCGTCTTTGAAGGTTATTGGGTCCTCAATACACGTCGTTCTCATCTCTTCAAGTTAAAACCTTGAAGGTGAAATGGATAACTTAGGTTCTAGCAACAAGTCATGTAACAGTTAACCTCATTTGCTTGATACGTTCAGTTCGTTTGGAACAAATCGATTGAAGTGAAGTTTCTTATACTCCATCAACCGCATTACTAAGTCTCAATTACGCGTCCTTGAAGGTTATTGGGTCCACAATACACGTCGTTCTGATCACTTTAAGTTAAAACCTAGAAGGTGAATTGTATAACTTAGGTTCTAACCACAAGTCATGTAACTGTTAACCTCATTTGCTTGATACGTTCAGTTTTTTTGGAACAAATCGATTGAAGTGAAGTTTCTTATACTCTGTCAAACGCATTACTAAGTCTTAATTACATGTCCTTGAAGGTTATTGGGTCCTCAATATACGTCGTTCTCATCACTTTAAGTTAAAACCTTGAAGGTGAAATGTATAACTTAGGTTCTAATCACAAGTCTTGTAACAGTTAATCTCATTTGCTTGATTCAGTTCTTTTGGAACAAATCGATTGTAGTGAAGTTTCTTATAGTTCATCAAACCCATCACTAAGTCTTAATTACACGTCCTTGAAGGTTATTGAGTCCTCAATACATGTCGTTCTCATCATTTTAGGTTAAAATCTTGAAGGTGAAACGGATAACTTAGGTTCTAACCACAAGTCATGTAACAGTTAACCTCGTTTGCTTGACACGTTCAGTTCGTTTGGAACAAATCGATTGAAGTGAAGTCTCTTATACTTCATCAAACGCATTACTACACTTACGCGTCCTTGAAGGTTAATGGGTTGATGTGAACCGAGGAGCGACAAATCTCATTGTCAATAACCATGATCTATTAGTAGATAAAGGAGGTCCAACGAACAAAGCTTCACATGGTTTAGTCTTGGAAGCCCGTGGAAAAGAGCCTTCACAATAAAAGCATAAGACTATAAAAATAAAGAGTTTTGTAGCATGGAAGTGGGCCCCACAAAATTGGCAAAAGAAGCCCAATAAGGCGTGGAGTTGGGCTCCACAAATCCCCATGGATTTGAGACAAAAGGGTAAAGATCCACACAAACTACAAAGAGATAAAGATCCACATGACTTGATTTATGATGTGATCCAAGTTGAGACTAGATCAAGGCCTAAGAACAAAGATTCAATTGAACATACGGGCGGCCCAATGAGTAGAGTAAGAAGCCCAAGAGTATTGAAAGATCTTTTGGAGCAAGGGAAGCCGAAGATGCATGAAGATTTGGGAGGATGCGACGCACATGCACATGTAAGAATTAAAACACATGTGCCATGCACATGCACATGTAGGAATTAAAGAGGACATGCGCCAAGCACATGCATATACGAGGAATTAAAAGGTCACCTGCAAAACAAATGTAAATCATACAAATCTCATGGGAAAAGATCTTATCCAGCTGAATCTACTCAAAACATTTCAAATCACGTTCAAATGGAGTTTAAACAATAGATGACATCTGATCATGCAAAGGATAATTATCTTACAATTTTATCAGTTATTTTATTTTAATTTTTGTTTTTTTTAATTATTTAATTTAATTTTAATGTATAGCCTATTTAATGGCAAAACTATTTGATTTAATAGGAAAACAAGTTCGAAAAAAAAATTGAGTGTTATTTTAGAGAGGATTTCTCTTTAGTTCTTTGCGAAGAACGACGATCTTCTTCAAGTCGCGCTTGAAAAATCTCGCTTGATAGCTTTGGTTCTTACCAACGAGTTTGGTCTGGGTAAAGCTCCTGTTTTGATAACTAGGGTTCCATCGAATTCTTCAATTGGGGTCTTAGTTCCTTACTTTGTTCTTGAATCAAAAGGCGTTCCATTCAATTATTCCACGTTGTTGTCGGGTCCCGGGTCCTTTTGATCCGAGGTTCGCATCATGGGTCCTCAATACACGTCGTTCTCATCACTTCAAGTTAAAACCTTGAAGGTGAAATGAATAACTTAGGTTCTAACTACAAGTCATGTAACAGTAAACCTCATTTGCTTCATACGTTCAACTTGTTTGAAACAAATCGATTGAAGTGAAGTTTCTTATACTCCATCAACCGCATTATTAGGACTTAATTACGCGTCTTTGAAGGTTATTGGGTCCTCAATACACGTTGTTTTCGTCACTTCAACTTAAAACCTCGAAGGTGAAATGGAAAACTTAGGTTCTAGCAATAAGTCATGTAACAGTTAACCTCATTTGCTTGATACGTTTAGTTCGTTTGGAACAAATCGATTGAAGTGAAGCTTTTTATACTCCATCAACCGCATTACTAACTCTTAATTACGCGTCCTTGAAGGTTATTGGGACCAGAATATACGTCGTTCTCATCACTTCAAGTTAAAACCTTGAAGGTGAAATGTATAACTTAGGTTCTAACCACAAGTCATGTAACAGTTCACCTCATTTGCTTAATACGTTCAGTTTCTTTGGAACAAATCGATTGAAGTGAAGTTTCTTATAATACATCAACCGCATTACTAAGTCTTAATTACGCGTCCTTGAAGGTTATTGGGTCCTCAATACACGTCGTTCTCATCATTTTAGGTTAAAACCTTGAAGGTGAAATGGATAACTTAGGTTCTAACCACAAGTCATGTAATAGTTAACCTCATTTGCTTGATACGTTCAGTTCTTTTGGAACAAATCGATTGAAGTGAAGTTTCTTATAGTTCATCAAACCCATCAGTAAGCCTTAATTACGTGTCATTGAAGGTGCTTGGATCCTCAATACACGTCATTCTCATCACTTCAAGTTAAAACCTTGAAGGTGAAATGATGCGAACCATGCCAACGATGTGACGGTGACCCACGATCAAAATATTGGCGTCGTCGCTAACCCAGAATCTACAAGTTCGAAGAGGAAACCCTTGACCCGAAATCTATACAGATCCCAACCTTGGAATGAGGAGGACGCCACAAACGAATATGCCTGTTCGTTTGATAAGTCAGATTTTGAACGCCACAAGGAGAACCTTGATAAGTTCGGAGTTTCTTCAAGAAACTAAGAGAAATTCTCTCACAATTAGATAAAACCCGAGTCTCCTTTTATTCAACTAAGAATGAATTTATAGGCATGAAACACCCCTTCATGCTAGGGTTTCAAGAACAAAATTACTATCCTGTCCTTGTAACTATTAATTAAAAATAATGACAATTGCTAAAATAATGACAAATACGACAAGTACTTTTTAAACCCTAAAAACGACAATCGAATTAACTAAATAAATAAAACGACAATGACATAAACATCATCCCAAAACAGCTTAGATTATGGGAACAAGCTCTGGTTCTTGGTTCGAATCGCAAGTTCCTTCTTGAGGTAGGATCTGATGGATCAAATTGCTCATTTTCTCCTTGATCCACTTCGCCTTTGCTCTCGTTATTAGTTCAGCCGTATCTTCAATTGGATCCTTATTCTTGAGCTTTGACTGGGTCTGAACTTGGATCACATCATTCCCTCCCCCTTCGAAAAGATTCGTCCTCGAATCTCTTGCATCATATAAAAATAAATTAGTAAAATTAAAACATGTGCTTACATTACCGTATTCACTTTGTTGGTCGATCTTGTAAGCGGTGTCGTTGATGCGTTCTAGGAATTAGAAAGGTTTATCTCCTCGAGGTTGTTGCTTGTTATTCCGTTTGTTTGGAAACCTTTCTTTTTGTAGACGTAGCCAAACCAAATCTCCGGGTTCAAAAATAAGTCTTACCATTGAATGAAATTTCTTAGCAAATTCATCTTTTTTACTTTCATGCACAAGAACAAACTTATTAGTAAATGGAGTTAATAAATTTAACGGATTTAATAGATTAAAATCATCAATAATATCAAACAGTGAATAATATCGAATAGAAATAAAATCCTTTAAAACGCAAAAATCAGATTGGAAACTCGCAAAATATATATCTACAATTTTGTCATAAAACAAGTTGTGTGCAAAGTAATCAATGACAAATTTTCCAATAAAATAATTTTGCATATTATCTATCAACCTTATACATATAATAGGTGCAATATAAAAATCATATGGCCTTACCAACCATTTAAACTTGTTTGATGTTTGCGGTTGACTTGGAATTGACGTACTTAGTACGAGATCTTTTTGCTTATTCATCTCCCTCAACGGAGAAATTTCTCTTCGAAACTCCCCGAAAATTTCATATTTATTTTTCTGCAAAAGAAAAGAAACAACACTGGGAAGAAAACTGCGTAAGTCGTTAGATGATAAATAAACATCTTTATATAAAGGCAGAATCATCTTACGCTTATCCTCACTTTTGTTCATCAATACAATTTGTTTCTCACTTGACTTTTCTTTCCTCTCTCCCTCGGGTTTTATCTCTTTTCTCTCAATTTTTCTCTCTTGCTCCCTTGGTTTTTCATCCCTCTTTGTGCTCTTTTCAACTATTTTTCTTTCTCCACTTTCTTTTTCTATTTTGGCCTCTTTTTCAACTAATTTCTTTTCACCTTTTTCTTTCTCCCTCTCTTCCTTAAGGACTTGAAATTCTTTTGTGATCCTCTCTTGATCTTCTCGAGCCTCTTTGACGTTGGCCCGTATCATCGTCATCTCCCTATCCTTGTAATACTCATCTACACTTCGACTCCCTTGCCGAAGAGTTTGCAATTTGTTGTGTAGATCACGCCGGTAATGACGCGGTACAAATCGACGTCGCATCACTCTCTTCAACTCTGCCCAACTCTCAATGGGAAGGCTCCGTCTTGCTTTCGATCGAGACACAACTTGTCCCACCACACTATCGCATACCCTGTAAATTCTATGGTAGCAAGCTTCACTTTCTTTCGCTCGGAGTAGTTGTGGCAATCAAAAATTAGCTCTATTTTTCGCTCCCAGTCCAGGTACTCCTCCGGATCACTTTTTCCTCGAAACTCAGGAATCTTTATCTTGATATTTCCCAAGTTATAATTGAGTCGGCCTCGGTCTTGTCCTGCACGATTATTCTCATGTCTTCCACGACTACCCATAGATAACCTATCAAGATCATCCTCCACGTCCCTCTCATTAATTTCATTGATCACTTTCGCAAGGACTTGCCTCTGTTGATTTCTCCTCGGTGCATTCTGTTGAGCCTGGGGTTGTACTCGTGTCACAATCTGTTCCACTTGATCAATTCGCTCGCGGAACTCATTAATCCCTTGTCTCATCAGCCGCCTCATCTCCCCCATGATCGCTTCCATTTGTAAATTTGGAATGTTAGCTAGTCGTTGATTGTCTTCTGCGTTGGACATGGCTAGGTATTCTCTGCAAGAATGTAGAAGGTGAAGTAAAATAGGACCTCACAACACTCCCTCACGTGTTTCACTCGAAAATGTGGAAAATCACTCAATTTCACTCGTGTTTGCACTCAATAATGCTGGCTTTTACCTTTAGATATGCTCAACCACTCGTGCCTTTTCCACTAGATTTTTTTTTTAAACTAATCAAATAGTAATAAATAAGTCTTCCTGCAATAACAAAAACTGACAAACCCAAAAAATAAAAAAAAAATAAAAAGAACAAAAAATAAATGAATAATGGCAAAATAAGTACTACAATTACGAAACAAATAAAAAAGTAAAAGGTGAAGAAATATAGGACCTCACAGCACTCCCTCACGTGTTTCACTCGAAATGAAGAAAAATCACTAAATTGCGCTCGTGTTTACACTCAATAATATTGGCTGTTACCCTCTAATATGCTCACTCACTCGTGCCTTTTTCCACTTGAATTCTCTTTAATTTCTTTCGAAACTAACCGAATAGTAATGGAAGTTCACAAGTGACGAATCAAACAAGACAAACCAAAATAACAGACACTACAATTAGTGATGAAAGAACTAGCTCAAAATAATTAGAATAGTATAAGGATGCAAAGGAACAATCCAATGAAGTAAGGGAGTCGAACAAATTTAAAGAACCACAATTTTTTTTTTTTTTTTGAATTTGTAACCGAATTGGTAATCGAATTTGTAACAGAATTTGTAACAAAATTTGTAACAGAATTGGTAACCGAATTTGTAGATGACGTTTTAGTACCCAAACCAAATCGGAATTTGACATTCAGGTATGATTTGGAAAGCTAAAAATCTCATCTAACAACTTAAAGAATAACACTTTAACAATCGGAATCTTTATCAAGATGAAAACTGCGAAATACTTTTAAATATTACCAATCCTTAACAGGTACGAAATTTCACTTTTGAATAAGCAAACAAGAACCGATTTTGACGTTTCAATAAATATCAGAAAGCTAACACGTCGTTCTATGATTCATATGAAGACGACGTTTTCGTTTGACATATATTTGAATAGCGAATCATCGAGATAAATGGAAACAGATTTCAAGACTCAAGAACCAAATTTCTGAACCAAAACAAAATGAAAAGGAGGGATAGAACCTGACGAACTCAATTTGGCTCTGATACCAAATGATGCGAACCACGCCAACGATGTGACGATGACCCACGATCAAAATATTGGCGTCGTCGCTAACCCAGAATCTACAAGTTCGAAGAGGAAATCCTTGACCCGAAATCTATACAGATCCGAACCTTGGAATGAGGAGGACGCCACAAACGAATATGCCTGTTCGTTTGATAAGTCAGATTTTGAACGCCACAAGGAGAACCTTGATAAGATCGGAGTTTCTTCAAGAAACTAAGAGAAATTCTCTCACAATTAGATAAAACCTGAATCTCCTTTTTTATTCAACTAAGAATGAATTTATAGGCATGAAACACCCCTTCATGCTAGGGTTTCAAGAACAAAATTACTATCCTGTCCTTGTAACTATTAATTACAAATAATGACAATTGCTAAAATAATGACAAATACGACAAGTACTTTTTAAACCATAAAAACGACAATCGAATTAACTAAATAAATAAAACGACAATGACATAAACATCATCCCAAAACAGCTTGGATTATGGGAACAAGCTCTGGTTCTTGGTTCGAAACGCAAGTTCCTTCTTGAGGTAGGATCTGATGGATCAAATTGCTCATTTGCTCCTTGATCCACTTCACCTTTGCTCTCGTTATTGGTTCAGCCGTATCTTCAATTAGATCCTTATTCTTGAGCTTTGACTGGGTCTGAACTTGGATCACATCATGAAATGGATAACTTAGATTTTAACCACAAGTCATGTAACAGTTAACCTCATTTGCTTGACAAGTTCAGTTTGTTTGGAATAAATAGATTGAAGTGAAGTTTCTTATGCTCCATCAAACGCATTACTAAGTCTTAATTACGCGTCCATGAAGTTATTGGGTCCTCAATACACGTCATTCTCATCACTTCAAGTTAAAACCTTGAATGTGAAATGTATAACTTAGGTTCTAACCACAATTCATGTAACAATAAACCTCATTTGCTTGACACGTTCAGTTCGTTTGGAACGAATCGATTGAAGTGAAGTTTCTTATACTCTATCAAACGCATTACTAAATCTTAATTACGCGTCCTTGAAGGTTATTGGGTCCTCAAAACACGTCGTTCTCATCACTTCATGTTAAAACCTTGAAGGTGAAATATATAACTTAGGTTCTAACCACAAGTCATATAACAGTTAACCTCATTTGCTTGATACGTTCAGTTCTTTTGGAACAAATAAATTGAAGTGAAGTTTCTTATACTCCATCAAACTCTATACCAAGTCTTAATTACGCATCCTTGAAGTTTATTGGGCCCTCAATGCACGTCGTTATCATCACTTAAAGTTAAAACCTTGAAGGTGAAATGTATAACTTAGGTTCTAACCACAAGTCATGTAACAGTGAACCTCATTTGCTTGACACGTTCAGTTCGTTTGTAACAAATCGATTGAAGTGAAGTTTTTTATACTCCATCAAATGCATTACTAAGTCTTAATTACTGATGTGAACCGAGGAGCGACAAATCTCAATGTCAAGGACCATGATCTATTAGAAGATAAAGGAGGTCCAACAAACAAAGCTTCACATGGTTTAGTCTTGGAAACTCGAGGAAAAGAGCCATCACGACAAAAGCACAAGACTATAAAAATAAAGAGTTTTGTAGCATGGAAGTGGGCCCCACGAACTTCGCAAAAGAAAACCCATAATGCAAAGAGTTGGGCTCAACAAATCCCCATGGATTGGAGAGAAAAGGGTAAAGATCTACGCAAACTATAAAAAGATAAAGATTCACGTGGGTTGGAAAGAGATAAAGACCCATATGACTTGATTTATGATGTGATCAAAGTTGAGATCAGATCAAGGCCCAAGAACAAAGATTCAATTGAAGATACGGGCGGCCCAATGAGCAGATCAAGAAGCCCAAGATTATTGGAAGATCTTTTAAAGGGAGGGTGCAACGCACATGCACACGTAAGAATTAAAAACACATGTGTCATGCACATGCACATGTAGGAATTAAAGAGAACATGTGCCAAGCACATGCGTATCCGAGGAATTAAAAAGTCACATGCGAAGCACATGCAAATTCCAACAAATCACGTATGAGAGATCTTATTCGACAGAATCTACTCAAATCAATTCAAATCATATTCAAACGTGAGATGATATCCGATCATGCCAATGATCATTATCTCACTATTTTATTAGTTATTTTATTTTAATTTTAATTTTTTTAATTATTTAGTTTAATTTTAATGTGTAGCCTATTTAATGACAAACTATTTGATTTAATAGAGGAACAAGTTTGAATTAAAAATTGAGTGTTTTTTTTAGAGAGGATTTCTCTTTAGTTCTTTGCGAAGAACAACGATCTTCTTCAAGTCACGCTTGAAGAATCTCGCTTGATAGCTTTGGTTCTTACCAACGAGTTTGGTCTGGGTCAGCTCCTGTTTTGATAGCTTTGGTTCAGCCAACAGGTGTGGCTCGGGTCAAGCTCCTGTTTTGATAACTAGGGTTCCATCGAATTCTTCGATTGGGGTCTTAGTTCCTTACTTTGTTCTTGAATCGAAAAGGCATTCCTTTCAATTATTCCACGTTGTTGTCGGGTCCCGGGTCCTTTCGATCTGAGGTTCGCATCAGTTGGTATCAGAGCTTCGGTTCCTTGATTCAAGAAGCTATCTTTAATTTTTGTTATCAATATTTTCTTTATCTTATTCTATTCGTCCTAGTACTAAAAAAAACACAAAAAAAAAATCATTTTTTTCCATCCTTATTATCAAGTCTCGATTTTTTATCATTAATTTTTTTCTTCTTGTGAATTTCTCCTCTTAAAATTCGAAGAGTGCAAAAAAAAAAAAGAGTTGTCAAAAGTAAAAAAAAAAATCAAAGAGTTGGAAAAAGTAAAAAAAAAAAAAAAAAGAGTTGTGAGAAGTAAAAAAAAAAAGAAAAATCAAAATTTTGTTATAGAGATTTCGAAAATTCTATCCTTTTAAATTCAAGAATTCATTCTTAAATTCGTAGATAATTGTTCTTTGAAAATTCAAATTGTTGAATCTTCATTCGAAATATTGTCTTTATTCAAATTTAATTCTTTGAAGGTTCAAATTGTTGTTGAATCTTCGTTTGAAATATTGTCATCATCCAAACTTTTGTCTTATTTCAATTATACCCTTGATTTAGCCATCCTTAGAAGTTTGAACTTTTAAGCTTTAAAGTTTGATTTTTTATAGTTTGGCTTGTTGAATATTTATCATCGATCAAGTTCTTACGTAAAGAACTAAAAGGGAGATCTAGAGGTAAAAGGCAAGAGGGTGAGACTATAAGTTTTGAGCGAAACACGAGTGGAGTGATATCCATCGAGAGCAAACACGTGAGAGAGAGGTAAGGTCCATTACTTGATTATTTTTCTTTTACTTCTAACTATTTTCTTTTATTTTCTTATTGTGGTCGGAAAAGAATATCATGAGTGGAGAACAAAACGATGTTGACTTAAAGTTGTTCATGAAAGCCATGCTAGAAAATTTCAAGGCTTTAAATACGAGGATGGACCGATTGGAATCTCCATCCCCTAGTCATATGCGGCGAAGGAAGGATTTTGATGTAAAATTCGAAGAGTATAATGGATATTATCAAAGGGAAAGAAATGATAGGTCGTGCCGAGGAGATGGTGATCTAAGTAACATTAAGGTAAATATTCCTTCTTTCCAAGGAAAAAGTGATCCCGAGGTGTATTTGGAATGAGAAAGAAAAGTGGACCTATTGTTTGAATACCTGATATGATATCGAGTCCCTTACTCCTCCCAAAAGCGCACTTAAGAGTGGAGGTTTGGACTCAATATATATACTAACCCAGGCAACTCTCTGTTTCCAATGTGGTATCACATCATCCCTTCACCCTTTAAGGGCGACTGCCTCAGTCGGCGATCTGACCGGGACATCCCGTAGGATGGCTGCCTCAATCGGCGGTCTGCCTGATGTGCTGCCTAACCGGACCACAGAAGTGAGGCTCTGATACCAAATGATGCGAACCTCGGATCGAAAGGACCCGGGACCCGACAACAACGCGGAATAATTGAAAGGAACGCCTTTTGATTCAAGAACAAAGTAAGGAACTAAGACCCCAATCGAAGAATTCGATGGAACCCTAGTTATCAAAACAGGAGCTTGACCCGAGCCACACCTGTTGGCTGAACCAAAGCTATCAAAACAGGAGCTTGACCCAGACCAAACTCGTTGGTAAGAACCAAAGCTATCAAGCGAGATTCTTCAAGCGTGACTTGAAGAAGATTGTTGTTCTTCGCAAAGAACTAAAGAGAAATCCTCTCTAAAAAAAACACTCAATTTTTTAATTCAAACTTTTTCTTTTAAATCAAAAGTGTTTTGCCATTAAATAGGCTACACATGAAAATTAAATTAAATAATTAAAAAAAACGAAAATAAAAATAAAATAACTAATAAAATCGTGAGATAATGATCCTTTGCATGATAAGATATCATCTCACGTTTGAATATGATTTGAATTGATTTGAGTAGATTCTGTCGGATAAAATCTCTTATACGTGATTTGTTTGGATTTGCATGTGCTTCTCATGTGACTTTTTAATTCTTGCACGTGCATGTGCATGGCACATGTAAATCTTCATGCATCTTTGGCCTCCCTTGCTTCAACTTGATTTTGAATATCTTCAATCCTCGACACATTCAATAGTTTTAGATCAAGTTGTCGCGGCTCCTCTCTCCCTTGGATCTCTAAAATTAATCCTTGCAAGGCCTCACGCATCTTCTTAGCTTTGGACCGTGTCATTGGGCCGCCAATGTCCTCAATTAGATCGTTGCTCTTGAGCTTGGGTTTTGTCGCTGCTTGGATCACATCATTCCCTCCCTCTTCGAAAAGATTCGTCCTCGAATCTCCTGCATCATATAAAGATAAGTCACTAACATTAAAAGATGCACTAACATTACCATATTCGCTAGGTAAGTCGATCTTGTAGGCATTGTCGTTTATGAGTTCAAGGACTTGAAATGGTCCATCTCCTCGTGGATGCAACTTGCTTTTTCGTTGATTTGGAAACCTCTCTTTTTGAAGATGTAGCCAAACCCAATCTCCGGGTTCAAATATAATCTTTTTACGGCTTTTGTTTGCTTGACGTGCATAATGCTCGTTTCTCTCTCGAATGTTCTCTTGTACTTTCAGATGTAAGTCCCTAACAAATTTAGCTTTTTTCTCTCCATCAAAATTAACAAACTCGTTAGTAGGTAGAGATAAAATATCAAGAGGAGATAAAGGATTAAATCCATAAACAATTTCAAATGGTGAATATGAAGTAGTAGAATGAACAACTCTATTATAAGCAAATTCAACATGAGGTAAACATTTTTCCCATTGTTTTAAATTTTTAGAAATAATTGCTCTTAACAACGTAGAAAGTGTTCTATTTACCACTTCTGTTTGTCCATCCGTTTGGGGGTGTGCCACGGTTGAGAATAAAAGTTTTGTTCCTAGCTTACTCCACAAAGTTCTCCAAAAGTGATTTAAGAACTTTACATCTCTATCACTCACAATGGTTTTAGGAATTCCGTGTAAACGCACAACTTCTTTGAAGAATAAGTCCGCCACATGAGTAGCGTCGTTTGTCTTTGAGCATGCTATAAAGTGAGCCATCTTACTAAACCTATCCACTACCACAAATATGCTATCTTTCCCTCCTGTGTCCTCGGCAAACCAATCACAAAATCCATCGATATATCCACCCAAGGTTGGTTAGGAATAGGTAGAGGAGTGTACTTTCCATACGGTTTAATCTTTGATTTGGCCTTCCTACACTCAATGCACTTATCACAAATGGCTTGAACATGATGCCTCATTTTCGGCCAATAAAAATGTTCACAAAGCACACTCAATGTTTTAGTAACTCCAAAGTGTCCCATTAACCCTCCTCCATGAGTCTCTCTAACAAGTAACTCTCTTAAAGAACATTTAGGGATACAAAGTTTATCCTTTTTAAATAAAAATCCATCATGTTTATAATAATCATTACATGCATGTTTCTCACATTCTTTCCAAACAATATCAAAATCCGAGTCCGATTCATATAAGTTCTTTATTAAATCAAATCCTAACAACTTAGATTGTAAAGTAGTTATAAGCACGTACCTTCTTGATAATGCATCGGCAACCACATTCTCTTTACCTTTTTTATAATGAATAACATAAGGAAAGGTCTCTATAAACTCCATCCACTTTGCATGTCTCTTGTGCAACTTTCCTTGTGTCTTTAAGTATTTTAGGCTTTCATGGTCGGAATGGATGATGAACTCCTTGGGCCACAAGTAGTGTTGCCACATTTGTAATGTTCTCACTAAGGCATACAACTCCTTGTCGTATGTTGGATAGTTTAAGACCGCACCACTAAGCTTTTCACTGAAGTAAGCGATCGGCTTCATATCCTGCATCAAAACACCACCAATTCCTTTTCCCGACGCATCACATTCAATCTCAAATGTTTTATCAAAATTTGGCAAAACTAACAAAGGTGCATTAGTTAACTTTTCTTTTAGAAGATTAAAAGATTCATCATGTAACTCAGTCCACTTAAAATCCACATTCTTTTTAACCAAATCATTCAATGGTGCTGCAATAGTACTAAAATCTCTAACGAATCTTCGGTAAAAACTAGCTAAGCCATGAAAACTACGTACCTCGTTAGCATTCTTAGGTGTCGGCCAATCCTTGATTGCCTTGACCTTTTCTTCGTCCACCGAAACTCCACTTGAGCTCACTACAAAATCAAGAAACACTACCGATTCCATGCAAAAAGTGCACTTTTTGAGGTTAGCATATAATTGGTTTATTCGCAAAACATCAAAAACAGATTTTAAATGTTTCACATGTTGTTCTAATGTTTTGCTATAAACTAATATATCATCAAAATAAACCACGACAAATTTTCCAATAAACGGTCGTAATACGTGATTCATTAACCTCATAAATGTGCTAGGTGCATTAGATAATCCAAAGGGCATGACTAACCACTCATAAAGTCCAAATTTTGTTTTGAAAGCAGTTTTCCACTCGTCTCCCTTTTTCATACGAATTTGATAATATCCATTCTTTAAATCAATTTTTGAGAATAAACAAGCACCATATAATTCATCAAGCATGTCATCTAACCTTGGTATAGGATGTCGATACTTTACCGTTATTTTATTGATTGCTCGACAATCCACACACATCCTCCATGATCCGTCCTTCTTTGGCACCAATATCACGGGTACTGAGCATGGGCTTAGGCTTTCTTTCACTAGACCCTTGTCCATTAACTCGTCCACTTGTCTTTGAATTTCCTTTGTTTCCTCTGGATTTGCTCGATATGCCGGTCGGTTTGGAATTGTCGCACCCGGGATGAAATCAATTTGATGCTCGATTCCTCTAAGTGGTGGTACTCCTTTTGGTAACTCCTCTGGGAATATATCCTTAAACTCCCGCAAAAGAGAAATCACAGCACTTGGAAGAAAATTTGGTAAGTCATTAGATGATAAATAAACATCTTTATATAAAAGCAAAATCATCTTACGCTTATCCTCACTTTTGTTCATCAACACGATTTGTCTCTCACTTGACTTTTGTTCACTCTCTCCCTCGATTTTTATCTCTTTTCCCTCGATTTTTCTCTCTTCCTCCCTTGGTTTTTCATCCCTCTTTGTACTCTTTTCAACTATTTTCTTTTCACCACTTTCTCTCTCTTTTTCAACTAATTTCTTTTCACCACTTTCTTTTTCTTTTTCAATCCTAATCTTTTGGAATTCCTTTGCAATCCTCTCTTGGTCTGCCATTGCCTCCCATGGCTTTAATGGTGTAAGGATAATAGTTTTTCCATTGTAAACCATCGAATACTCATTCTTGTAACCATTATACTTGACGTTTCGGTCAAATTGCCAAGGTCTCCCCAAAAGTATGTGTGTAGCTTGCATTGGCACTATATCACATAAAACTTTATCTTGATATTTTCCAATTGATAAAGGAACTTCCACTTGTTTAGTCACCTTGATTTCTCCACAATCGCTTAACCATTGCAACTTGTATGGTTTTGGATGTTGCTCGGTTTTCAAGTTCAACTTTTGGACTAGTAATGTGCTTGCTACATTGGTGCAACTCCCACTATCGATAATCAAACTACAAACTTTGTTGTGCACATGACATCTTGTATGGAATATATGCTCACGTTGTACTTTGTAGCCATCTTCCTTAGTTTGCACATTCAATACTCGCCTTGTGACTAAAAGATCTCCTTTTACTGGTTCCTCTACCTCAACGTCACTACAATCCTCAAGTGGTGGCATCTCACCATCACTCGAACTCACACTCTCCACCTCGCCATTGTCCCTTAAAATCATAGCTCTTTTATTTGGACAATTTGAAGCTATGTGTCCGAACCCTTGGCATCGAAAGCACTTAATCTCTCGGGTTCTAATTGGATTTGAAGTCTCAGCCTTAGCTTTTTGTGGTAACACTTGATTGTTGGACATAGTTTTTCCCTTAGAATCCTCTCTCGGTTTTGGCTTCTCATTTTTCCAGTTTGTTTGCCAAGTTGCGGTTGATGTTGTACCAACCCTAGTAGTTCTCTTAGCCTTTAGTTGCCGCTCAATTTTTATTGATTTGTGAAGTAACTCCTCCAAGTCGATGTAGTGTTGTAGATCCACCACATCCGCAATTTCTCGATTCAATCCCCCAATAAAACGAGCCATGGTTGCTTCCTTATCTTCTTCCACATTAGCCCTTATCATGGCTACCTCCATTTCTTTATAATATTCCTCCACACTTTTGAAACCTTGTGTCAAATTTTGGAGCTTTCGACACGCGTCTCTATAGTAGTATGATGGAACATATCTTTTTTTCATGATGGCCTTCAAGTCTTCCCATGTGCGGATTTGTGCTTCACCATTCCTCCTCCGGTTCTTAACTAATTGATCCCACCAAATACTAGCATAATCCGTGAACTCCATGGTGATCAACTTAAGCTTCTTATCCTCCGAATAATTTTGGAACTCAAATACCAAGTCTACTTTTCGTTCCCAATCCAAATATCCCTCGGGGTCGTTCTTCCCTTGGAAAGGTGGAATATTTACCTTGATATTTCGTAAATCGTTGTCTTCTCGGTTTGTCCCCTCATTCCTTTCTTTTGGGTAATAACCACTATACTCTTCGGATTCTCCATCAAAATCCTTCCTTTGTCGTGCATGATTAGGTGTCGGAGTTTCCAATCGTTCCATTCTCTGATTTAGAGCCGTGAATTGATCTTGCATGGCTCTCATGAACAATTTTAAATCAACGTCGTTGTGTTCTTCTCCACTCATGATATTCTTTTTCGACCACAATAAGAAAATAAAAGAAAATTGTTAGAAGTAAAAGAAAAATAATCAAGTAATGGACCTTACCTCTCCCTCACGTGTTTGCTCTCAATGGATGTCACTCCACTCGTGTTTCGCTCAAAAATTAAGGCTTTTTCTATAATAGTCTCACCCTCTTGCCTTTTACCTCTAGATCTCCCTTTTAGTTCTTTTAAGAACTTGATCGATGATAAATATTCAATAAGCCAAACTATAAAAAATCAAACTTTAAAGCTTAAAAGTTCAAACTTGTAAGGATGGCTAAATCAAGGGTATAAGTGAAATAAGACAAAGTTTGGATGATGACAATATTTCAAATGAAGATTCAACAATTTGAACCTTCAAAGAATAAACTTGGATAAAGACAATATTCCGAATGAAGATTCAATAATTTGAATTTTCAAAGAACAATTATCTACGAATTTAAGAACGATTTTTTTGAATTTAAAAGGCTAGAAATTTCAAAATCTCTAGAACAAAATTTCGAATTTTTTTTTTTTTGACTTCTCACAACTTTTTTTTTTTTTTTTTTTGACTTCTCACAACACTTTTTTTTTTTTGACTTTTGACAACTCTTTTTTTTACTTTTGACAACTTTTTTTTTTTTGACTTTTGACAACTTTTTTTTTTTTGTACTTTTCGAATTTCAAGAGGAGAAATTCACAACAAGAAAAAAATTGATGATAAAAAATCGAGACTTGATAATAATAAGGATGGAAAAAAATGATTTTTTTTTTTTTTGACTAGTAGGACGAATAGAATAGGATGAAGAAAAGATTTGACAATAAAAATTAAAGATAGCTTCTTGAATCAAGGAGCCGAAGCTCTGATACCAATTGATGCGAACCTCGGATCGAAAGGACCCGGGACCCGACAACAACACGGAATAATTGAAAGGAACGCCTTTTGATTCAAGAACAAAGTAAGGAACTAAGACCCCAATCGAAGAATTCGATGGAACCCTAGTTATCAAAACAGGAGCTTGACCCGAGCCACACCTGTTGGCTGAACCAAAGCTATCAAAACAGGAGCTTGACCCAGACCAAACTCGTTGGTAAGAACCAAAGCTATCAAGCGAGATTCTTCAAGCGTGACTTGAAGAAGATCGTTGTTCTTCGCAAAGAACTAAAGAGAAATCCTCTCTAAAAAAAACACTCAATTTTTTAATTCAAACTTTTTCTTTTAAATCAAAATTGTTTTGCCATTAAATAGGCTACACATGAAAATTAAATTAAATAATTAAAAAAAACGAAAATAAAAATAAAATAACTAATAAAATCGTGAGATAATGATCCTTTGCATGATAAGATATCATCTCACGTTTGAATATGATTTGAATTGATTTGAGTAGATTCTGTCGGATAAAATCTCTTATACGTGATTTGTTTGGATTTGCATGTGCTTCTCATGTGACTTTTTAATTCTTGCACGTGCATGTGCATGGCACATGTAAATCTTCATGCATCTTTGGCCTCCCTTGCTTCAACTTGATTTTGAATATCTTCAATCCTCGACACATTCAATAGTTTTAGATCAAGTTGTCGCGGCTCCTCTCTCCCTTGGATCTCTAAAATTAATCCTTGCAAGGCCTCACGCATCTTCTTAGCTTTGGACCGTGTCATTGGGCCGCCAATGTCCTCAATTAGATCGTTGCTCTTGAGCTTGGGTTTTGTCGCTGCTTGGATCACATCAATACCAAAACTACACGGATGAGAAAAAACTTAAATTGGTGACAATGAAGTTCACGGACTACGCTAACAATTCAAGTTAAAATCTTAAAGGTGAAATGTATAACTTATGTTCTATCCACAAGTCATGTAACAGTTAAACTCATTTGCTTGATACATTCAGTTCGTTTGGAACAAATTGATTAAAGTGAAGCTTCTTATACTCCATCAAACGTATTACTAAGTCTTAATTACCCGTCCTTGAAGGTTATTGGGTCCTCAATACACGTCGTTCTCATAACTTTAAGTTAAAACCTTGAAGGTGAAATGTATAACTTAGGTTCTAACCACAAGTCATGTAACAGTTAACCTTATTTGCTTGATGCGTTCAGTTCTTTTGGATCAAATCGATTGAAGTGAAGTTTCTTATACTTCATCAAACTCATTACCAAGGCTTAATTACGCGTCCTTGAAGGTTATTCGGTCCTCAATACACGTCTTTCTCATCACTTCAAGTATATCCTTGAAGGTGAAATGTATAACTTAGGTTCTAACCACAAGTAATGTAACAGTTAACCTCATTTGTTTGACACGTTCAGTTCATTTGGAACTAATTGATTGAAGTGAAGTTTCTTATACTCCATCAAACGTATTACAAGGTCTTAATTACGCTTCCTTGAAGGTTATTGGGTCCACAATACACGTCGTTCTTATCACTTTAAGTTAAAACCTAGAAGGTGAATTGTATAATTAGGTTCTAACCACAAGTCATGTAACTGTTAACCTCATTTGCTTGATACGTTCAGTTCTTTTGGAACAAATCGATTGAAGTGAAGTTTCTTATACTCTATCAAACGCATTACTAAGTCTTAATTACATGTCCTTGAAGGTTATTGGGTCCTCAATACACGTCGTTCTAATCACTTTAAGTTAAAACCTTGAAGGTGAAATGTATAACTTAGGTTCTAACCAATAGTCATGTAACAGTTAACCTCATTTGCTTGACACGTTCAGTTCGTTTGGAACAAATCGATTGAAGTGAAGTTTCTTATACTCCATCAAACGCATTACCAAGTCTTAATTACGCATCCTTGAAGGTTATTGGGTCCTCAAAACACGTCGTTCTCACCACTTCACGTTAAAAACTTGAAGGTAAAATGTATAACTTAGGTTCTAACCACAAATCATGTAACATTTAACCTCATTTTCTTAATACGTTCAGTTCGTTTGGAACAAATCGATTGAAGTGAAGTTTCTTATACTCCATCAAACGCATTACTAAGTCTTAATTACGCATCGTTGAAGTTTATTGGGTCCTCAAAACACGTCGTTCTCACCACTTCACGTTAAAAACTTGAAGGTGAAATGTATAACTTAGGTTCTAACCACAAGTCATGTAATAGTTATCCTCATTTTCTTTATACGTTCAGTTCGTTTGGAACAAATCGATTAAAGTGAAGTTTCTTATACTCCATCAAACGCATTACTAAGTCTTAATTACGCATCCTTGAATGTTATTGGGTCCTCAATACACGTCGTTCTCATCACTTCAAGTTAAAACCTTGAAGGTGAAATGTATAACTTAGGTTCTAACCACAAGTCATGTAACTGTTAACCTCATTTACTTGATACGGTCAGTTCTTTTGGAACAAAACGATCGAAGTGAAGTTTTTTATAATCTATCAAACGCATTACCAAGTCTTAAATAGGCGTCCTTGAAGGTTATTGGGTCCTCAATACACATCGTTCTCATCACTTCAAGTTAAAACCTTGAAGGTGAAATGTATAACTTAGATTCTAACCACAAGTCATGTAACTGTTAACCTCATTTTTTGACACGTTCAGTTCGTTTGGAACAAATCGGTTGAAGTGAAGTTCCTTATATACTCCATGAAACACATAACTAAGTCTTAATTACACGTCTTTGAAGGTTATTGGGTCCTCAATACACGTCGTTCACCTCACTTCAAGTTAAAACTTTGAAGGTGAAATGTATAACTTAGGTTCTAACCACAAGTCATGTGAAAGTTAACCTCATTTCCTTGATACGTTCAGTTCTTTTTGAACAAATCGATTGAAGTGAAGTTACTTATACTACATCAAACGCATTACTAAGTCTTAATTACGCGTCCATGGAGGTTATTGGGTCCTCAAAACACGTCGTTCTCATCACTTCACCTTAAAACCTTGCAGGTGAAATGTATAACTTAGGTTCTAACCACAAGTCATGTAACAGTTAACCTCATTTGCTTGATACGTTCAGTTCTTTTGGAACAAATCGATTGAAGTGAAGTTTCTTATATTCCATCAAACTCATTACCAAGTCTTAATTACGCGTCTTTAAAGGTTTTTGTGTCCTCAATACAAGTCGTTCTCATTACTTAAATTTAAAACCTTTATGGTGAAATGTATAACTTATGTTCTATCCACAAGTCATGTAACAGTTAACCTCATTTGTTTGACACGTTCATTTCGTTTGGAACAAATTGATTGAAGTGAAGTTTTTTATACTCCATCAAACGCATTATTAAGTCTTAATTACGCTTCCTTGAAGGTTATTGGGTCCTAAATACACGTCGTTCTAATCACTTTAAGTTAAAACCTTGAAGGTGAAATGTATAACTTGGTTCTAACCACAAGTCATGTAACTGTTAACCTCCTTTGCTTGATACGTTCAGTTCGTTTGGAACAATTGACTGAAGTGAAGTTTCTTATACTCTATCAAACGCATTACTAAGTCTTAATTACGCTTCCGTAAAGGTTATTGGGTCCTCAATCATGTTGTTCTCATCAGTTTAAGTTAAACCTTGAAGGTCAAATATATAACTTAGGTTCTAACCAAAGTCATGTAACAGTTAACCTCATTGGCTTGATACGTTCAGTTCGTTCGAAAAAAATCGATTGAAGTGAAGTTTCTTATACTCCATCAAACGCATTACTAAATCTTAATTACGCGTCCTTAAGGTTATTGGGTCCTCAATACATGTCGTTCTCATCACTTCAAGTTAAAACCTTGAAGGTGAAATGTATAACTTAGGTTCTAACCACAAGTCATGTAACAGTTAACCTTATTTGCTTGATGCGTTAAGTTCGTTTGGAACAAATCGATCAAAGTGAAGTTTTTTTTACATCATCAAACGCATTACTAAGTCTTAATTACGCATTCTTGAAGGTTATTGGGTCCTCACTACAAGTCCTTCTCATCACTTCAAGTTAAAACCTTGAATGTGAAATGTATAACTTAATTTCTAACCACAAGTCATTGTAACAGTTAACCTCTTTTGCTTGCTACGTTCAGTTCTTTGGAACAATCGATTGAAGTTAAGTTTCTTATACACTATCAAACTCATTACCATATACTTAATTACGCGTCTTTGAAGGTTATTGGGTCCTCAATACACGTCGTTCTTATCACTTCAAGTGAAAACCTTGAAGGTGAATTGTATAACTTAGGTTCTAACCACAAATCATGTAACAGTTAACCTCATTTGCTTGATACGTTCGTTTCGTTTGGAACAAATCGATTGAAGTGAAATTTCTTATACTCCATTAAACGCAATACTAAGTCTTTATTACGCGTCTTTGAAGGTTATTGAGGCCTCAAAACACGTCGTTCTCATCACTTCACCTTAAAACCTTGTAGGGAAAATGTATAACTTAGGTTCTAACCACAAGTCATGTAACAGTTAACCTCATTTGCATGATACGTTCAGTTCTTTTGGAACAAATCGATTGAAGTGAAGTTTCTTATACTCCATCAAACTCATTACCAAGTCTTAATTACGCGTCTTTGAAGGTTATTGGGTCCTCAATACACGTCGTTCTCAACACTTCAAGTTCAAACCTTGAAGTTGAAATGTATAACTTAGGTTCTAACGACAAGTCTTGTAACAGTTAACCTCATTTGTTTGACACGTTCATTTCGTTTGGAACAAATTGATTGAAGTGAAGTTTCTTATACTCCATCAAACGCATTACTAAGTCTTAATTACGCTTCTTTGAAGGTTATTGGGTCCTAAATACACGTCGTTTTCATCACTTAAGTTAAAACCTTGAAGTGAAATGTATAACTTAGGTTCTAAACCAACAAGTCATGTACTGTTAACATCAATTTTGCTTGATACGTTCAGTTCTTTTTGAACAAATCGATTGAAGTGAAGTTTTCTTAATACTTCTTTAAACGCCATTAACTAAAGTTTTATTATTTACGCGTCCTTGAAGGTTCTACGGTCCTCAATACACGTCGTTCGATCATTTAACTTTAAAAAAACCTAAGGTGAAATGTAAACTTATGTTCATAACCACCAAGTCTGTACAGTTAACCTCAATTGTTGAAACCACTTTCATTTTCGTTTTGGATAAACTTGATTGAATGAGTAAGTTTTCATATACTCATCAATGCTTCTATGTCTTAATTTTACGCTTCCTTGAATTGTTATTGGTTCCTACATACTGTCTTTACACATCAATTTAAGTTAGAACCTTGACGGTAGAAATGTCTAACTTAGGTTCTAACCACAAGTCAGAAAAGTTAACCTCTTTTTCTTTTTTGTTTTATTCTTTTGTTTTTGTGATGTAGGTAAAGCAACCTTAGAATTTGTGGTTTCTCTGAGCATGTTGAGGACTAGGCTGGTTGGGGGACACTTCATGCCACGATTGGTGTTCTGATGAGGCGGTTAACTATGTCTATATTGAAGTGTTCTTGGTCGGTGTTTTATGGAGTGTGCATATGAGTTTTAATAACCTTAGTTATTTTGATATTTTTAACACCTTTATGGTTTTTCTTGTTCTGATTCTGAAAAACACATGTTGTTTTTTTTGTTGTTGTAGCACCGGTTCTTTAACCGTTACTTTATAATTATAGTAGATTTAAGGATGAGATTAGAGGTTTAGTGATTATGTGATAGAGTGAGTAC